>JAUTXW010004452.1:600000-791160 GCA_030620095.1 Kuschelorhynchus macadamiae | reverse complement strand
ATCATCTATTCGTGGAATTTTATGAAGCACAGCATTAGGGTAAAATGGGACAATTCCACATGCTTTAAATCCAGCGATAGAGTTAGCTTGTGATTTTAGTCCGACACTTTTAATTGTTTTTTTAAGCATCTTAGGGTTTTTGGAAGTACACCTCTATTTTTTTAACTTCCACTCTTCCAGGATAATTCTCCATTTGGCCTTTAATGGCCGAAAATATGCCACATCAAGTACAGCCCCTTGACGTGAAGAAGTGAGTCGAGTTTGGGAGTAATAACACGAATTCAATATTGTTGTTTTCACATTCCTGGATAACATTTATTGACACGTGACTACTAAAATTATCTACAATGATCACCTTTTTGCCTTGTAAATTTTTGAAGTACGGCAGAATAATATGGTTGAACCAATCTTCAAAAATAGCAGTGTCGAACCAGCCACTCATCGTGCGATTATACTTAAACCTCCTTCAGTCCATCCTTGATACGAATCCTTGGCCTTATACACTACATCGGGCGGAAGTAGACCGCCATCCGCCGATATAGCGAACATCACAGTCGGGCTAGTTTTTGAGCTGTCCCAGGTTCTGTATGCATGTTTAGTTCCTCTTTTTAGTACTACTTTTGAAAATCCCGGATCGTCTACGAAGTTGGTTTCATCGTAATTTGTGATGTTAGAGGCTGGTACATCTTTCACAATGTCTTCTAAGTTACTGAAATATTCAGCAATAGTTTCATAACTTAATTCTACCCTTACCCTTTTTGTGTTTTCCGCTAGTTTAATGGTAAGATTTGGGTGTCGTGTCATAAATTCGTCAAACCAATCAACGAGGGGTAAATTATTTTTGAACCGCTTTTCTGTTGTACCTTGTCTTGTTAAATACTGTTCTACTAGTTTTCTAACATCAATGGATTTAAACGGGAATCCTCATTCCGCACACCCTTGCAGAGCATCTACTAACTGCGATTCCTCAGCTTCACTCAGTGCTGGCTGTCGTCCATATTTCAGAATGCTTTTGCCATGAAAGTGTCTGTTTAATGTGGTATACGGAACCGCAAACTTTTCCGAAGCAGCTCAGATTGATATGTTATTGTTTTTTACCGCCTCCACCGCTCTTTCAATGTAAACTTGATCATAGTTTTTGTTTTCTCGTGCGCCAAGTTTTTTCTTATAATGTCGTGGCATCTGAAACGAAAACAAATCATCTATTCTGAAATACAGATGAAAAAAAAATCGTGTATATATGCCCATCGCTCCATTCGCCCCACAACCTAGTAAAAGAAAATATATTTTCAAAAACCCTTTTGAAAGGAGTAAGAATTATTTTATATTAAATTGCAAAAAAAAAACGTTTTTTGTAAAAAAATACATGGGACGTCATAAAGCAGTCTTTCTACTTACCTAGTTACAGTCATTTCAGTTTTTAGCATATAATTTTTTTAGGAAACGGATATATACCAACCTCAAGCTTAAGAGAAATCCTCGCAGCTTTAGATGACCAACTCACTAGCGACCAGTTGAACGAAATGATTGCTGAGATTGATTCAGATTCCTCAGGAACCGTAGATTTCGAGGGTAAGAAATGTCTTAAAGCAAATGAGTTGGTTCATAACTAAAGTTAATGAATATTCATAAAACAAACTATAAAATTACTTTTAAAATATAATGTATTTTAGATTAAGGGTACGTAAGGCGTACTCTGAAGGGGTTGTGGGGTTAACCCCCCCATAACGTTGAAAAATCCGTATATTAGTTTGTACTTTTGCAGATGAACTGTTTTAAACGCAGGTCATTAAATCCTTATAAGAGCTATAAGGATGTATAAGTTGGACAGACTGCTTGATAAAAACTTCCATTCTATAAGTGATAATGTCGTTTAGGAAAGCTTCCCTCAAAATTGGCTATGGTAATCCAGTGAGACCCGTGGTCTCATAAAATATAGATTCTCTAATGACGCAGCCGGCAGCAGGACACATATACTAAATGTAATACTTTTTCCATTATACCTGGTATCGGAAGCTACGAAAAGTCCAAAATGGTTCTTATAAAAAATGTTCACATCTTCTTGTGTGCAGTATAATACAACATCTCCATTCTATCTGGATTCTGCCTAAAGACTACAATTTCTGGAGATAAAAGACACGAAGGATCCATTCGAACAAATAAAATAAAAATTGATTAATAGATGACCTATTCGCTAATTCGTTGATTGGCCAATGCGTTCATGCATGTGAATTAACGAATCGAACCGAATAGTGATTAGCGAGCTTTTTAAAAACATCTACCTTATACGTGACATAAATATTTATTTTTGGTTTTATGACAAGCACCTACTTTATCAACAACGAAATTTTTGAATGATGAATGATAAAAAAGTTTCTCATATATTGCATATTTTTTTAGACGCACTATATACTTATGTACGATTTAACATATCCTTTTCAAATTTATATTTGTAACTATAAAGAAACATATGTTTGAGTTTAAGGTTAAGAATTATTTTTAATATTATGTATCTACTTAAAACAGACACAAAGGTATTACAAAAATATACAAACGCAACGAGGGCGAATTTCATGATCACATAACACAGTTCCAAAAATGAAACTTGAAATTTGTATTCTGTGTTTATATATTTAACTTATTTTCTAATAAGTCATAACATGACATTTTCAATTTTATGGTTTTTGTTATGTCTATGTTTCAGTTTGCCTTAATTAATAATAAATCATAATAAAGAACTTCTTAGTTAAGTGTGGTAGTAGTAGCAGATGAGAGGAGGCCATAGCCATGCCGCGGCCGGTAGGTCAAATCTGGCCCTTGCGTTTTACCCAAAGATCTTATCCGAACCTATTAATATAGGCCAGGATGTCCTTCCAAGATAGGTTCTTAATAACTCTTCTTTGCAGCTCAGCGACTCAAAAATGTCTTGCCGCAGTCTGGCTCTAGCTTCGCACCTACAGTAATGCATGCGATGCAGGTCGAGTCCTCTATTCCTAGTAGTGTTAGGTATCTCCTCAAACGGCAGTCGCCTGTTAGCACCCCTATGAGGGATCTAATTATTCCTTTACTTCTAGAAAGCAACCAGGCCGTTTTGGTTTTATCAGGTCCCGCGATGAAATCTTTAGGAGGCCTTCCTTTGTTGTCGGAGAGCCAACCCCTAGAAAGAGTCTGAAAGGCCCATTCATTTAAGGTCACCTTGACTTGCTGTTTAGGCAATCCTAAGATGGGTTTCGGTCCTATGGGCGGGAAGTTGGCTCCAAGTTTAGCTAGGTTCTCCGCCTTCTCGTTACCTGCTATTCCACAGTGAATAGGAACCCAAATGAATTGTACTCTTTTTGTCGTTGCCATTCTTTCTAGCGCGTCACAGCAGTCCTGGACCAAGACTGGACTGGTTTTGGGTGAGTTCATTGCTTTTAACGCTGCTCGGCTATCTGAGCAAATGACCACTTCGTTTTCTAAGCCTTCTTTAACTTCCTCCATTACTGTCGCCATCATGGAGGAGAGGTCCTGCACCTGACCTCCGCGCCTCGGCCATCCGTGACCCGTCGGTGTAGCACACTAGCGTTTCGTTTGTGAAAATAACTGCCCCGCTGTTCCACTTACCATTGTCGGAGATTCTAAGAGCATGCGGCCTATCCACTCTTGGCCGTTGGCTAGTGAAAGCAACTTTGAATGCTGATATAGGCACCTCTCTGGTTGCTATTATTGAGATGCGGCCATGACCGACGATCTCACCTTTCTCCCACCAAATGTCTGCGTCTTTCATTCGAAGGTGGGCCGCAATTGCCTCCTTTCTGATACAATTGTCAAGCCTAGCAGAACGTTTATCGCAGATGTTGGCGTTGTCCTCATGGCACATGGTGATAGTCACGCAGGCTAGTCGTTTGACCCTTCCAAGACTTAGACATGTTGTCTGGTTCTCTACCGCTGAGCACCAAACGATTGAGACTTTTTTGGTCATTAAGTTATTTTCGCATTGAATTTGTTTATAAGAGCATTTATAAGGCCCACTGAATAAATCCAAGGTAGTTTAGTTTGTTTTTTAATCTAAGCTGTTCCCCAAACATGCTTGGAACACGTATTCCTCTTCCTTGTGAACAGGATCATTTCTGTCTTAGATGGATTGACAGAAAGTCGTCCTGGATCTTTACACCACCTTTCAATTAACATGCAGGCCATCTGTATTCTCTCACTAAATATGTCGATAAGTCGGCCAGCCACTGGTGAAGTAAAACTTAAAAAAAACAAAAAAAATACGCAAACACAATTTTGATTCATTATTCAAGCAACAATTATATATAGATGGTTTGCGATATATCTAAGAGTGTTTGAGAATATTTTTGTAACGTATAAATGACTTATGAATATTGTTTGTTTATGTATTTGTATAAGCTCTATTTGTTTTCTTCTGTTTTAGAATTTATGGAAATGATGACTGGTGATTAAGAAGTATACAACGAAAAATCAAATTCCAGCCCAGTTTCTGGAGCAGTAATGTGCAAATGAACTTAAATGTAAAATAATTACATATTGTTATACTTATGTCACTATTTTGTTTAAAATAAATATATTTTTAATTTTGTTACTAGTTTTGTGTTTAAAATGAAGTGCTTATGTCCAGTTTCTATAAATACATAGGCGTGTCCAATTAAATACAGAAAATACTGTAAATAAACTAACTGTAAACTGTAAATAGGTCCTAACTTCGTATTGTGTTTGTTATAGCTGAGATTCATCGAGATATATCCGCGTAACATAACGCCCGGGGCCGAAGCTGTTGGCCTCGCATAACGCTCAAAGTTGCTAATCCACAAGGTTCTGCGATCGGCTCATTACATTCATTTATAGATAAGCATAATAATAATAAAACAAGTAGACGTTTCTAGCAACACTAATCACATATTTTTGCGTGCGTTGAAATTAATCTACGACACGTGCAATTGATCTGCTTAATTTATTTGTATCTAATGGACTGTCTATACGAAGTATAATCCGTCTTTGTTAAGATATAATCTAGTTTATCTCAAAACAGCATAAGTTATCTTCATTAAATCTGTAAATCGTTATTACATTTTTCAACACAGAAAAAATAGCCTTGTGGAAATAAATACTTCATATATTTGCCTCACATTTCGTCCAGGCAACTCAAATAAAATTGAATAAACAACAACGTAATTCCAAGAAGCAAATGCATATATTTGCCAGAAATCGAAAATGTATTTGATGTTTTTTAAAAAGGAAATAGTTGTATGTAAATATTCATATATTTCAATGGCGTATATCGTATCATAGTCAAAAATCAATACTATGTAAATATCGGCATATTTAAAATTAAATATTCTTATATTGCTTCGCAATCCTATCCGTATTTTTCTTAAAATCGGCTGCAACTTTTTCAGAAGTGTTAGTATACTTAACTTCAACCTCCGTGTATTTAAAATTAACAGAAAAAGTTTGTTCATCTATGATGCATTTCGTACCTAATAACGACAAACAATAAAGCGTTTTACTGCACCATAGTACCTACAGATGGCGAAACTAGTTGTTTATTTCCCGTATCGACATTCTAATGACATGGCTCTTTGTTTGGTACAGTTTTCAGTGTTTGCGTAATTAGGTTTTATTACTGATACCCCCTGAGGAAACTGCCATGTCGGGGCAGAGACCACGGTAGCATAGCTGGCTACTCAGAGTATCATGTTTTGAAAAAGTAGGGGACCCAGGATCAAAACTTGCGTTACTCCAGAAGGTATTTTAGCCGGAACAGAGCCTTTATTATCGGAAAATATCGTTTGCTGCCTGTTGCTCAAATACGAAGAGATAATAATTTTATTCAGAAATAAGGAAATTATGGTCTATGGTATCGAATGTTTTTGAAAAGTCTAAAAACCCTAAAATGCTACTCTTTTTTTATAATGTCGTCAAGGACGTTGGTTAGAGCTACTTCTAATCTTTTCGAATATTTTAGAAGTTGCGGGGAGAATACTAATTATACGTAAGTCATTGAAACTTGAAGGGTTAGTGACTTTAGGTAAAAGTTTTTCCATTAGATATTTTCTTCCGATCAGGAAAATAACCTATCTCTATACAACAGTTACAAACAGACTGCATTATTTAAGCATTAAGGGGGATGTTTCGTCAACCCTAATTGCGTTGGTTTTAATACCATTGAGAGCTTTATTTACATCTGATATATATGCCAAAGAAAACGAAATTATAATAATTAATTTTTTCTGAACAATCTAAAAAGTTATTTATATCATTAGGATTAGATAAAGTTTTAGGGATTCAAAAGTTTTTATCCGTACATATGTTAAATTTTTTAAGACTTGGAGGACAAGTCTTTTTTGAATTGTTTTCACCGCATATAGAATCTAAGTGGTCTCTAATATTTATAACTGGCCCAGTCACCTGCGTCCTTTGTCCGTTTAAACTTTTTGCTTCATGAATTCTTTTATATTGGATGTTCGCCAAGGAGTATTTGGTTTAGTTAATTTCTCTAATATTTATAACTGTGATATAAGATTATTAAAAAGTTCTATTATTTTCCTGCGTCCTTGTGTCCGTTTAAACTTTTTATTATTTTTGCTTCATGAACACAATATATCTTTTATATTGGATGTTATTAACTGATAAAACACAAGTTATTAAAGAGTATGCAAACAATTAGGTTTAATAGTTATTTATTATTCGCGTGATTTTCAAATGACGAGATTAGAGGATTTTGTAAACATATTGATATTAAATAACTGTGATATAAGAAAAATTAAATATAAAAAAAATTTATTGTTCTATAAAATATGTATTTTTTTATTCATAGATGCTATAAAATCTCATATTGGCAATATATACCCCCATACTCATTGTGTTATGAATGTTAATTAATTTAAAGCTCCTAAAACAACGATCACTTATTATTTTTGGTATTCTAGGCGCTCTATTTAGGTTAGCAACACAATATATCATTTTATGATCCGTTTTCCTAAATGTTATCATAATTCGTAGTGATTTAATAGTTTACATTAAACTATCTCAAACAAATTGTTATATATTTAAAAGTAACAAATTATTTTTAAAGAGGTAGTATAGTCAAAAGCAGTGCTATCATGCGGGTCATACGATTTATCAACGACAAACAAAAATTTGTTTTTCTTTTATTACGTGTAATCATATCCTCCGCATAAAATCCGGAAGATGAATTAGATAGACCTATGATATTTTTATATGAAAAAAGAGGATAAATATATAAATACCAGCAGTTGCAAAAATCTTTGAGCGATATCACTTCACAAAGTCAGATTGACAAGTCAGTGACAAAATGAGTAATAGAAAACAATTTTCGGGTGTTTTGCATCCACAAGCGAAAAAAATGGTATTAAATCTAATAAAATATTACGAAAATGAAAATTCACCGACCAATATCCAGTATAGTATAGCCAGTAGCAAAAGCTCCGGGAATCGGTATAAGGACTGTGTAGAAAATTGTGCATGAAAAAAAGCATAATTTACTACCGAAGAAGATTAAGAAATGTACACGAAAAAAGCCAAAGACAGAAGACTTAAGTGACAATGTAAAAATGGATGTTCGTAATGCAATTTACGATTTATACACATCAAAAACTATAACCCTTCAAGTTTTAAAAGAAGCTTTAAAAAATTGAGGCATATTGGAAATTGAACTAAAATCGTTGTCAAAATTAATAAAAATGTTGGGTTTTCGATATAAAAAAAACTGCAATCGAAGATTTTTATGCGAGTTGCCACATATAGCAAGTCAGCGTATCCAGTTTTTAAAGAAATACACGGAAAATATTAATTCAAAATTTAGAAAAGTCGTATTTTTAGACGAGACTTGGATATTTTCTAATGCAAGTGGTTCGAAATCTTGGCAGGACGAGTCTGTAAAAAGTGTCAAGAAAAAAAATGGATGTGGGACAGGAAAACGGTTCATCATTTTGCATGCAGGTTCTTCAACAGGATTTCTCCCAGGTGCAAGTTTACTGTTTTCTTCAACATCCAAAAGTATGGACTACCATGATAATATGAACTGTGAACTATTTCAAAAGTGGTTAAAAGAACAACTGATTCCAAATTTAGATGCTCCATCTTTAATCATTCTGGACAAGGCATCTTATCATTCAAGAATCTTAAATAAATAACCTATTTCATCCTAGAACAAAAATATTAAAATCCTTTACCCAATATGCAGAAACAAGAACTTCTTCTAATGGCAAAATCTATTAAAAAACCAACAATATATGCTGTAGATGAAATATTACGGGAAAATGGACATGAGGTTTTACGACTGCTTAGAATTAGATAGCAAATTGTTTGGCCAATGATTATTTAATATTTGGGATTAGTGGAATCGAGAACGCCATTTTATTGCGCCATTTGAGACGACTCAGAAGATGAGGACTTTTTAAGTGATGATGATATTTTTTAGTCTATAATATTAAAAAGTTCCTGAAGGATTATATTAGTCTTTGATGCGTATAAATGATAAATTGCATTATGAATATCCATTTTTGCATTGTAACTTAAGTCTTTGGATTGCCTTTGGATTTTTTCCTGTACATTTTTTTTATGCACAAGTTTCTGTACATTCCCTATACCGATTCTCAGAGCTTTTGCCACTGGCTGCTGAATATTAGCCAGTGAATTTTAATTTAAAAATTTTTTATTAGATTTGATGCCATTTTTTTGTTTACTTTTTTTAGTACATTTGTAATTTTGTAGGGAATAAATAAATAATTATAGAATAAGTACTGGTTCGAATTTTAAAGCGTGTTTAAAATAAGTAAATTTTTTTATTAATTATAAGACACAATTTGATATATAAAAATCGGTAAAATCGCTTTACCAGAAACTCGGGGCTAACGAAAAATACAATATATATATATATATATATATATTTATATATAAAATATATATATATATATATATATATATATATATATATATATATATATATATATATATATATATATATATATATATATATATTTTTCGCAATATATATATATATATATATATATATATATATATATATATACAGACAGACGGAATAGAGAAAACATGTTTTCCGGCATCTAGGGACCCTTAAACGTAAAGATCTCAAAAAATTTCACGAGGTACGTAATAACTAATTATGTTGTGTTTTTAACAAAAGTGTATAATATTTTTGCAAAATAAAATTTTTTTGTTATCACAATACAAAAAAAAAACAAGTTTTCTTTGCACAGGGGTGGCCCGCATTTAAATAAATGACACTGTATAAGTGGTTAGATTTTTAGGTCAAGCAGGGCTCATAATTTTTGGTAATTGATAAAAAAATCTCACTTTCATTAAGTGGCTGCATAAACAGAACATATCCTGATTGTTATACTGATTCGAACCGCCTTCCGACTTTATTAAGACGCTTGCCATTTTGTGTATTTTTGTTTTTGCCAACCAAAAAAATTTTAACCAAATACATATTTAGCCAATTTTCTTATTTAGTCCCTCGGCATTTAATATATAAAATAATATTAAGTGGCTACCTTAATAATATTGCGTAATATAATAAAAAAAAATATTTTCGTTCTCCCTGTATATTTGTAAATAGCCCATCGAGATTTAATAGCTCGATAAAAGAATCCCACAACATTTTGGTATTCACTGTGTTTTCTGATTTGATTCATAATGTTGGTGACCTTTGGACACGCACGATAAGACCGCATTCGACTATAACTACATAGAGCTATAGAAAACTGTTTAAAAACATTATTGTTTATTGTAATTAACACGGTAGGTAACCGAAAATTGAAAATTATAGGCTTAATTAACTAAATTGATAGCATTTTGATGGTTAGCCTTTTTGGTGCTAGCAATAATGTTGACACTTTTTCTTCGTAACTTGCCACATTGGTGCTGATTCACTAGTCCATTGTTGCCAGCAATACTATCAATTTCATATGCGAAACTTGTAGAAGGCAAGGGCGAAGGTGGAGGCAAATTTTCTTTGGAATTTTCTCCTGTAGAACATAGAATTTGGTTGGCGATACAGTTTTTGTTCTCCATGGATTCGTCCACATACGATTCTGCAACTTTTGTCGATTGCCATCGCTCGAGACGTTTCAAATTAGTAATATCCACTCCAGCGTCCGCCAACATAGTAGCCGAAGAGCGTCTATAACAGTGTCCAGTAAAGGTCTCTGGATTTGGAAGTCTCAAAAATAGTTTGATTAGTACATTTACCTTTTTGGAAATTGACCAAATCCTTTGATGCGGTGTACTTTTGGGACGCAGAGACACGTACTTCTTGATTAAATTAAGATTTTTTTCTTCAGTTATAACAAAGCTTCTGCTCTGGTGAGTTTTGCTATCTCGTTTTTTCACCAGAAACAAATCTTCTTGTTCGACTACGTTTTCACACAACAGATTGTAACGTTCCGTTTTTTGTATTTCATTCCCCGATCAGAAAACATGCTACAAATTAAAATTCGTGTATTTACAGAACAGCACATCTCTATTAGAGAGGATTTTATTGATTCATAGATGGCGCTCCGAGTTTTCCTTTAAAATTCCAATTGTGTCTAAATCATAAGTGAATACTACAGATCTTAAATGTCATAAGTCTCTTTAATTTTGGGTGTAGCTAGTAATGTTCTTTCATATAAGTTTTGGTATAAATATAAATTACATAATTTGGGTTGTTGTTCTTGATTATGTATAAATCTCATTTAAGTGGAATATTGGGGAATTTCGTTTTTACAGTTTCAAAGTAAAAATACAGTCGGTAATACAGAATTCTGGATGTCATTCCTGAACGGTTGAAAATTCAGCGGATAAGACAGCTGACTGAAGGGTTAGGTTACTTCCAATATACTTTTGTCACTGGCTAGACCTTTTATAGCCCATCATTTCATTTTTATGGAAATCTCTAATCATCCTTTGATGAAAATAAATGGAATGAAGTGAAATAACATCGTTCGGGTGAGTTTTTAGTAAAATTCCCATTTTCACTAGTATTTTTCTATTTTTGACAAATTCATGTTTTATAACCTCAACTTCATTTGTATTTGATTCTAAAGTCCTTTTTTTTGGTCTCCTTTTTAGGCAACCCAGTTTTATTAATCTGCAGTTTTATTAAACACCAGTTTAATGTTTTATTAAACACCAGTTTTATTCATTTTAAACTGCTTATGAACTAGATTATTAGATGTGGTGTTTTTGTTTTTGTTATTTTTTAATTTTAATTTTGTTAGTTACTAGCTGCTTGTGGGCTAATTTTAATTTTGCTAGCCACATGTTGAGCAAGGGCATTATTTAGTCAAGAAACCCAAGTTTGAAGAACTACATGGAGTATTGGAAATTAATAATCAAACATTTTACCGGCTAAAGTTCAAGGACCTCAAGGAACAACCCCAGGAGGATATACATTTTTAAAAAGCTGAACGCACAATTGGCGTAATTTTTAGATATATTTTATTTGAAAGAGCAGCGCAACCCATAGTGTAAATAATTGTACAATTATAAAAGGGTATTTTACAATTATCTAACTTTTGACTAAAGTTTACAGGTTAATCTCAATGCAATCGTATTATATTAAACATCTTTAACATCCGATTTTAGAGTTTTATTAAATATTTCAGACTGTATCATATTTAGGGTTATTCATGGAACCTTAGTTGTCAGTTGAATCCAGTAAGTTTTTTTAATAGACCATGAATGGCGCCCAAATTATAACATTTTAGTTAATTTGGATTAACTGACAAGTAACTGCAAACAACACATAAAGGAAAAAGGGTAAGAAAAGAACCACCCCTATAAGTAGCCACGACAAAGAGCAGCTGAGGCATGCATCATTTTTAGGTCTAATTTTAATATCAACAATAAATGATGTCATAAGATGAGTTAATTCTTCACGCCTGCAAGCTCCAGCGATTCCAATTAGTGTTGCGACTTTGATTAATAAATAAGTATCGTCAGGCGCAATGCTTAAACATTTTTCAACATGTTCGTGGGTTAAAATTTTATACTTTTTTTTTCTAAAACTTACCATTTTCTTTATTAAATAAGCAATCAATTTAAAATGCCTGCTAATATCAACGTTTTTCTTCATTTTTAGCATAGATTTCATCATTGAGTACTTGGACCACATCGTAGAATTTCTTTGAAATTACTTGAAAGTAAACTAGAAGCACCTCTTCTTTACTAATGTTGTTGATTTTCTTGATGGCGCACCATTTGATGAACTAATCGTATTCCTGAATGTATCTGACTTTGGATTTTTCTGAAAGCAAATCCAAGTCTAGATCTTTTGCTGCGTTCATAATATATTCTGGGACCCCGTCTTGCGTGGCCAGATTGTTAAATTCACTTAAATTCATTGTAATAATGCAAAATTACGGAAAAAATGCACATATAAAAGCAATTAATGACAAATAAATATGACGAAATGTCAGTTTGTTGATTTTTAACAATTGACTTTAAGCGTCCTTAGCAACCTTGAAACTAGCTAACCAAAACCTTTGAATAAATAAATGTACAGGAGCCTAGCCGTGACCTTCACGAGTCCAGGAAGGTCCCAAGATACAAAACGATGGCCAGTCAAAATGACAAAACCTTGTTTCCGGTTTTCAGTGGCGTATCCACATTGTTTTTTACTTCGAAATTTAGGAAGTAATTTGAAAACTTTATACTTTTGAAAAGGAATTATAATTAAGGTATGGACTAAATTAAACAAGTTATACTATTTCAGGTGCCAAATTAACAAAAAAATTGGTGAAACATTAAAATTAATGTCTTTAATAGCTCACTTTGAATATTAAATTTTACGTTTTACATAGTAAACCTTTCGTACAAATACCCTTATATTTATTCAGGGGTTTAAGGTCAACGTTTGTTGTAAATTAACATCGCAAGAACGCATTCTGGATGATGAGCAGTCGCGACACGTGCCCAGTAATTACATTAGTTTGATCTAAAGCTTGCTACTAAGAAGTACCTGCAACTAAGAATTTAACGGCGCAACCATAGGAGAGCCTACTTGGAAAAACTTGCAACTCATTTGAAAGTTATATTATGCTTTCATAAGTTGTAAAAAGCATCCAATTTTTCTTGTTTTTTTTCGTTTCGACTGTCCTTTTGTATTTCTGCTTTCTTTTTTTATTACTTTAGTTGAATTTGATAAACAAAATTTAATGATTTCTTTTTAATAAGCAGAATGGTTATTTTAGGTTGAACTAGGAAGTTATATTTTTTTCTAATTAACTAAAATTACTTAGAAAAATTAAGTAGATAAAATATCAGCTATAAATAATTTTATTAAAACAGTCTAAATACGTTTTAAATAAAAACGAGCACACGTATTATTTTGGAAATGTGAATAAAATAATTAAAATAGGACTGCTATTACACGATACTAATACATTTTGTGAGTTAAAAACGCTTTATTATATTTCGGAAAAATATTAATATTAGGTATCCAAGGTTTTAAAAGAACTACCTTTAAACATTCTGATTTGTAAAATAGTGTCTTCTGTAAGATGAAGGTTATATAGGTACCAGAAGTTCCTACGCCTTCATTTTTATTTAGTACTTCCTAGTTAATGCATAAACTCTTATTAAACCAAAGTACAAGATTCAGTTATGATTCTTATTTCGATGTGGGATAATACTCGCTTAAGATGTCAGTGTGAGTTTTTTCTTTGTAGAAAAGGCAATTTATTCTTTTTACTGTGGTAGTCGACTTAGTTTTTGGGAAAATTAATGGTGAATATGTAAAAGTTGTTTCAATTTGAAATTCTCTATTTATTTATTGACCATTAAATTACCTAAAAACTACACCTCGTACAAAAAACTTTAAATGACTTTATCTCATCTCTCGCTTACTAGGTTACCTTTTAATTTCTCAATTTTTTTATTTTACTTACTTGTGTTTACGTGTTTTTTGCGTACCTTGTTTATTATATAAAATATTTTTTGTGGCCAAATCCATATACGCTATATATATATATATATATATATATATATATATATACGTAGGAAGATTTTTTTTTGGAAAAATAAAACAAATTTATTTTTCGGCACTAATTTTCATCAGTGCTGTTTGACTGAAACTAAAAACAGTACTATTTTATATTATGCGAAGTCAACATTTTTTTTTTTTTTTAAATGTAGAGACAAAATGTTACATATATATACTTATAGACACATAATTAAAAATAACCTTTTTTTTTTTTTTTTTTATATAATAATAATTCGTTACGCTAACTAAAATTCCTAGTAATTTATACTTTCAAACTCACCCAAGAAGGTAACTTCCTGCATTCAGCAAACCAAAAAAGAATAAAATTTTTGTCACGTCACATTTAGTATACAGTATTAGACGCCAACAAACATGTAAAATTTTTATTTATAAAACTACGGTGGCATGTTAGTCTACCGATATATTTTGACTGGAATTGCACCTCGTTTTGAAGCAGTTGCTTGTCTTTCTGATTGTTTTTACTGAAGCAAAAAATTGTATATTGTGTTGTTGTTGTTTTGGTGTATAGCATGAGGGCCTTTAATTATACTATTTGTTATTATAATCAATTGGTAATTACTGTATTTTTTTTTCCGTTTCACTTAATTAAGTAAAAAAAAAATTTTTTTTTTTCTTATTTATTAATCAAGGAGAAAATTTCGGAACATGATAATTATTTTATTACGTTGTGATATATTTGGTTTAAATTTTTAATTTCAGTTCTATCATTTATTGAATTTTTATTTTGCTTAATATAGAGCATTTCTAAGAATTCCCTTTTTCTTTGGTTGGTTTCCGTTTTTAATATTTTTGTGTCTTCATATTTGAATTTATTTTATTTTATTTATTTTGATTTATTATGAAGACACAAAAATATTAAAAACGGAAACCAACCAAAGAAAAAGGGAATTCTTAGAATGCTCTATATTAAGCAAAATAAAAATTCAATAAATGATAGAACTGAAATTAAAAATTTAAACCAAATATATCACAACGTAATAAAATAATTATCATGTTCCGAAATTTTCTCTTGATTAATAAATAAGAAAAAAAAAAAAAATTTTTTTACTTAATTAAGTGAAACGGAAAAAAAATACAGTAATTACCAATTGATTATAATAACAAATAGTATAATTAAAGGCCCTCATGCTATACACCAAAACAACAACAACACAATATACAATTTTTTGCTTCAGTAAAAACAATCAGAAAGACAAGCAACTGCTTCAAAACGAGGTGCAATTCCAGTCAAAATATATCGGTAGACTAACATGCCACCGTAGTTTTATAAATAAAAATTTTACATGTTTGTTGGCGTCTAATACTGTATACTAAATGTGACGTACAAAAATTTTATTCTTTTTTGGTTTGCTGAATGCATGAAGATACCTTAATGGGTGAGTTTGAAAGTATAAATTACTATGAATTTTAGTTAGAGAAACGAATTATTATTATATAAAAAAAAAAAAAAGGTTATTTTTAATTATGTGTCTATAAATATATATATAACATTTTGTCTCTACATTTAAAAAAAAAAAATTAAATGTTGACTTCGCATAATATAAAATAGTACTGTTTTTAGTTTCAGTCAAACAGCACTGATGAAAAATTTAGCCGAAACGTTTTTAATAAACAAAATGAAAATTAGTGCCGAAAAATAAATTTGTTTTATTTTTCCAAAAAAATAACTTGAGGCCAAAAAAACCAAAGAAAATCTATATATATATATTATATATATATATATATATATATATATATATATATATATATATATATATATATATATATATATATATATATAAATATATATATATATATATATATATATATATATATATATATATATATATATATATATATATATATATATATATATATATATATATATATATATATATATATATATATATATATATATATATATATATATATATATATATATATATATATATATATATATATATATATATATATATATATATATATATATATATATATATATATATATATATATATATATATATATCTAGGCGTTGGTCGTTATTTATGTTTTCCGGATGGTGCTGTTGTTGTTTTTGCGATTTTAGATTTGTCTATTATTGTCTTCCATACTGTTGGTAGTTTTAATGATTCGTCCCTTTTATTTAAATCACCTTGCTTTTCAATTTCTATGGCTTCTCGGATTATTCTGGTCTTATAATGTTCTATATTGGCAATCTCCCTACACCCATCGAAATTTATTTTATGGCCGGTTTCCTGATGATGTAGGAATAAAGCTGAGGTTGTTTGTTTATTTCTGATGCTGAGTTTATGCTCTTCCACTCTTGCTGATATTCGCCTGTTAGTTTGCCCTACGTACTTTTCACAGTCCTGGCACGGAATACTGTACACTCCGTGGTTTTCCAGTTTTATTTTATCTTTATAGTTGTTTGTGGCTTGTGTATTGTTTGTATGTTGTGTTTCCTCAGAATTCTTCCGATTCTGTCTGTTGTGCCTTTTACATATGGTAAGACTACTCGTTGCTTTCCCGGTTCATATTTTTTGTTGTTCGTTGTTCGGGAAACTTGTGCATTAATAGCTTTCTCTATGGTGCGATTTGTGTAGCCATTTTTCTTTAAAGCACTAGATATTACCTTAAGTTCGTTTTGTCTCGTCTGTGTTTCAGTTAGTCGCACGGATCTAGATATTAGAGTATTTGCCACAGCTTGAATTTGTGCTAGGTGATGATGTGATCTTGCATTTAAATATCTTTGTATGTGTTGGTTTTCTATACACGGTGTATTCGAAATGTCCGTTATTAAAAGTGTGACCAAAACATCTAAAAATTAGTTTGTTGTTTTCCTCTAACTCTAGAGTAATTTTCAATCCACCCCAGAATACAATTTACTAAAAAATACGGAAATTGTGTTATTAAACTATTGGTTTTAGATATAACTAAAGAATCCTTAACTACAATTGAAAGTGTAATTTCTTATAATTCATCTTTAATTTAAATGGTTTCAGTAAAACGCTTTTTAAATTTTGTAAACTTATGTTTTATTAATTTTTTTGTGGGATCTAATGTTATTCAGTACTTACCTAATGCATACCAGAGAAACTGAAGATACCAAATATTTAGTTTTTAGTTCAGTGCCATTTATTCAGACTGAATACATTATTAGTTTAGAAAATACCAAAATCAATTAAAATATATCAGTTTTTTGTTTTCGACATTCTTATAAAAGTAAGTTTTACTATGCGTAACTTTGTCGCCATTAAAACTTTTTTTACCTCTTACTTTTCTGGGAGATCTCGGTGAGCATGATCATCAAGTTTGCAACAACCTGTATAAGTTTGTTATTTATATATTTTTTATACAATCAGTGTCGAAAAACTAGTGATAAATAACACACATAATTAAAAAATTTCCTAAAATTTTAAATTAAAAAAAAATATATGCATTAACATAATTATAGTTTACTGAATAAAAATATGAGTTGCCGCACTGGACCGTTCGTCACTTTGAAAATCACAGGTAAAAGGCGATCCGCCGCCTAGTTTCAAACAACCCGATCGACACTGGCTCCTGTTACCGAGCTGTTTATCTATATGTTCTGAGGATGCGACAATAAAGTTTGAAAACATCGACAATTTAAAAAAAGACTTGCTTTTTTTACTAGATCTTAACCCCAAATAATACACTACTCTAACATTTTTTTTAACATATTACTAGGTCATCCTCATATGACCCTACATTTTTACAACCATCTACAGAGCAATATCTAATAGGCATATTGGCTCATATTTGTCAAAGAAATATTTTTTTTTGTCTCACTATATAGCACAACAACAAACTGGCGCGATCACGGAGCCTGAACAACTGTGTATGTGCCGGAGATCCGACCGTTAACCAGAATGTACCAGCCGGGGCGAGACGCGAGGAATAGGTAAATCGAGTCACGTGTTCAAGTGCTGCAACTTATATTTTTATTCAGTAAACTTTGACATAACTGAGTTTAATAGAATATTGTAAAATTATTCTGCCTATGGTTAATATTTGCATGAAATTTAAAAAGTTATTAACCACTGTTTTTCAATATACAAAGAATAGTAAAGATGCAATTTGCAAAATTCAAGATAAAAGTGTAATTTCAGAGAATTAATTAAGGTACATTTACAAAGAAAGTATCCTTCAGTAGCTAGACACGGACGTGTAAGTTGTCCCCTACCCTGTATAAAGGTTTTAATAATTATATATTTTTTGAACACTCGGTGTACGAAAACTTACTAATAAAGAAGAAAACATACTCAATTAGGTATAACTTTATTTAAAAAGTGTCTAGAATTGGAAATTTAAAAGAAAGTAGTTTTTATGATAAAAACATTAATTACTCAGACTACCGGTAATAATTCTAACAAATTAAAAAACCGTCCCGAGGTTTAAAGCCACTTTTATCAAAAATAATAAGAAAAAGTAAAAATACCCTTTACGGAATTTAGGAGACGAAGTCTAATTTAAGAAAATAAGAAAGATATATAATGATCTGAAAAAACGAATTAGTACTCCCTCGAAGTAAAATTAACATTCCGAAAGACAAAATTGTATTTACTTTTTTTCAAAACGTCCTTGCAGGAGCCAAAACGATTAAAAGAATAGTCTTTTTAATAAGAGTAATTAATTTAGAGAGAAAAATGTTGAAAAAATGCCTTTTATAAGAAAAAAATTAATTAAAATATTAAATCAGATATCAAAATTTTGAGAAATTAGTTTTTTCCGAAGATCCCATTTATTAAGTACATATATATATATATATATATATATATATATATATATATATATATATATATATATATATATATATATATTACCTGGAGGTTTTTATCACAATTTTCTACAAATATTGTATATGATAAAATGAAAGTCAATTATTATTACTACTAAAGATTTTTTTTATATTTCTGAAACTGCAGTAAAGGTAATTTCCCTCTTATGAATGGATCCTATTACTTCCTAGTTTGACAGAATTCAAGCGAATTCGAACATTTATCTACTCTGCTGCAAATCTGGAAAGTTAAATTACCCCAGCGTAGTTCGCAAACAACTTGTTTCATGCATATTGCATATGCTTTGTTAAATTCGGCATTTTAGACTTACTTTGACCCGAAATGTTCTCCTTTATCCATTTAAAGTTAGGACATGTAATCTGCTATCATCTAGAGCGGATATCTTTAATCGCATGAATTTTAACCTCATAATTTTTTGTAGTGGGGTATGTACGTAGGCGATAAAGTAACAGAAATGCATTTAATATAGGACTCGGAAATAACCGAAAAGAATAGCGAAACATAGAACATACATGGCGTCATTTAAGAACAAAATAATATAAAAATTCTGACCTGATTTCCTTAAATTTATTTTATTTTAAGATATCATAGTTCTTAGGACTGAACCGGGTCAAAATAACATCAAATACATTACTGTTGCGGTTGTTTCAAGCTGTTTTAGGGATCTTTACTTCCCGAGATCAGAACAATGAATTTAGTTTCTGATCTGGTCAACTGAAAACACCATCTTGAAGATGCCTTGTTTAATCGCAGGCGAAACACACGATCTAACAGTGATCATAATGTTTTAATCATTATTTAAAGCTATGTTTGAATGTCTATTTTTGTAAGAGAAATGTAGAAACTTTGTGTTTCGTGCAAATATTTATTAAATAAAATCATCTTCAGTACCACCTGAAAGCAAGGTAAAAACTTTCGCTTAAAGAATTCCAATGAAAAGGTTATTAAAGACATAGCACGCAAGCTTTCACAGTTTTGGTCAATAAGAAATCATCGTTCTTCGGATTAGACCGTGTCAAATTGTACCGAAAGAGCTCCGACAAATTCAGGCGGGCTTTTATTCCCGACTTGTGCTCGCCGAACCGTGACCCTGTGTTAAGACCGATTTCCACGTGTGATGTAGACCGTAGCCCGTATCTCTATTGAAGTTTAAAAATTTTAATAGATTCTCTAATTTTTCGTTTATAAAATCCTGGTACAGATGCTAGAACCTTGGTTTCTTTTGCATTTATAATATGGCCAGCGGTATGTTGGTGTTCTGCTACAGCAGAGTGAACAATTTGTTTCTTTTTAATACATCGTTCATGTTTGTTAAGCTTTGTGGATATTGACCCTCCTGTTTCTCCCACAGAAGCAAAGACTTTTATGTACTCCTTCTGTTTGAAAAGGTACAACATCTTTCGGGGATGGCAAGCATTGTCCAATCTTCTTATGTGTATTGAAGGTTGTACGTATGTTGTATGGCCGAAGTAATCGTCCTATTTTGTCTATAGTGCTGTGTATGTAGGCTTCTTGTGATTCTCCTTTCGCGTAGTTGGATTACTCTTTCTTTTAATTGAACGCGTAATATCTTCAGTGCAATAGCCATTTCATCTCAAAGCTACGATCAAATTCGATGTTTCCCATGTTAGAGAATCTTGATCAGAAATTAACTATTGAATTAAAAAACGATTTCTTTTGTATTGTATGGTAGTGGGAATTTCTATTTAAAGTATCTATTTGTATGAGTCGGTTTTCTATACACAAAATGTCCTAATGTAACATTTCCCTTCCTTTGTTGTATCTAGAAATGGAATCGTTCCATTAGATTCAATTATTTAAGGAAGCTTAAAATACAAAGTGATATGAAAGAAAATGAAAATAGATTAAAGAAGCACAGCTGAGGAAATAAGAAATAATCCAGAAGAAATAAAATTAAAAGCAAAGAAGGTACTCAAATATATTAACCCAGAAATACAACTACAGGACACGCAAATAAAATTGAACACATCTGTGAAAGAGAACACTGCTATCAATATAATGTTCAAAACAGTTGAACAAAAACATGAATTGATACAAAAAAAGGAAACAGTTGGGTAAAATAGTTGGAAATAAATGCGGTCTGAGTGACACAGACCTTATTTTTTTAAATGAAGATTTGTCAAGGGACTCGAGGGAACTGTTCATGCATGCCAGATCACTTCGCAATGATGGATTTAAATACATCTGGGTGAGGGACGGATGTATTTTCGTAAGAAGAAAAGAAAATGAACCAGTCCACAGGATTTACAACCGGG
This sequence comes from Kuschelorhynchus macadamiae, assembly GCA_030620095.1. Classification (NCBI taxonomy): domain Eukaryota; kingdom Metazoa; phylum Arthropoda; class Insecta; order Coleoptera; family Curculionidae; genus Kuschelorhynchus; species Kuschelorhynchus macadamiae. Next base: position 770,046 of record JAUTXW010004452.1, on the reverse strand, counting down.
ACGACCGACATTGAAAAACTTAGGCTAAACCTAGGAGAAAGCCAAAAACTATCCGAAAACTAGACTATGATTTCAGTGCGTATCAGGTTGTGATATCAATATATCGGAAAAACATAAATAAAGTTCAACGATCCGACATCTTTCTTATTAGATAAGGACTGTGACACAGTATCGAGTGAGAGCATAGATAATTCTGAACATTTTATAAGAACTTCTAACGGTTTTAGCTTAATACACCTGAATATTCGAAGCATAACAAAAAATGTTGATAATTTAGTCGCATACTTGGAATCATTAAATACAAATTTTGATGTAATTGTTTTGTCTGAAACCAACAAAATAGAAAATTTAGAACAATTCAAAATAAAAACATATGAAGTATTTTATAATGAAAGTTATATAAATAAGTGTGATGGTATGCTAATTTATGTAAAAAATAGTTTAATTGAAAATTGTATGAAAATAGGTATAAGAAATTCAAAATTTTTAAGAGTAACCTTAACAAAAAACAAAAAATCTATCGGTATTATTGCAAACTATAGATCCCCATCGCTTAAACCAGAAGATTATATTCAAGATTTAAACGAACTCTTTCTGAAAAACTATAAAAAATGCAGCATAGAAATTTTTACAGGGGACACCAACATTAATATATTAAACACAGATACACGAGTAACAAACAACTATATAGGTATATTAGGGGAGTTTGGATACAAAAGTGTTATAAATAAGGAAACTAGAGTGGCAGGTGAATCAAAGTCATGCCTAGACCACGTGTTCGTAAAGATTGATAAAAATAGCAAGATAGAAAATATACTGGGAATGGTACTGATTTCGGGTCTAACAGATCACTACCCAGTGGTAATTAATATGAAAATGCAAGATGTTATTCAATCACACAAAAACAAAACTAGATTTTATGATAAAGTAGATTACCAAAAAATTAAAAACATACTATCAGACTACAAATGGGATTTACTATATGAATGCAATGACCCTAATCAAATAGCTGGTAAACTTGTAAATACTATCAAAAACATTACTAAAAGCTGTACGAATAAAGTAAAAATAAAATCAACGTATCAAACCATGGATCACATCAGGTATATTAACTTCAATAAGGATTAGAGACAAGTTAAAAAGGAAATCTGCAAGAAGTCTTGGTAACCTGAAAACTCTAAATGAGTTTAGGGATTACCGAAATAGGTTAACAAAACTAATAAATAAGGTGAAAAATATGTACTATCAAGGAATAATTAATAACAATCTAAAAAACCCTAAAAAAATGTGGAATTCCATAAAACATGCCATAGGCGAAAATAATACTAAACATGAGATAAAAGTAATTAAAGATGATAATGGAAAAGATATTTTAGATAATATAGGCATAGCAGAAGAATTAAATAAATACTTTTGTAAAGTAGGCCAGAACCTTGCAAACAAAATTGAGAAGCCCCTAAATCCCGTTGACGACGGGCCAGTATACACACACTCCATATTTATGGCTCCAATTTCTGAAACCGAATTATTAAAAGAAATAATGCCATTAAAAGATGGAGTAGCTAGTGGCGAAGATGGTATTTCTGCGGAATTTGTTAAGGAGAACTCACTTTTTTTGGTAAAACCTCTATGACACCTGGTAAACAGTGTTCTCGAGACAAGCGTCTTTCCGGATATCTTCAAAAATGCCATTGTTATACCAATATTTAAATCAGGCGATAAGACAGAAAAAACTAACTACAGACCTATTGCAATTATAAGTACCTTGAGCAAAATAGTTGAGAAATGTATAAAATTGAGACTTTGGGATTATCTGGAAAAAATGGTTTAATGTCCAATCATCAATTTGGGTTTAGAGATGGCTGCAGTACCGAGAATGCTGTTGCCGAGGTGACGGAATTTATCACAAGCAGTTTTAATGAAGGACATAAACCAATGGCAATTTTCCTAGACCTATCAAAGGCATTCGATACTGTGGAGCACCAGATTCTTTTAGAAAGATTAGAGAACATTGGAGTACGTGGTAAAATTAATGACCTGTTTAGATCATACCTCGATAAACGAATGCAGAAAGTAAAAATAAAAAATTATGAAAGCGACCCAAAAAGAATTGATTTTGGTGTACCACAGGGCACGGTACTTGGACCGATTCTCTTCTTAATATATGTGAATAACCTTACAGATATTTGTGATAATAGGGTTGTATGTTATGCGGATGATACAGTAATATTAATAAAGGACAATAGTTGGAATAACGTATTAAAAAAAGCTGAACAGACTATGCAGAAAATCAAGTGCTGGTTGGATAAAAGTCTATTAACACTTAACATAGATAAATCAAAATTCTTAAATTTCGCTATGACAAATCGGAACCTACCAGAAAATGTATCAATAAAAATTCATGATTGGGATTGTAAATATTTTGAAAACTGTAAATGTAAAAATAAAATTAAACAAACAGAAAAAATCAAATATCTTGGAGTCTACTTTGATCAGTATATGAGATGGCATGAGCATGTAAACCTAGTTATGGAGATATTAAGAAAGAACATATACCAATTTTACTTCCTGAGACAGATAGTACCGTATCATGTGCTACGGATGTTATACCAGGCACTTGTGGAATCGGTTTTGTGCTACGGGATCTCCGCATGGGGGGCAGCTTCTAACAACATTCTGACTTCTTTATTTATACTACAAAAGTACTTTTTAAAAATAATAATGTTTAAAAAACGGATGTATCCAACAAATATATTGTTCAGAAATATAAAACTTATGAATATCAGACAACTATATATAAAGACATGTTTTAAGTTATATTTCAAGAATCAATCACGGGAAGATTGCGTGTCGCATGGTCTGGGTACAAGGGCATACTGGAATAAAAACTTGACTACGCCAAATACCCGTTTCTCATCTGTGCAAAGGCATTTCACATATATAATATCTAAAATTACAAATAAAATTCCCTTTAGGGTTACTGCACTAAATTTTCAAAGAAATAAAAAGAAAATATTTAAATCGATAGCTGAAAATTTTGATAAGATTTGTGATATAATTCCTTGGTTTCAGACAAACTTACTTTAATTTACTTTAACACTAGAGTTAAGTTTTCACTTGTAATTCTCGGAAATTTACTTTACTTTGGGAAAATAGCTGAAAATTAGTAAAACAATATTGATTTATTGGTAATCAGTGTACCCACAAATACATGTGAATTCATGGTACACTTAAAACCTGTACTCTAAACATTAAATTCTTATATATAATACCTTACAAATTGTAAAATTTTGAGTACATTAAATAAATAAAAAAAAAAAATTTCCATTGTGAATTTAATATTATGATGTTGTTGATTACTGTGGTCGATAAATATAAGAAGATTATCTTGTCCATTAGACCAAATGACAAAAATATCATCTACGTAGCTGAACCAGTGATTTGGTTTTAGTGGATGAAATACGTAGATGTAAGACAAGCTCCCACTAAATCTATTAAGTTATTATCAAAATCATAATGAAAATTGAGTCCTTACTAGCAACATTTGTGTATAGTGATTCTACTTTGACACTCATCCAAATATCTTCCGGATCCAACTGGATTGTAAGGTCCGCCTGCATAACTTTATAGCTGCTGTGGTGCAAAAGCTGGCTTACCTCTTCCACGTGTTCCGTTCTATCCATGACGACTGTGACGTTGCCTTTATTTGCTGGAAGGATCAGAAAATCTGTATTTTGATATAAGGTCTTCATCGCTGTATTTTCGGCTGCGGAGAGATTCGACTTTGTTTGTTTTGGATTATTGATGATCTGCTGCGGCTTCAGCTGGAGATACTATTTATATGTATCTATTAGCATCTGTATAATTAGAGAATCTATTGAAATTTCAATAGAGTTACAGATTACGGTCTACATTACTCGTGGAAATCGACCTTAACACAGGGTCACGGTTCAGCTAGGACAAGTCGAGTATAACAGGTCGTCTGAGTCTCCCCCTGCTCATTCAGGGTTCGGATTTCGTGGAAAAGAAAAGAAATCTATAAAGATGCCTCTTACAATCGAAGGCGAAACGTTAGATAATAATTCCAATTTGACATGGTCTAATTCCAAGAACCATGATTTTTGAAATGATATTTTATAGAAACAAGTTAAGTATTAATTCAATACTAAAAATCGATAAAAATGCGCTCTCACACATCTTTATCAAAAGTTCTTGGCCGGAAAAAATATATGTATAATAGCAGAAATATATGATTTCTGCAGGTGCAAAACGGCCTAACAGAAGAATTGCTTTCGATTATGTCACTAGCGTCTATTTCTTGTGCTCTACAAATGAACTCAGCATTGACCTGTCAAATTTTATCGCAGCGGGACAATAGGCGTTAATTTTATAGGTACCCTGTGTCTTTACGTAACGTTTACGTTCACTTTCTTTCACTTGTGACACATAATATCCTGAGCGATTACAAACAAAATAATCGGTTTTGCACTTTTGAGAATTTTTATGGTTCTCTTTGATGAAACTGGTATTTGTACTTGCTTCCAATTTATTTTTCCACGCGTAAAATTCATCATTTGATTTAAATTCGAAGATACTTGATTTGATAGAGATTTCATGGATTTCCCTAAAATGTTTTAAAATCTCATCTTTGGAAGGGAACGACTCAGTACATACAGAACATTTTTTATTTTTCCTTTGAGTATTACCACTGACTATGGTATTACTAGAGGTATTACCACTACCTGAAGGAAAAGTCTCAACGTGGCTCTTCAGATGACTGTTAAAATTAGTTTTATGGTTAAAATTTTTCCCACACTGACAATTGAAATTATATTTGGAGGCATTTTTGTACAAGTTGGGGGCTATTTCATCCGCTGCATCTCTGTGAACATTTTTTCCATGTCGCCTTAAACTTGATACATTTGCAAATATTTTGCCGCATCCATAACACTGATTAGGCATTTTGATTTTTGATTAATTTTGCATTACAATTACAAAACTCATAATTCATAATAAACAACCGTAAAAAGAAATTAAACAGCTGACGCTGACAGCTGTCGTAATTACTTCACCAGGTGGCGCCACACAATCAAGTTCATTTGTAGAGCACAAGAAATAGACGCTTGTGATTATGTCACAGGGTACCCCCTCCTCCTGCGATCATGATTTCTGGGCCTCTACCCTCGTCAGGCAGGCTTGTACCCAGGGAGATCTGAAATAACCGATTGCTCGATATGACAAAATCGAAAACGAAACGTCTATCATACTGAAACAGTACTACAAGTTAAATGTAACATTTAGCACCACCTATCGGGGCTCCGGTGATTTCCGGCTGCAAACCCGTAGGTAATTTAAAAAGCATGCACTAGCACCATCATGCGGAGAGTAGATACTAAAAATCGATAAAAATGCGCTCTCACACATCTTTATCAAAAGTTCTTGGCCGGAAAAGATATATGTATAATAGCAGAAATATATAATTTCTGCAGGTGCAAAACGGCCTAACAGAAGAATTGCTTTCGATTATGTGGTGCTAAATGTTACATTTAACTTGTAGTACTGTTTCAGTATGATAGAAGTTTCGTTTTCGATTTTGTCATATCGAGCAATCTGTTATTTCAGATCTCCCTGGGTACAAGCCTGCCTGATGAGGGTAGAGGCCCAGAAATCATGATCACAGGAGGGTACCCTGTGACATAATCGAAAGCAATTCTTCTGTTAGGCCGTTTTGCACCTGCAGAAATTATATATTTCTGCTATTATACATATTAATTCAATACTTTAACAGCAAAATCCTAACATGAGTGAAAAGAGTTCCCTTATACAGATGGCTCTTAGCAGTATCAAATTAAGATAGTTCCAGGCGAAGTATGTATTTTTGAAATCAGGAGAAAATGTTCTTTTTAATAGAATAAAAATAAGCAGGGTGATTAAAGACAAAATAGATGCTACTTTTTTAAATTCGCGACTATTATTTATTTATTTTTTAGCAAAACGTGAGTGTTCAGATAATAGCCCAAAAACTTTTGGATTAAACATTATTTTTTGTCGACCCTGTGAACTCTCCTCCACCCATTGTTCAAGGGAAAATTTAAAAAATTAATGATTTTTTAAAATTGAGACGCAGGAAGGGTCTCAAGGCGTCGAGGACCTTTTTTTTAGTTATCGGTTGGTAGTCGATTGTGTTTCTTTTCTCAGATGCTCCAAAACTCTTCGGGAAAGCTTCAAGGTGAGGACTTTTTTGTCATTTGTTAATAGTTTGATGTATTTGAAAAAGGTGGTACTCCAAACACCTCCCCAATGCCATAATCTAGCTACGTCCTTGCCTCGTTCCAAATATCAAGAGAAGAAATACAAGTTCTCTTATGTAAGTTACAAAAATATATATTGAAAACTCCAGTACCCAGTCATCCATCCAGAGCAGACGCTTTAGAAAATTAGAAAATTCAATGTTACTTCTGTTTTTTTAGTTTAGAAAGTTAAAAAACGACCCATCTTTGGAATTAAAAAAATTGATATATTAAGAACATAATCAAACACATTGTTATACTGATGATAAATAAACCTTTTTGTAATTTTATCAAAGACCCACGAAAACGTTGATACTTCAAACGCCTCCCCATTGCCAGACATAGATGATCTATTTAAAATATTTTAAATTTTGCCGCTTCTACCTTAACTGTATATTATTGCATTTTTGTATTGTCCTGAATATTCTAAACACTCATTCTGTAATATTTCCTATATCTAAATTGAACTGTTTTCGAGAATGGTGCTTGAAAATTGACACTTTTTGACCATTTGAAGTTCTTTAACTTTCAAACGACTTAACTTGTAACAAAATGAATTTCGCTTTCCTATCCCAGTTTTCAATTATCTATTTCCCCACACCAATTTCTAATTTGACAGGAGGTGTCAAAATTTGACACTTTTGACCCAAAAAAATTGGTGTCAGGAGTTAGATAACTCAAAACTAAGATGGAAAGTAGATTCCATTTCGTTGCAAGTTAAATCGTTTGGGAGTCACAAAGCTTCAAACAGTCAAAAATGTCAATTTTAAAGCGCCATTCGAAATCAGTCATATCAGGATATTTCATTTAGAAAACGGATATTGCCACCTGCTTAGGGTAGAAGTGGCAACACCACACTAATTAAAATATTTTAAAAAGAGAATTTATGTTCATCTATGACCAGAGCCAAATTTTCAAAGTAATCTGTTCATTGATTTTCTAGATATTTCTAATAGGCCACTGAGTTTGGGGAATCCTGTATATTGAAAATTCCAGCCCCCGGTCAACCATCCAGATCACACGATCACAAGGTTATTTCTGTTTTTTCGTTTAGAAAGTTAACAAACGACCCATCTTTGGAATAAAAAAAATTGATATACTTAATAAACACTCAATCGAAAATCAAATGAACTTTTTTGCATTTTGATCAAGGTCCTATGGGGTCAGCCTTAGAGTAAGAATTAACGTAGAGATCACAACTCGTTCATAAATCACCTTAGGGGTATGCGCCAACATGGTTCCCCTATTTTTCACATTCTATCGACCAATGTTTACGATAAAACAAAAAGTGGGGAGGGCCCATGCCCAAGCCGTGGCCATTTGTTGACGAATGCCAGTGACGGTGTGAGTTTTCACTTCCCGAATAAGGAAATATCATTAATTCTGAAAAAATATCGTTCCGGGTTTTTACAGATCCTCATGTTTTTCCATTACTGTCGGTCGGTCGGTCTGTTCCGGTATAGCTAAAAATCCACTTACTCAATTAACTTCAATTTTATTTAATTTTCCACAAAAATTACGTCTGATATAAAAAAAAAAACTGGTAAAATATTGGTATGAATTCAATATGGCGAAGCAAAATGACGATCTGTTAAAATATTTGATGTACGAAAATGAAGAAATGGGCCATGCTTCGTTATCGTTGACAAAAAGAAGGATTCTTACCTATTCCTTAATGAGGCAAACAGATATTTTTACAAACTTCAAAGAAATAATCGTTCTTTACTTCACTATCTAAAATCAAACCATTAACTTAGATAAGTTTAAAAGGAAATTAGTTATTTATATATTATTAAACTTTAGTTTTTAGTTATGTTTGCCTTATGTCACTATCATTTTGTAATTGTGAAATTTAGAAAAATTATTTGTTCAGTTGTTGAAAATGTCATCTTAAACCTGTAACTGTCAAGTTAGACCTTGTCTAAAGTTAAATCTCTTTAGTGAATACGAGTGTTAGAGTTTTAAACTAAAATCAATGCTTTTAATGCGTTTTTAATGGCTTCCTATTCGTCTGTATGTTTGTATGTCTGGTTCAAATCTTGTAATGGATTTTTCAGCACTTCCATTACCGATTATTTTCAAATTTGACATGCATACACTTTCGAATATAAAAAATCCGAATTTTTTTACTCAAAAAACTGAAAATCAGTGCCTCGAAAAATTTAAAAGTGTCAGCATTTAAAAATTCAAAAAAGCGGTGTCAAAATGACAATATCAACAGGTCGGACGGATGATTTTAACATTTGTGGGAATTATTTAGGAATGCACAACAAAAATCAAAATGGTGGCGCCAATATAGCGAACGAATTTTGTCGTTTGTACAGACTCGGCTGAAATATCAGTATCTAGAAGTATTTAAGAATAAAAGTTATGAAATTTTAGTTAATATTTGAGAATTAAAAATGGCGACACCACCATAGCGGACTAATTTTAAAATTTTTGCAGATTTGATTAAAATTTGGCATTTAGGGGTATCTAAGACTGCACCTCATGAATTTTTGTCAACATTTTAAAAATTCAAGATTGTAATGCCAACATGGCGGCGGAATTTTAGCGTTTGTGTAGATTTGGCTGAAAGAAAGCAGGAATCTGGGGGTATTTGAAAATATATATCATACATTTTTAGTAAATATTTAAAAATGAGAGTAGGAATGCCTAGAATGCGAGCGAATTTTAATATTTATACAGATTTGATTAAAAATCAAAATCAAAAAAAAATTAAAATAAATATTTAAAATGAAGATGTCATCAATCAATCAATCAATCAATCCGATAAGTACTTTTTTCAGATATTTTTAAACATTTAATTAGGTCACCGTTTTGTTCCCTCATTTTAAATTTGTCTCAACATTTTTACCTGTTCATCCCTATACCGGTTGTCAACGATATCGTTTTACACGATGCCATTCAATTGCTTTTTAGGTTAGGATTTTTTATTTGGGTTAACGAAATATGGTATTAAGACACATATTTTTCATGAAAAAACAATTGAATATTACTGCCAGTTTTTCCGATATCAGAACCAAGTTAAGAATTTCAAATGGAACCCTGTATATTATTTTACATAGTTTGATAGAGCTTAGAATTACCTTTTCAATGACATATCACACGTTATATTTTTTTTCAAAATGGCGGACCAGGAAGCGCTTTTTCAAAATTCAATATGGCGGTCGTTTCCCGATACCGATGAAATTTTTGTTTAACAAATTATTAAAATATTAAACAAAATCGGGTTTTCAATGGATTTTAATCAAATTTAAAATCAAATTTTTAATTTATCACAAAATGGGATAAGTTTAATTTTTTCTCTAAAATGTGAACTTTTTCTTAAATTTTCTCAAAGATTTTAAATAGAAAGTTGTATTTATTAAATATTAGTATTAAAGTATATCTTATTAGCTACACGAAACCGCATAACAAGCCGTATTTTTCTTTTTGTTTCAGAAAAAATTGACAAAACCTTGCCGATATACATTTTTCCTAATACATAACATGAAACAAACACACACATATTATTAATCAAAAAATCCTGGAATATTTTTTATTGTTTATTGATAAGTAATTTTGTATTATTTTGATATTTTATGACTGTTGTCTTATTTTAGGAAAGCGAGAAAAAATCACAAGTAGTATTAATTTTATTTTACCGGTAGATACGGTACAGTAACATGAAAGATGACTTAACTAAGATAAGTAGGCCTTGGAAACAATTGCATAGGGATGCCATTATAATTTTCATTAGATTTAACCAGAAACGTCAAAAGTACTGTTTTGTATCGACATTTCTGATAACTTTCGTTACATTTTTACACTGGAAGTGGTTCTAGTTAGTTTTAAAAATAAATATTATGGTTCATTCAAGAGAACATCCAATTGACATGATCCTTATTTATGGGGAATGTCGCAAAAATTCAAGGGACACAGAGAGATTATACCAGGAACGCTTTCCGAATCGTGACGCTCCTTCACATGCATATTATCCTTGGCTAGTACAACATTTAAAAAATGAAAATAATGGTGGTGTCCATGCTAATGGCAATGATGGTTTCGTAGTAAGCGAAGAAGTGGAAACAAACGTTTTAGCGTACATCGAGTATGGCCGTACAGCTTCCCTTCGTGAATTAGGCAAACAGTGCAATACGTCCCATGAAAGCGCCAGAAAAATTTTAAAGAAACACGGGTTTAAATCGTTTAAGTATCAAATTCACCACCACCTATTTGAAAATGACTTCCAAAGACGACTTATTTATTGCAATTGGTTTTTAGATAATTATAGAATAAGTCCTGTGTTTCATCATAAGATTATTTTTTCGGACGAATCAAGGTTTACTAATCTAGGGATGTTTAATAGAAATAATTTTCGTTATTGGGCAAAGGAAAATCAAAGATTAGTAAGAGAAGGTGCCTTCCAGGAACGTTTTGGAGTTAATGTTTGGTTAGGCGTTGTAGGACTAAGCGTTATTGGTCCAATATTATTCCATCAGCCTTTAACTGGCGAGATGTATTTGGACTTTCTTGAAAATGAAAATGAACATTTTATAAATAATTTGCAGCAAAATGATGATTTAGTTTACCAACAAGATGGCGCCTCTGCTCATAATTCAAGAATTGTTGCAAATTACTTGAATGAACGATTTGGTGAGAGCTGGTTGGGAACCAATGGACCAATTCGATGGCCAGCGAGGTCGCCTGACCTAACCCCGCTTGATTTTTCTATATGGGGTCATCTGAAAGAAAAAGTGTATGCAACTCCTGTAATATCGTTGGAAATGTTAGAAAATAGAATAAGACGAGTCGTTGAGAGTATCTCAGAACAGCATTTACGAAACCTGCTCGCGGAAAATGTTGAGAGAGTTACACTATGCTAAGAACAAAGCGGACAGCGCATAGAACATTTAATTGAGTGACTTTTGTATTAATTGTGAAAGTTTGATTTTAAATTAGCATTAAACCCAATAAAAACCCCCATATTTGTTTATTATTTCTACCTATAATTCAAAAATATCTTCGGTGTTAGAAAATGGCCGCCATATTGAATTTTGAACAAAAGCTTCCTGGTCCTCCATTTCGAAAAAAAATCAACTTGTGATATGTCAATGTAAAGGGAATTCTAAGTTCTATCAAACTGTGTGAAAAAATATACAGGGTTCTTTTTAAACTTCTTGACTTAGGTCTAGGTATTTCCGGAAAAACCGAAAGCCTACCGGTAAAATAAAATTAATACTACTTGTGAATTTTTCTCGATTTCCTAAAATAAGACAGCAAAAATCATAAAATGTCAAAATAATACAAAATTGCTCATCAATAAAAAATATTCCGAAATTTACTGATTAATAATATGTGTGTGTGGGTGTGTGTGTTTTATGTTATGTATTACGAAAAATGTATATCAGCAGAGTTTCGTCAATTTTTTCTCAAACAAAAAGCAAAAATACGGTTTGTTATGCGGTTTTGTTTTTGTTTTTTGTTTTTCTCAGTGTAAAAATGTAATGAAAGTTATCAGAAATGTCGATACAAAACAGTACTTTTGACGTTTCTGGTTAAATCTAATGAAAATTATAATGGCATCCCTATGCAATTGTTTCCAAGACCTACTTATCTTAGTTAAGTCATCTTTCATGTTACTGCACCGTATCTACTGGTAAAATAAAATTAATACTACTTGTAATTTTTTCTCGCTTTCCTAAAATAAGACAACAGTCACAAAATGTCAAAATAATACAAAATTACTTATCAATAAACAATAAAAAATATTCCAGGATTTTCTGATTAATAATATGTGTGTGTTTGTTTCATGTTATGTATTAGGAAAAATGTGTATCGGCAAGGTTTTGTCAATTTTTTCTGAAACAAAAAGCAAAAATACGGCTTGTTATGCGGTTTCGTGTAGCTAATAAGATATACTTTAATACTAATATTTAATAAATACAACTTTCTATTTAAAATCTTTGAGAAAATTTAAGAAAAATTTCACATTTTAAAGAAAAAATTAAACTTATCCCATTTTGTGATAAATTAAAAATTTGATTTTAAATTTGATTAAAATCCATTGAAAACCCCATTTTGTTTAATATTTTAATAATTTGTTAGACAAAATTTCATCGGTATCGGGAAACGACCGCCTTATTGAATTTTGAAAAAGCGCTTCCTGGTCCGCCATTTTGAAAAAAAAATATAACTTGTGATATGTCATTGAAAAGGTAATTCTAAGCTCTATCAAACTATGTAAAATAATATACAGGGTTCCATTTGAAATTCTTAACTTGGTTCTGATATCGGAAAAACTGGCAGTAATATTCAATTGTTTTTTCATGAAAAATATGTGTCTTAATACCATATTTCGTTAACCCAAATATAAATATCCTAACCTAAAAAGCAAATGAATGGCACTGTGTAAAACGATATCGTTGACACCCGGTATAATATTTGTTTTTTGAGCAAAATTTGAACATAATCGATGTAGTAGTTTTCTGCATTGACACACAATATTTTATTAGGCCACCATTTTGGATTTGTAGTAAAACTTATCAGTTGATGGTCATGTCAAACCTAATTTTTCTGCAGAATTTGGATAAAATGGATAAGCAGTTTCTTAGTAATATTTTTTAACATTTCAATAAACCGCCATTTTGTTCAGCCATATTGGATTTTTACCAAAATGTTACCACGTCATCCCCATATGACCTTTAATTTTTAACCAAAACTTGAAGTAAATAGGACAAACAGTTCTTGAGCTTTGTCGCGGACGGACATACATACTAACCGACGGAACTAGGAAAACATTTTTTTTTGTAACTAGAATAATTTCCTCTTGAACAAAAGCGAGCGCTATTAGATACGAATAGAATAGCCAATTGTCATATTGTTTTTCCATGTTACTATCTAAAATTTAAAAAATAAAAGATTTTTTTTTAATTTTCAATATACTAAATCTTAAATTGTAACCAGGTTAGAACATGTTTACGAACAAATTTTTACTTTTAATATCCAAAAAAATCACCATTTTAATTCCTTTACCTGACAACACTTATATTAAAAATTGGCCCAATTCAAGTTAAAATTAAAAAAAGGCGCAAAATCATTCGAAACTTTATTATTTTTCCAGATTTCATCCAAAATCTAGTGATTTTCGAAATCCCAGTACGTTTTTGTGAGCGTGAGACGCCCTTCGACTATTTTAATATAGTATAGGTATATTCTATAATTATTTTAATTCTCTGATAGGAAAAACTATTCTAATCGGCAAAAAAATCACCTCAGAGTCTTTTTTGTATCATTTTGCTTCTGAAGATTCTCACATGAAGCCCGACGAAATAAACGTTCTATTATACTGAACCGGATTAGTCAATACGTCATGTGACTCAAAATAAGTGAATAAGGTATCTTCCATTAGACATGTCTACTTAGTGATTAAAGGAAAATTCCAAACTTAAACAGACATTTTTTTACAAACTCACATTGCCGCACCATAGTTAGGTCAACTAAAGCTCCTAGTTTCGTAATGTCCAAGATAAAGTAAATAAAACTTATTTATTAAATGTTTAAAAAACTAATGTTCTTCTAATGTCACCGCAACTTTAGAACGCTGCTTCTTAAAGTAAGTTGCCATATCAACAAATACACAATACTACATTAAAATACATGCAGTAATGACGCTAATAAAAGATTGGTATCTAATAAAATATTTTTTAGCAAATTAATTTCTTTAATGTTAAGATTTATTGTAGTTCCACAACACGCTATTGGTTTTTAAGCCACGCCGGTCACGTGACCCTGTAACAATCTTTACTGTAGACTATTATACTTTTTTAGTATAAGGATCCCTTATAGTATAATGAAAGTTGGATGGTCTAATACCACAGTGGGATGGTCTAATACGTGGAGTTGTCGATCGGGTTTGCCATAGCTAACTAAAACTCTTGTTACTGGTGAAATCTGATCTGAGTCTTTGGGTATTTTAGTTTGTATTTTACTATTTTGCAATAAAAGTTATTTCTTTATACTGCTTAGAAACTAATACTGGAAATACATTACTTGTTTTTGTATGAAAATTTTATTGCATCATGTTTAAACATATTCACCGTAATATAAATTGGTATAAACATTGGTGTTTCTGTCTAGGCTTGGCATCGCCGTACAATCGACCTTATACTGTGAGGTAATCTTGGCAGTGGCTAAACATGTAAATAATGAACTCTATTTTTATTCTTCCTCTAAGGGGTCAGCGACCCCGGCAAGCCTATAGTAGGTTCATGTAACTAAAAAGCTTCGTTAACTTGAACAAACCTAAATCCAGAAATAATAATTTATGATAAGAACCTTTTATAATGATTTCAGCACACCTAAAAATAGATAGTTGCTAAAAATACGCGATATTTTAAATTAATAACCTTTTTTCTATTGTTGACATTTCATGGTATACGTCTACATCCAAAAACGACATATAAATTCCGTGAATTCATATTTTATTTTTTCGTATTAACCATAGAAGCATAAAAAGCACCGATATAAGGGCATTTCGTCGTTCCTAAAGGCTATCACGGGAATATGTTTGTGTCACATTTGGCAATCCCATCTCGTTTAGTATCGATTTGTCGAAGACTTTTCAGTTATCCCATTCGAGGATCATTTTATCTGTTTTCGTATCGGGTGCATTCATTTACATACGCTTTAGCAAATCCAGTAAGGACGTGGAAGCTGGAAGGACTTAGAAGTTTAATAACGTTTTCAATAATTAACGGCTGGATTAATTGCTCATGACCTAATATTACTTCCTAATATTCCGGCACTTTATCATGAATCGGACAAATCTATAACTCAATACGTACCGACCTGTGTTTTAATGTTCACAAAGTTTTGGACTATTTACTGTTTATTTTTACTTCCCTCATAAAAGGAAAGTATTGTAATCGTGAAAAAATCACCCTCCGAGATTTTTTCAGAACTTTACGTTTCATGTTCCTAGAAACATGTTTTCTCAATTCCGTCGATATGTCTGTCTATCTGCCTGTCTATCTGTCTGTCTATCTGTCTGTCGGTCTGTCAGTTCGCGACATAGATTAAAACTTACCCGATTGGCTTCAAATTTTGGTCAAAAATTAAAGGTCATATGGGGATGACCTCATTACATTTCGGTAAAAATCCATTATGGAAAAACAAAATGGTGTCCTGAAATGTTAAAAAAAATTACCGTAAACTTAGGTGACTGGTCCACTTTTCAACTTTGAACGCTTGTAACTAACATCATATTTTTTAGCTCTTGGTCTTATTTTACAGGTCTATAATAACATTTTTAATGCTTAGAGTAACAGTCAGTTCCAGGCTTACGAAATATATTTTTTTAAAAAAGATATTGGTGGCCAAAGTCAGAAGGCTAAGTCGGGTCACTTTGGCCATTACCATGAAACTACAAAGACAAACAGTTATATGAATGACTTTGGCCACCAAAAAAATATTTCTTTTTAGTTTTGTATATTTTGCATAAAAAAACAACTAAAATATATTAAAAAAACTTATTTTATTTAACAAATAAAACATATTTATTCGCAAAAAATAAACTAGAGTCCTGTGTGATACAAAGAGAATAAAATAATTATAAATTAAACATGGTGTTACATTATTAAACATATTTTTCAATTTCTGGGATTTTGAAAAAGCCTCTTTTAGATGGGGTCGGTGTGTTAATCACCTGCAAAATGTCATCTTTTCCATACCAGAGAAAATCATCCTTTGTTGGCCATTTCCACTGAGAGATTCCACTTGAGGAGAGATTTTATTTTATATTCGTTTGTCTCTACATTTACTTCCAAAACTTGACCAGGATATATTCTTTTTTCATAAAAAAACAGAACGAATTTACCAATTTTAATTGCTTGGTCTTCACCATGACTATCTTTCGTTTCGAAATCACTTTCATTGGAACGGTTTGGATCGTCATTTTCTTCAGAGTGGATAGAAATGTCCAATGAAGATTCAGAGTCGCTGGAAATCCTCTCGTTTCTCTTCTTTTGGAAGTTTTTTTCTTGAATTCCGCTAGGGCCAGCTTCTGGGTCTCTGTGAATGTATATGGTTGAAATACCCATCCCTGCCTTCACGTTAACTTTTTTTTCCTTGATGTTTTGTCTCCATAATTTGAAAACTCTTCTAAAAAATCAATCACGGAAGCACGTATCATACAAATTTGTAGCCTTATACACTACGTATGGGGGTAAAACTTCACCACATGCATTTCCACAAAACATTACACTGGTAGATTGTTTAGACCAATTTAATATTCTTTCTGGGTATTTGCAACCCCGTTTGGTGATGACTTTTTTGTTACCGGGATCATCTGACAAATTTGTCTCATCATAATTCTATATATTTTGTGGTGGAATTCCGTGCAATTCTTTTTCTAAGTTATCAAAATACGAATTTATTATTTCAGGAGAAATAGCAGCTCTAACGGTTTTTATATTTGCAGCAAACCTTTGTGACAGAGTTGGGTGCCTTTTTAAAAAAAGCCTCACCCATTCAGGTCCTGGAAGATTATCTTGAAATTGTCTCGTAACTACACCCTTTCGATCCAAATAACATTTGACGATTCTTTTCAAATTTAGTGCATCAACAGGGAAACCATATGTAGATATTAATATAATGTGTGCCTAAATTTTATTTTCTTCCTCCATGGATAAAGTCTGCCCACCAGCAGTTTTTTTATGTAAACCTTCGATCTTGTTCTGTGTGTAGCACGTGGTATTTTGTACCTTTCGGAAGCTCTTCTTTAAGATATTGCTCCTTCGTTAATCACTCGAACAGCCTCCTCTAAATTCGCCTTGCTATAATTCACGTAATTTCTGCTCCCTGCAACTCTTTTATATCGGCCCATTTTCGTAAACTATCCCCCAAATTAGTAAATGAAATAGGCAACGTTCACATAAGATAACAAACACTCAAAACTCACATAACAGAAGAAACTAAAAAACGTTCAGCATAAACAGCGCGAAAACAAGTAAACAATGCGTCGAAACACGACAGATATGACAGAACGTTAAAAAATAAATCGATTTTACAGATATCTGCAGTGGCCAAAGTCAGGCACCAATCTGTCAAAAAGGTATTGGGCGACTTTGGCCTTCCTCTACCGTAGGTACTGATAACCAAATTATTGCAGCTATTAGGTTACAAGATTCCTTAATGTTCGTTAATGTCATGTTTTGAGCGCGACCTCATAGGTGGCACCAGGTAACTCGATATGAATAAAGTTTTTAAGGATAGTAAAATTAGTATTTTCAAGAGCGTTTTTTTATACGCTGTAACTAAAAAGTAGAAAAGTTATTTTGCAAATATGACTAACCTTTATATTTACTAAAGTGTACAGAATCATAAAAAAAATGAACTTGCAAATATTTTATGTTTTAATGCACATCTACATTATAATAATAAATTTTGAAAAACGGCCAAGGCCACCATTGCTGGCCAAAGCCACCCAAGTTTACGGTAACTAAAAAACTACATATTTAATTTATCTCAAATTTTGCACAAAAATCAAGTATTACTTATGGCGGAACAAAATGGCGGCTTTATAAAATATTTAAAAATTCCGCCTGAAAAAAAAACTATTTAATGGACTCCGAAAAACATGTTTTATCAATTCCGTCGGTTCGTCTGTCGGTTTGTCTGTCCGTTTGTCAGTTCGCGGCATAACTTAGAAACTACTTATCAGATTGACTTCCAAATTTTAGTGAAAAATTAAGGGTCATATAGGGGTAATATTTTGGTAAAAATCCAATATGCCGGAACTATCGAATTATTCAATTTACCTCAAAGTTTGCACAAAAATCAAGTGGCGCTACATAGGAATGAATTGGTAACATTTTGGTATGAATATCAGATAGTAAAACAAAACGACGGCATAATAAAATATTTAAAAAATCAGCCTGAAAAACTACTCATTAGATTAATTTCAAATTTTGTGCAAAACATTAGGTGTAATATAAAAATAAACTTGTAAAATTGTAGTAAGAATTCGATGGCGAGCAAATAATCAATGTAAAAAAATCTTGTTCATTTGACTTTAAATTTTGCAGAAAAATTAAATATTATATAAGGATAAACTGGTACGAATTCAACATGGCGTACCAACATGGCGGTGTATATCAATGAAAAAACAACTTACTGAATTTATTTTAAATTATGCCCAAAAGTCAAATGTGGCATAGGCAAAAATTGGTAAAATACTCGTAGGAATCCAACCTAGTGGAACAAAATGACGTATAATGTGTTACTAAATGACTATGTACTGAACTAAATTATAGTGACTTAAATCCCTCTTAAAGCACTTTTTTGCCCCAAAAAAATGCATTAGTTCTTTGTAACAAATTTAATAATGCAGCTATTTTTCATGTAACACTAATAGTTAAATTCTTAAAATATGTGTTTAGCAAAGAAGTGCAAGTTATTGTTAAACAAAATAACAATCTTTCCACATGGTCACTACTGACTTTAATTTTATTTGTATTAAATTCGCTAACCTTAATAACACTGGCCGACAAAAAAATTTTTTTTTGTTGTAACACAAATCAGAATAACATAATCTAACACAATGGACCTATCCAAATACGAAAATGATAAATAGAAAGTTGTAGCACGTAAGGTTTTCTTGTTAGAGTTGTAGAACCATATCGAAGGTTACGACACTTAATATCTATAGAAAACATTTATTTCAGAAAATTCTTAACCCTGTTTATTGACTATGTTTACAGTTTTCGCCTATTAAACATACCATTCATCTAAGAGAAAAGCAAACGAGAAAAATATTAACTTAAAACAGTAATTAAACTTTATTTTTTCCGTTTATGAGGTGTCCTATCTTCTCTCTTCAAAAACCAACTATAGTCACCCATCATGGCTGGATCCCATCGTCCTCCGAATTTCCACTGTTCTGATATCTTGGTGAAACCTTTCACCCTGCTCGTCACTAACAGCTCTCAAATTTTTAGGAAAAAATAACAGATGGGAATGGAGGAAGTGGCATATAGGCATCTAAGAGTTCATTAACCAATTGTTCATAATTTTCATCCATATTGTTGCCTAAAAATCCTCTTACTATATTAACAAATTAATTCCATGCTCTGAGTTCCTGCCTGGTAAGCTTTTCCGTAAAATTAACATCGTCCAGCAATGTTCTGATTTGTGGCCCAATGAAAATGCTTTCTTTCAATTTGGCATTAACTAGGGAAAGACTTGTCTTAGATATTTAAATCCATCCCCACCTTTATTCAAAGCCTTCACAAATTTTTCATCAGCCCAAGTTTAATGTGAAGAGGAGGCAAAAGGACATTTTTGGGATCCACAACAGGTATAAAATTTAACATTTTGAGATCCCGGTTGAAATTCGCTTCTTTCTGGCCAAATTTTTGTTACATAATGCTGATTTATTGCACGACTGTCCCATAAACAAAGAAAACAGCAATATTTTGCAAATCTCCCCTGAAGTCCCACTAAAATCGCTATAACTTTTAAGTCCCCACATATCTGCCATTTATACCTATTGTAGTTTATTTTATCCAAAATCGTGCGCATATTTTCATAATTTTCTTTCATTGCAACTGAATGGGCAACTGGTATAGAGGGTTTTAAATTGCCATTATGAAATAACATAGCTTTTAAGCTATATTTAGATGGGTCTATGAATAAGCGCCACTCACGGGGAGAATGTTCAATATCAAGTTCCTGCATTAAACTGTCTATATCACTACACGCGCACAATGAATTTTCCATACTGTAGAATTCAGAAAACATAGCATTTCTTTTTTTGAAATTCGTAATTTTTGTTTCTTTGGTCAATAGGTTCCATTCCTTAAGACGGGAACCCAGAAGTTCTGACTGTTGCTTGGATAACCCCAAATCACGTACTAAATCATTTAATTCACTTTGAACAATCAAATGTGGCTCGCCGGAACTGGGACCTATGGTAAAAGTGGGATCGGTGCACTGTTCTTCTGAGCTGCCTGATGATGCGTTATCTTCATTATCTCCCAAATCAATAGCTTGCCAATTTAAAGGGCGCACTCGGCACTGGCACTGGTATATTGTGCTTTCCCTTCTTGGAATAACCTTCAGTCTTTGTCAGGCAAAAATAACAATCGTCAGAATGATTGGTGGGTTCTAGCCATACCACTGGAACTGCAAAAGGCATACTTTTTCTCTTTTCCTTCATCCATTGCACCAATGATACACTACAACTAACACAGCACACATGGGGAGTCCACCGCTTATCTTGATCCCCAATTAACGCACCAAAATATTTAAATTAGGCTTTTTTACATTTTCGGAAAATGTGATTTTAGCAGAAATTCTCCACAAATATAACAAAATTTGTCAGGAGAAATTTTGCAACTTCGGCGCGTTTGACTCGACATTCTCGTCTTCACATACACTTGCTTATCGATACGCAGAGAACCACTCAATTCGAAACTCAACAAAAGAGTGATGTTTAACGTTTATTTTATGTCTAATGTTGTAAACAACCCAGACTAGGTAATTTTTCCGTTGTAAAATGGATCCATTTTAGCCGTCCCACAATAAAATTGTTTACCTGTCAATATAAAAGGTTCTAATTAGGCTATTAGAAAATGGTACGTATTAGGGCATTCCGAATATTTTTTTTATTATTGAGAAGGTATTTCCATTGTGAAAATAATGAGCTGGCCTGTGTTAGAAAAATCTTGTCGGCCAATGAATTAAGAAAATGCCCGACATATTGTCTTATCTTCACAAAATTTAAACATTTCGTATGGACTAAGTTTAGAATATTAGGAGGAAAAACATAATCAGTTAAATTAATGTTTTACTCTGTTAACTAAAAATTTTTCAGGACATTTTTATAATTTATTTAAGTACATAACAGGGCAAAAAAGAAATACTTAAATGATCAATTATTGCTAGGTTTTTAATGGTGAACGAATTTTGCTTGCCTATTGTCTCGTATGGGATGCTTGTGGAGGAATAATTTTAGGTAGTTCGGAATATTTTTTAAAATTCTTGATGATAGATGGTGGATTTTACATTAAACTTATGGAGAAAAGGCCACAATAATTTAAAATAATTAAGAGAATTCTGACAAAATAGATTACTTAACCAATTTCATAGGGTAGGCAATGCTTTTTTGCCTACATTGTTATTAATAGGGTTAATTAATTAGCATTTTTGAGAAAAACGACCTTATAATTGTATTTTGTTTTATTACTTTTTAAGCACATTGTTAACACATTTATTAATTTTATTATGTAAGACAATTAATTATATGATTTTATACAAAATGCCTACAAATTTGTTCTTAGAAAAATATCTAAACTAGGGACACTATTATAAAAAAATAAAAAACGAATACATTGTTTGATTTGACTATAGAATGCTTATTTTAAAATGGCAACACTGCCCACCGTAGAGGAACGAGCAAGCTTCAACGAACGCAACAATTCGCAAACATATCAGTTGCAGTTGTCTTGTTTTTTGGTTCTTTGACCTAAGTTTTTTGCCGTATGACGCAATTCCATACCGTTTTAATACGTAGTCGAGATTTAAAAACTCTTTAAAAATATATACGAATATTGAAAATGCAGACATTTCTTATGTATAAAGTGTGCAGACAGAATGCTCATTTGACGTCCCAAACATCCCGGGAAACATATCCTAACAGGAGGTGTCCTAATGACAGAACATTTGTGGCGGTTTTATAAAGATTTCACGATAGGGGAAGTGTAAACGTCGGTGAATCTAATCGGGGGCCTGGAAGGCAAATAACACCTGAAAACAAGGAACATATTTTAGCCCTAGTGGAGGCAATACTCGGGAGATCTCGCGACAAGTTGGATTTTCAAATTGGACCATTCATTGTTCCCTTCGTGAAAACCTTCTGTACCCTTATCATGTGCAGCTAGTACAGGCTTTGACTTTAGAGGTCTTACCCCGAAAAAGATAATTTTGCCGGTGGTTTCTCCGAAAAAACCAAGAATACGAAAATTTTAGTTTAAACGTATTGACAACCATTGAATTTTGTTTTACGAGAGATGGAATTTTAAATTATCATAACACTCATACCTGGGCTCAAGAAAATCTACATACGATTCAACAAGGCCGATTTCAATACCGGTTGTCAATAAATATTTGGGCTGAAATAATCCACAATCGGTTAATCTGACCTTTTGAGCTACAAAGGTGTTTAATAGGAGAGGCATACCTCCAATTTTTAACTAATGACTTGCCCACTCTTTTAGAAGACACTGCCTGGTTTCTTGATGATGGAGCTCTTGCCCACATTCATAGGAATATGTTACCACATCTTGATAATACGTAATAAAAGGTGGATAGGTCGAAATTCCACAGAACCTAGAAAATGTTTTTAACCAGACCTGAACCTCCTTGATTTTTATTTTGAACTTGAAAACATTAGTGTATAACAGGGTTGAAATTGAAAATGAAGATGACCTCGGAAATCGTACTTTTGCTGCAGTGGAATAAATTACAAAGACCTAACGTTCTTGAGTCTGTTCAATAAGTTTCAAGAGTACTTTTTTTAGTGTGCGAATTACCTACCTAGTGCTATAAATTAATAATATGCTTGTTAAGTTCATATTCTTTATTAATTTTTGGAAACTAATAAAGTTAATTAGGGTTGCGCAGTTAAAAACTATACAAATAAATAATCTAAAAAGTTTTAATAACAGGTTTTTACTATTTTTTTATACAAGCCGATATTATGCTAACAAACCGCAATCTATTAAACAATTAGTTCATGCATTCCAAAAAAATAATCAAAATAAAATAATTGAATGGTTTTCAAACCTACAGGTTTTTTAATACTTTGTTGACAAAATACAGGTGATGAGATTGTCATCATATTGATGTTCAAGCAAATAGCAATGTTGCCATGTTGTCTTGGAATTAGTTAAAACCCTATCCAAAATAAAACATTTTAAAATTAAATATCTTGAAAATCCTTTCGAGTTTACCTATGGTTTATCAGAATATTTTGTTTAAAATCGTTCATACTATCCTATTTTAAATTATTTGTAGTCAAACCCCCAACTATATATATATATATATATATATATATATATATATATATATATATATATATATATATATATATATATATATATATATATATATATATGTATATATATATATATATATATATATATATATATATATATATATATATATATATATATATATATATATATATATATATATATATATAATTTCAAAGTGCTAAACAACACACATAAGTGTGTCCCAAGGTCTAAAATTCCCAGAAACTTTCCCTTTTAAATCAGAGTCTTTTAAATAATAATAAATTTTTAATATAAGGTGGAAAATGTAATTGACCCTTAATTTTTGACTAAAATTTGGAGTTAATTTGATAAGTGGCTTTTATGCTATGCCGCGAACTGATTGACAAAATCCTAAAACCTCAGAGAGTAATTTTTTCATATTTTATTTGGCAGCCATCTTGAATTGGAATCACAGTTTTACTAGTTCATCCTTATGCCACAATTAGTTATGGCACATAATTTGAAATAACTCCGTTAAGCAGTTTTCCAGGATGAATTTTTAAATAATTTATTAAACCGCCGTTTTGTTCCGCCATCTTGGGTTTGTATCAAAATTTCACCAGTTGATTCCTATATAATACCGTCAACCAGGGTTAAGTGGATCACACAGGGTAAAATGGATCAACGCTACCTTAACCAGATTACGACTCTTGCCAATAGAAACCGCTTGATAATAACTAGTTTCAACGGTGGTATAACATGTTGGAGCGTTTAAAGATGTTTAGTATGTGGTTTGAAGTTGCGTGAGAAGGTAAGTTAGTGTTCAAAATAAATTAATAATTTCGAAAAGAATTTCGCGCATTTTATAAAATATGAAATCGTTTAGTTGTAGGGAAATGGTAATAACTTTTTCGTACGTTTCTCCTTATAATTTGATAGTATGTTTAATAACAAAAAGATTGAATTTAAAAAACAAGTCATTTTTATTTCTTTTTGGAATTGGGGGACATTTTTATAAAAAGTATTAAATTCTCGGGTAAAGCTGATCACGTGTACATTAACGATAATATATTTATTTTGTAAATTAATTTGTTTAGTTAAAGTTACATTGATGTTTTGTTTTATATGCTGAAAATGTATTTTATTCTAGTAGGTTGTGGGGCGAATGGGGCGATGGGCATATATGCACGATTCTTTTTTTCGTCTGTATTTCAGAATGATGATTTGTTTTCATTTCAGATGCCACGACATTATAAGAAAAAACTTGGCGCACGAGGAAAGAAAAACTATGATCAAGTTTACATTGAAAGAGCGGTGGCGGCGGTAAAAAACAATAACATATCAATCCGAGCTGCTTCAGAACAGTTTGCGGTTCCGTATACCACATTAAACAGATACGTTCATGGCAAAAACATTAACAAGACGAGGTAGAACAGAAAAGCGGTTCAAAAATAATTTACCCGGCGTTGATTGGTTTGACGGATTTATGACACGACATCCAAATCTTACCATTAAACTAGCGAAAAACACAAAAAGGGTAAGGGCAACTTTAAGTTATGAAACTATTGCTGAATATTTCAGTAACTTAGAAGACAATGTGAAAGATGTACGGCCTCTAACATCATAAATTACGATGAAACCAACTTCGTCGACGATCCGGGATTTTCAAAATTAGTACTGAAAAGAGGAACTAAACACGCATACAGAATCTTGGATAGCTCAAAAACTAGCACGATCATGATGTTCGCTATATCGGCTGATGGCGGTCTACTTTCGCCCTATGTAGTGTATAAGGCCAAGCATTCGTATCAAAGGTGGACTGACAATCGCACGATGAGTGGCTATTTTTGAAGATTGGTTCAACCATATTATTCTGCCGTACTTCAAAAATTTAGAAGGCAAAAAGGTGATCATTGGAGATACTCTTAACAGTCACGTGTCAATAAATGTTATCCAGGAATGTGAAAACAACAATATTCAATACGTGTTATTATCCCAAAACTCGACTCACGAACGACCAAACACGGAAGTTAAAAATAGAGGTGTACTTCTAAAAACCCTATTCCCTAGGATGCTTAAAAAACATTTGAAAGTGTCGGACTAAAATCACAAGCCAACTCTATCGCTGAATTTAAAGCATGTGGAATTGTCCTATTTTACCCTAATGCTGTGCTTCATAAAATTCTCCGAAAAGATGATTTAATTCATCAAAACATGGGAACCTCATGGCAAGCTGCCGTAATAGATCATTAAAAGAACTTAAAACTATAACTACCACAACTCCAAAGAGAGGAAAAAAATATAACGTAACAGCAGGAAAAAGTGTGTTTGTGAATGATATTACAATTGAAAAATCAACGACAGATAAGAACAAAAGACAAAAAAGGAGGGAAAGTAGCAGCGAGGGCGAAAATGAGGAAATTAACGAACGAGAAAAACAATCAGATGAAGATATAAGTGAAGCAAAGCTGATAGATGATCCAACAAGTGAAGAATACGAAATCGGCGAATCCTCTGCTGCATCTCAAGACACCCGAAGTAGTGTGTGTCCCATAATAGGTGATTTTGTTATTGTCAAATTCCAAACAAATAAACGTGATCGTTTATTTATAGCAAAAGTAGAGGTATAAACGGAGGTGAATACACTGTAAACGCCCTAAGGAAAAAAGGTCAAAAAGATATTTCTTTTTATTTATCCACAAAATACAGATTATTCTATAATCGCTGTGGAACAAATCATAGAAATAGTTGACCTAAAAGGAACCAAACGAGGACGTCACCACTTTTACATAAATCCCACAGATAAAAACTTGTTAGAATAGGTAATTTTTTGTGCTAATTGCACTTTTAGAGTTTTTTGAGTTTATTTTTTGTTACCCTTTAGAAATGTTTTAAGTTTTTTGTACTACTGTTTAGTATTACTAGTTATTTAGATGTTAAACTGTTATAAAAATTTTTAATTAAACTGTTTAGAAGTTAGTTGACTGTAAATGCTGTTCAAATAAAGTGTTTTATTTCCATTATATTTGTTTTTTTTTTGTTTAAATTAAAAAAAATCATATATGAATTGTTTTTTTAATATTTAGTGATCCACTTTCCCCATTATCAGTTTAAAATGGATACAAAGAGGTTTTTAACCGGTGATCCACTTTACTCCAATGTAAGGGGTAAAGCGGATAACTGTTTAACCAAAAAAAAACCACAAGCCCAAAAAATATCGTGAATAACGATGGTTTACGTTATGCTCGATGTTAAAAGATACTATATTATTTTTTTGGTTATTATAAATTGAACCACAAAGGCGTCACTGCAAAAAAATCGATATTTTTGATCCACTTAACCCCGGTTGACGGTACTTGATTTTTATTCAAAATCTGAGATAAATTGGATAAGTAAGTTTTTGATAATAAATTTTTTAACATTTTTCTAGGCCGCCATTTTGTTTGGCCATATTGGATTTTTACCAAAATGCTACCAAGTCAATACCATACGACCAAACTTTAAAGTCAATGGGGGAAGTAGTTTTTTAGCTATACCACCAACAGACAGACAGACCGACGAAATCGAGAAAACATGTTTTTCGGCATCTAGGGAAAAAAGTTATAAATATAGCCATAAAAATCCATTATTAACTAATATATAATATAATAAAAGAGAAATGAAGCTTTTAAGTACAGATTTTAGCCACAGAACCTAAAATACTTTAAATTTTGGTATAAAATGGTACAAATTCAACATGAAGTAACAAAATGGCGGTGTGTGTTAATGTAAAAACTACTTATTGAATTTATCTTAAATTATGCCCAAAAATCAACAGTGGTATAGGTAGAAACTGGTAAAATAATAGGTAGGAATCTAATATGATGAAACAAAATGGCGCCTGAGAAAATGTTTGAAAAGTTAGATTTACTATGTAGTGAACTAACACTTTACTATTCTTAATAAAAGGAAAAATTCATAACGAGGTAAGTTCACGGCAAAAGAAATTTATCGATTTTTTTTTCAGTATCTCTAATTATATTATTGTAATCAGGACTAGGAAACTACCGTACGGTACAAAAAACTTATCGAGAATAACAATAATAAAATAACATATTAAAAGGTTTTGTAGAAAAGCCTCAAAACACAATAAAGTTTTAATCGACACAAAGTTCCTTAATAATTCCACTCAACAAGAATATATACTAACTATAAACAGTAATAATTAGAATACTTTAGAATATCGTGAGGTTTAAAATGACAATAGGTGTCAAAAAGGTGTTAGTGAGAAAATGATTAACGGAACTTTACAACGGACATATATTTTAACGCAAAGGATGTTACGTGATAAATGAGAGCAAGGCTTGATGAAGGATGACGTGCATTCTCGTCACGGAACACTAGGTAATAGACTTTGGTTGCCTAGGTTCAGCTGAACTTAAATTTACTGTCAGGACCTCTAGAAATCTAACTTTTTGGCCCCATTATTTATTACCTTGTAACATTTTTTTTATTACGCTTTATAAATCGTTATATAAGCCGGGTTGGACCATTCATTATTTATATATTTTATTTACGACACACTCAATATTAACTGCATTGAAAACAGCTGAAACAAATATAAACTATATATATTAAGTATAACAAAATGTAGAAACAAATATATTTGATCCGGCTGTCATTTTTACATGACCGACTATTTTCTTCCATGTACAGGGTGTCCGGATTTGGTTGCAAAAGCAGGGTATCTCGCTTATTTTTAAAGATAGAACCTTGCGGTTTTCAGGAACCTGAGCTAATTTTTTGTGAAACTCATGAAGCCGTAAACAAAGTTTTCATAGCCTTCTTCGTTTATGAGATACAGGGCGAAATAGAAAATTTTGCATTTTGGGACCTCCCTCGTATATCTGTTATCCTTTAAATTAACGCAAAGGGAAAAATTGCTGCTTATGCAGTTTTTTACGGTGGATCTAGTGGCGTAGTCATATTTTTCATTTGAGTTGTAATTTTTTAGATATGACCCAAAGTTGTGTTTTTTTAAACGGGACACCCTGTATTTTTGTCCAGAAATTGATTTGTCCTTTTAAAAGCTTCTCAAAAATATATAATAGTATGGGTCTATTTTAATAAACAACAACAAAAATCCTAATTTTTATAATTATCATCCCAAATTTTGCTGTAGGCCATGCAAAACGATGCCGTTTTCTTTTGTTTTCTTGAAAGCAAATGACATTTCCCAATTTTGTACGCGTAGATAAAATATAGCGCTAGTTTTTTGTATTTATTTATTGTGTGAAAATATATTTGTATTATTATGGAAGAAAACCAGACTTTCGAACATTATAAAAAGTACGATATGTTAGCTTGTTTTATATTAAGTAATGAAAATGTTGAAGCGGCTTCAGAGATCTATTTTAACAGGTAAATAGTTAATTTTTAGGTATTTTGAAATACTATTGCTTAATTTTTATTTAGATATCCGGAAAGGAGGCAACCTAATATATCCATTTTTTATCGGATAAAAAAGAATTTACTTAATCATCATTTATCAAACCTCGTACGAAAACATATAATAAAGAAAATCGGGAGGCTGAGGAAATTACGGTTTTGGCTAATGCAGAAGCTTACCCTACAAACTCTTGTAGGGCCAGTGAAAAGAGCATAGGGATTCCAAAAACTAGAGTTCAAGAAATTCTAAAAAAGCACAAATACCACCCATACAAATTTAGGCTCGTGCAGCACCTACAGCCAGGGGATGCAGAGCGTCGGGTAGTCTTCTGCAATTGGTTTCGAGAAAGATGCGATATGGTTAGAGATTTTGAAAGGAAGGTTATATGGTCAAACGAAGCACATTTCAGTAATTCTGGTATACTCAATAGGCACAATAGTAGATTCTGGTCCCAGGAAAATCAACATCAAATATTTCCCAGAAGACAGCAGGGCAGATTTGGTCTAAATGTGTCCTACTTCATATTAGAAACACATATAAAATTTTATATATTTGAGGGAAATCTAACAGCCAATCGCTATATAGAAATTTTAGAGGCAGCTATACCTGAATTACTTGACGATTTTCCTCTAGCGCAAACTAACGAAATTTATTTTCAACAGGACGGTGTTCCTGCACACAATCCTGGAATGACGAGATTATTTCTGGACAATAATTTTACCAATCAATGGATCGGAACAAATGGACCTATAAGATGGAACCCTAGGTGCCCAGATTTGTCGATTTTAGATTTCTTTCTATGGGGATATCTGGAAAATAGAATTTACAAAGACCACTATGATAATGTCCAAGATTTAGGAAATACAATAAGCGAAAATTTTCGCTATTTACAAAATCACCCCGTTATATTCATTCCCTAAAACGAATACGAAAATTGTGCGAAGCATGCATAGAACAAAATGGAAATCAGTTTGAACAGTTCTTTTGATTTTCTTGGTTACTCTAGTTCTTATACGACGACAGTTGATTTTTGCTAAAAGACTTGTTACATAATAATTTATTACTGTTTTGTTCTTGTGTTACATACATCTAGGTAGGTGGTACTTTTTTGGTGCGAAATTATCAATACATATTTTGATAAATAGATTTAATTACATATTTATTTTGATTTATTGTTAGGATGTAGATATTGTTAACGACTTTAAATAAAAGTCATTGTTTTGCATGGCCTACTGCAAAATTTGGGATGATATTTATAAAAACGGTGTCCCGTTTTCGTTGTTTTTGTAGGGTTTCTCTCCTATTAATGACGATAGAGGGTTCCGGTTTTCGCGACATGATGCTACTTTCCTGTGAAACTTTAAAAATTTTGTTTACGGCAGAGTTTCACAAAAAATTACCCTGCGAAAACCGCAAGGTTCTATCTTTAAACGAGCGAGATACCCTGCTTTCGTAAATCTGGACACCCTGTACAGGGTGAAAGATGGGCCAAACAAAATTTTCATAGCCCCCTTCGTTTTTAACATACAGTGTAAAATTGAAAATTATGCATTTTGTTTAACTTATCAAAAAGATAAAAACTGGCCCTGGTACAGTTTTTCACGCCACTGGATTCTAAATGGAATAGTCAGATTTTTTATGCGAGCTGTCGTTTTTGAGATATAACACAAACTTATAATTTTTTAAATGGAACACCCCGTATATTTTTATTTTATATTATTCAGTTCACAATAAGCTTCTCGAAAATATATAATAGTATATTCTTTTCTATTCGAATCGTTCAGTAATTTGCATTTTTTTAGAGATAGGCTCAGTTTTTTGTAGTAGGCTGGGATTGCCTAAACAAAACAAAAGAAAATTTTTGTCATGTTAAATAAATTACTTGTCAAAAACCTCTGGTTCGTTTTGAAGCTAGATTAGATAACCGCAACAATTATTTTAAATTTTAAAATAAAAAATGGCTAGAAACCAAACGTTTGCTAATAAAGAAAAAATAGAGGCTTCCGAATTATATTTATTAAGGCGTGCTTAGCATTCGTCGTATTTTATAATAAATACATTTTTGTGAAGCTGTTGGCGTTTTAAACATAGAACGTGATATTACATTTCTTAAAATGAAAAGAAATCTAGTTGATTTCGGATCTTTCAATAAGTCGCGAAGCAAAATCTATAACAAACAAAACGAGGAAGACATAGTTAATAAAAACAAAAGAGTAAATAACGTCCGTAAATAAATTAATAGGAAGTTTAACGGCCATTCGGACAAATAACTCTGCCTTAGATAAGCTAATTCAGGTAAAGGGTCCAAATCTCATGGACCATTATACCGACAAGCCTTTAAGCATTTTTCATCATCTCTATACCAGCACAATTGACGACATTTCGCCCTTTTGGAGCTCATCAGGCCAATGCAGCCATATGGTAGAGATGATGAAAAATATTCAACGGCAGTTTGACTATATACGATGAAAAGTTAAGGCAGTAAGAAATTAGTAAAAAAGAGTAAAGAAGCGTCATCTATGGGTATAAGTGTGCGGCTTGTTATTTAAACCTCTAGTAGTAATGTAAAAGTTAAAAACACAAGCGCGATATGCGAAGGCTTTCAATTCTCTGTTTGCCGTGCGATACCAACTATTGTTGGCGAAACGACGGCGCCAAAGGATGAAAATCCATGATATCGGCTTTTTAGACCAAAGTTTCAATAAGAACAAAAGAGTAAATAACGTCCGTAGATAAATTAATAGTAAGTTTAACGGCCATTCGGACAAATAGCATATGGCTGCAATGGCCTGATGAGCTCCAAAAGGGCGAAACGTCGTTAATTGTGCCAGTAGAGATGATGAAAAATGCTTAAAGGCTTGTCGGTATAATGGTCCATGAGATTTGGACCCTATCCCTGAATTAGCTTATCTAAGGCAGAATTATTTGTCTGAATGGCCGTTAAACTTCCTATTAATTTATCTACGGACGTTATTTACTCTTTTGTTCTTATTGAAACTTTGGTCTAAAAAGCCGATATCATGGATTTTCATCCTTTGGCGCCGTCGTTTTGGTATCGCACGGCAAACAGAAAATTGAAAGCCTTCGCATATCACGCTTGTGTTTTTAACTTTTACATTACTACTAGAGATTCAAATAACAAGCCTCACACTTATACCCATAGATGAGGCTTCTTTACTGTTTGGGTTAATTTCTTACTGCCTTAACTTTTCATCGTATATAGTCAAACTGCCGTTGAATATTTTTCATCATATCTACCATATGGCTGCATTGGCCTGATGAGCTCCAAAAGGGCGAAACGTCGTCAATTGTGCCGGTAGAGATGATGAAAAATTCTTAAAGGCTTGTCGGTATAATGGTGCATGAGATTTGGAACCCCCTATACCTGAATTAGCTTATCTAAGGCAGAATTATTTGTCGGAATGGCCGTTAAACTTCTTATTGACATAGTTAATGTTCTGGTCTCCATTGATGTAGATCCTTCATGTTCTTGCAGAAAAACCCATCAGAATGTTGGGGTTCCAAAATCCTGGTACAAAAAATTTTAAGGAAGCAGAGTTATAAATCATTTAAATTCAGATTGGTGCAACGCTTATATCCGGGCAACGCGCAGCGTCGTTTGATTTTCTGTAACTGGTATCTAGAAAAATGCGATAATGACCCTGACTTTTATAAAAAAAGTAATATGGTCCGATGAGGCTTATATAAGTAGAGCCGGAGTATTAAATAGGCGTAATTCTACATACTGATCGCAAGAAAACCAGCATCGAATATTTCCTCGCGAACGACAGGGTAGGTTTGGGTTTAATATTTCTTGTTTCATATTGGGTTAAAAATAATTTATCGTATATACCAGGGGAGCTTAGATACAGATAAGTATTTCCAAATACTGGAACTTATTCTACGGGAATTACTCGATGATCTGCCTTTGGCCTATTTACGCGACATATATTTTCAGCAGGATGGAGTACCTGCTCATAATTCCGGTAGAATAAGGTAGTATTTGTAAAATAATTGTCTTGGGAAATGGATAGGGACCAATGGTTCTGTAAGATGGCCGGCGAGATCGCCAGATAACACGTTCATTTTATTCAATTAATAATACTTTTCAAGATTGATGGATTCACGGGTTTAGCAGCGAAAAACAGGTTAATAATAATTCTTTTTATTATAAAACCGAGTTGTCCGATTTTGAACCCTCTTCAAGACAACAGGCTAAAGTTATAATAATTTAAGATAAATAATGTTATGATAGTTATTATAAATCTACTTACATTTTACATTTTAATTGTTGAATTATTAAATAGCTAAAATTTTAAAATTTCTTGTAAAATAGTGTAAAACAAGGATATACAAAGTAATAACTTATTGTAAAATTTTTTAAAACAATTCTTGTTACTGTAAATAAAATATACCTGAAAAATTCATTTGTTTTGTAAATTCCAGCCTACTACCAAATATCTCGAAAAAAATGCAAATTACTGAGCGATTCGAATAGAAACGTATATACTATTATATATTTTCGAGAAGATTTCTGTGAACTGAATAATATAAAATAAAAACATACGGGGTGTCCCATTTAAATCATTATAAGTTTGTGTTATATCTCAAAAACGACAGCTCACATAACTCTAAGTCACATTTGAGTAGGCCACTGGATTCTACGTGAAAAACTATATCGGAGCCAGTTTTTACCTTTTCGATAAGTTATACAACAACCGAAATACGAGGGGGGCCCAAAAATGCAATATTTTCAGTTTCACACTGTATCTTAAAAACGAAGGGGGCTATGAAAATTTTGTTTGGGTCATCTTTCGTCACAAAAAAATAACAATGCTCCATGTCGCGAAAACCGCAACCCTCTATCTTCACTAATAAGAGAGACACCCCATAAACACAACCAAAAAGGGGACACCCTGTACAGGGTTGTCCAATAAAAGGTAAACACCCTTATAATTTATTTATTTTAAAAGATATTGAAATATGGTAAAAACAAGGCTTGAAGGGATCTTTAGAGAGGAATAAGGGCAATTTATCATAAAAACAATTGAACATCAAATAAAAAAACTACGCGAAAAACATATGTTTATTGTGTTTATTTTAAATGGAAAACCCTATATATTATTGCATTTTTGGATTCTCTCGAAAATTCTTGACACTTTTGATATATGATGTTACACCTTTTTAAAGTCAATAGTTTCGGAGCTATACACAGTTGAAAATCAATATTTTGGCTAATTTGCGTTATTGTAAGAGCTCTCTTATGGTAGGTAGCATAAGTATACGAAAGGTGGTACATCACCTGGTACCATAGTAAGCACCAACATTAATTAAAGTGGCTAAGAGACCAATTTTTAATTGTTTTCTGCTGAAAAACATACGAATTTAGAAATAACGCAGTGGTAACAAATCTGTAATAACTAAACGAAGAGGTATTAAATAACGAGGAAACCAAATTTATTATAAACAAAACCTATAATAACTTAACGAGCAGATATTAAATAACGAGGGAACAAAGCTTATTATAAACAAAAATTTTGGTTTCAAAAATATCTCCTTCAGCGGCATATATACGGGAGTGCTATAAAGTTTACTTGCGGGTAATATTTTATTGTTAACAGCTCTAAAGGCCTCTTATATTATCTTTTTCATTTCATTTGGACCTTCAAGTATATACAAAATTGTCGACGAATCCCCACAAAAAGTTATCGAAAGGACTGAGGTCTGGAGACCTAGGGGGCCACAGAATCGGTCCTTCGGCTTCCCTATTTGCATACCATGGATTCCCCCTATTACCTACCCATTTCGATCCGTTCATGATGTTCAGACAAAAAGTATGTGACATCACGTAGTGCCATGCGGCAGCGCCCCGTCATGTTGAAATAACATATTGTTTCTAACTTGAATGTTCACATTTTCTAATAATATCAGCAGTGACTCTCTTAAAAAGTTTAAATATATGTTACTATGTCCGAGTGCGACTTGGGTTTATGTAGGTCGGGCTCCATGTCCGAGATTTTGGTCATGGCTTTATACCTCTTGGGTGCCAAGCCTGAGTTTGACATGGGAATGAGTAAATTAGGAGCTTTAGATGCCATAGATGGTGAGATTTCTTGATGGTGGACGTTAGCGTCAGCCGGGCCGAATCAGAAGTGGATCTGTTGGGGTTGTCGGTAATAGGCCGTTTAGATCTGGCCCCAACCCTTCTGTCTATTTCAGATTCAATGTAGGTCTTCGATTTCGGCGGGATTTGCGCTATATCGGAGTCTGCCTCAATTGTGACTTTTCCCATACTATTCTTAGAAGGTGTGCGTTTTAAGCCAGGTGTCATAATGCTTCAGGCAAAATTCTCTCAAGTCGAGTTTCAACCCTCTGCTTCAAGGGGTGGCCACTGGATTATACTCCGCAAACTTTAAGGATCTATTAGGGGTTCATAACCCTTTCAATTAATTTAATTAGTCAAAGTCGTGACTGGGTGACTGATCTGACGTCACCCTTTTATCCCACATTTTGAGGGTTATATACTTATATAAGAAATTGGTTCATAAAAAACCACGCATGCGTCTTTGTTCCGTAACAACCAGTTAAATTATCTTGGAATAAATGTGATCCAATAACATAATCGTTTACAATGCCACCCCCTACGCTCACGGACCATCTTCCTTTTTTTATAATTTCCCCTCTCCAATTAGTAAATTGTCCACTGTAGTACCTTATATTATATCTGTTCATAATACGGTCACTCCTAAACGTAGTCTTATCTGTGAATAACACATTTCTAAAAAAGTAAAGGTTTTGGTTAAGTTTTTCTCTACACAGTGACGGCTCCTCAAGGGAGGCAGCGTCGCGCGTCGTCCGGGTCGTACCAGAAATTTATACAGGGAAAATTCTCTTAAAAGGTAAATATTTTTCCAAAAATATTTTTGCAAACATCCTAAAAACGCACCAAACCAAAATGTAGTTTACTATTTCTTGGGCACATAGCAAAATAGGTAGGTATCCCTATTATTGTTGCTTGACTAACACAAAAATAACGCCATTAACAGCAGTCCGCGGGCCACTGTCCACAGATATTCTAGACATGCTAGACTTCATCTACTAATTCACGCGGTATGGCCGTATCCCCGG
Source organism: Kuschelorhynchus macadamiae (assembly GCA_030620095.1). Lineage (NCBI taxonomy): Eukaryota > Metazoa > Arthropoda > Insecta > Coleoptera > Curculionidae > Kuschelorhynchus > Kuschelorhynchus macadamiae. The sequence continues at coordinate 734,161 of JAUTXW010004452.1, read as the reverse complement.
AATTTTTCCCAATTGAATACTACCATTTTACAGGTATTAATTGTAATTATTATAAAATAATACCACTTATTTTTAAATTAATTTGTTAGTTCTTTACATTAGTCATGATTAATGTTATTATATTATATTAGTAATTTTCACTCCTTGTTTAAATGTAGTGACGAAATGTGAAGTTTTTGGCATCTGTTTTATTTTCCTCTTGAGGCAAGATTCATTCAAAAATCAAAAAATTAAATTGACCGACTAGAGCGTTTTACTATTTTTTTTTGTTATTTCTTAAATTTATACTCTAGCCTCGATCTGCTATATATAGGCTGGTGTCTACCTAATTATCATTGTAGAAATAAACGGAAAAAATAAGACTAGTATTTGACCATATTTGAACAAGGCACCATTAACACTACATTGGCCTCAAGGGCGATTTTAGGAAACCTTTCTGAGGAGGGGTTAATTAAAAAAAAAAGTTTGTTAATATATTTTATTATAAATCGTATGAGAACAACATAAATACCCATATTTTATATCATACTTGTTGTAGCATAAGTAAAAAAAAAACCCTCTAATAAATAGTTATAGAATAACGTCCATTTTTTTCCTGCAGCAAATTTATTAATTACATTGTTTATATTTACATCAATACTCTATCTATGGATATGCGAAAGACCCAATCTAACAGGTCGCTCTTGTGCTATAGTGTTTCCAAGCCAAGTTTTTAATCGTAATTTTCACGCAAAAATATGTAAATTACACATAATGTTTGACCGGTCTGGGGTGAGGGGGGGTAATAACCTCATTACACCTCACCGTAAAACTTTTCGTTATTGAAATACGATAGAGTTGCTCTTGGTGACTTTATGAGATTATTTTCACAGATGTGTAAGACACACCAAGAGCTTAACTCCGAGAACTGGTACTTTAAATTGGATTTTCATAAACGGAAAGCAGAATCGTAGCTGTTTTTCTCATTGAAAACAGACTTGTTAACAACGACTGTCTTCTTATAATCCACATTCCCGGTCTCGCTGAATCTGACTCCTAATTTTTTTAATGTTCTTAATCTTGATTGTCGTCTATCAAGATACCTGTCCGGATTTTTGGACGGTCTTGAGTGATAACCATTCCTCGCAAACGTATTTAACACATCTATAATTTCGGATTTTGAATAACGTGTAACGTTTTTGTTCTTTAACAACCAATTATAAAATAATATTCTTTAAAAAGAGAACTACCGTAAGTTTAACAAAACGTTGAATAACTTGTTGCTCGGCAACCAAACGACAATATTTGGAGAGGTATTCCGATGTTTACAAGCCCGTTCTCAATGAGGAAAATCAGCTACGAGCTTTGCTTTCCGTTTATGAAAATCCAATTCAAAGTAACAATTGTCGGAGCAAATCCCTTGGTATATCTTACACATGTGGAAAGAGAATCTTAAAAAATCACAAAGTATGTCCCTATGGTATTCCATGCCACCAAATGTTTACCTGAGAATAAAGAAAAAAGAGAATATAGTAGATTTTTGCTATTGGACTATAGAGAAAACTTACCAAAACTTTATAGAACGCATGCATATGTGCTTATCCGCTGAAAGCGGCATTTCCCTCGTTATTGAAATCCTATTCGTTTAGTTGTTACATATGTTATACCACTTCGTTATTCCTAAATTCATATGTTTTTAAGCTGAAAACAATTGAAAATCGGCCTGTTAGCCACTTTAATTAATGGTGGTGCTTACTATAGTACCAAGTTTCGGTACCAAGTTTATATATATATATATATATATACAGGGTCTTACTTGAAAAATAGGAAAAATAACCACAATTTTTCGCGTAGTGTTTGTATTTTATGTTCAATTGTTTTTATGATAAATTGCCGTTATTCCTCTCTAAAATCGCTACAACTTTTGTTTGTACCATCTTTCAATATCTTCTTAAATAAAAAAAATATAAGGGTGTTTAGCCTTTGTTGGACAACCCTGTATGAGTACGACTATGGATTTTACAATTTGAGTGGCATTTGCCTTCATAACATTTTAACTACTTTTAATACAAAGGCCACTTCTCAGCTTTTCGGAGTGTAGAAATAAAAAACGTACGTGAATTTTAGATATTTTTGCTGTTTAGCCTATAAATTCAGTTTCACTAAGACCTTTCTAGATAATCGTTCGCTATGACACTACCGATCTATCCTAAAAACTTTGAGCAATCGAATTTAATGACTTTTCGTACTTTAGTAATGCTCAAATTAAATTTCAGTTTTGTGTACTTAGCAAATGTCTTTCCTGGTGTAATAGTGGAGAACGACATATTTTATTAACAATATTAACATAGCTGCTTTTAACAACACATTTTAATATTGTTTAAAGCAATTATTTGTCTAATATATCTAACATATTCTAAAATAAAAAAAATTACCGTAACTATATATAACCCAGGGAGCAAAATGTGTTCAAAGTTGGGCACAGTTTTCTTATGTCTATATTGTGTCGAAACTTCTTCTTTGAATCGTGCCCCATTTGACACCATGTCTAATTTTAAAAAAAGTGTCGACACAATATCAACTCAATAGTGTTAAAGAGGAGTTTGTAGCTAACTGGTAATCTTATAGACACCATATACCTAGGATGTTCCTGAATTGTGCTAGTTTGGACATAGTGACAAAATGCAGGCACCATGATGGCGATACTTTTCCAACACGTTATGTCTGTATTTTTTTCGAATTTTTTTATTTTCGCTTTGTTGACAGTTTTGTTTCTAAACTGTGTTAGTTGACCTTAGAACAATGACCTTAAAAATGTCTAAAAATAGTAGAACTACCACGCGAAAATAAATTAAATAATTACATAAATGGGTTTAATCATGTGCCATAGGCCTCACAACCGCATCATGAGAAAATATCAGAAGTATTAATAACTGAGGGAAAGGAAAAACCTGTTTTCAGGCACGAAAACGAGGCGGCATCATTTAAACCGTGACAGCAAAACATCAATAAGAATGTACCGTTGGATTCCAATTCTGATAATATATTTTTTAATAATGATGAGTATAATAATGATTTGAGAGATAAGAGTGATTTTTAATATGAACCAAAAACACAAGTGTCGTTTATGGAGAATCTGAAAATATGGGCACTTACATATAAGATTACGCATCGTGCATTAAATGAGCTACTTAACTTGTTAAAAAATTCGAGTTATAGTTATCTACCTAGAGATAGTAAAACATTGCTTGCTTGAAATGCCGTGAAAAGTAAATGTTGTTCCAATGGGAATAGGTAATTACTAGTACAATGGCCTAGAAACATGTTTAATCCACAGTTTTGATAGTTTGGATAAGACAATACATTTTGCCTTAAGTTTTTGACATCGCTGGTCTTCCAATATGCAATAGTTCAAAGACAGAATTCTGTCAAATTCTATGCAATATTGATAATATTCCTGATGCATACTGCTGTTTTTTTTTTGGAGAAAGTAAACTAAATTTACAGGAATTTCTTGACACCCTTTGTTGATGAAATAAAGAAGTTGCTTGAAAATGTAGTCCAAATAAACGGTCATGAAGTAAAAATTGAGATGTTTCATTTGTGATTTATCACCATGCTTGGATTTTTTGGTGGTAGGTAGAGAAACCTGCTTTTTACCAAACTGTTAGTACAATACACAGCTGCACCGTACCATTTTCCACGGTTTTTAATATTTTAAACGACATTATTTATTGCTTATAATTGGTATATTATGGACACGTAAGGCAAATAAATCCTATATGGCTAAACAGACACATTTAAGTAGACTTTTGGTCAAATATCGGAAAGGCGGATCTAAAATGTTTTCCCCGGCTTTCATGTGTCAAGTTAGACAGTGTTTGGCAAATAAATCCTATATGGCTAAACATGTGTTCACACATCATTAAGAAGCCTGTTTTGTGAAGAAAATTCCACAATGCTTAATTTGATAACAATGGCATTATCTGTAATTTAAATGTTTGGCAACAAAACCATTACACAACGAGTGTTCATTTCATAATATATATATATATATATATATATATATATATATATATATATATATATATATATATATATATATATATATATATATATATATATATATATATATATATATATATATATATATATATATATATAAAACGAAAGAACTTACGGCTTCACCATTTTGTCGAGAATCGACCAAAACATGACTCTATGTTAGGGATGGCCAGGATCGATTCGATTATGAATTAAATCGATCCTTTTAAACCGATGCATCGGAGGATTCGAATCGATTCTAGAACTATAAATCGATTCGACTAATCGATTCTTTTACCCAAAAAATCGAATGGATAAACAATACGTCTACTTAACCATAATACCATAAAACTTTTAACATAGTAATAGTTTATTAAATTTTCTAGACTGCAAAATAAAAGAATAGTTCCGATTTATTGCCTTCGGTGTAAACGCACCACAAATATTTACGTTATGTCGTGGTTTACCTTACGCGTACGAGATGGCGGTGTCCGCGCCACACGCCGATCCGGGGAATCACTCGTTCTAGTGAAAATTGGAAACATTTAATTATTCTTTTTTGCGGTTCGCATGTTCTCAATATTCGCATTTATTTATTTCTTGGGCGATTTTAGAGAGTTTGTGACAAATATACAATATACCTTGTAAGCTCAAGTTATTGTTAATTGTATCTGTTCAGTACAATATGCCTACAAAAACAAATTTTTTTGTGATGATGGTGACAATAATAAATCTGCTCGTTGCAGACATTGTAATACCACAGTAAAGTATTCAGGCAATAGAACAAATCTTATGAATCATCTAAAGCGAAAACATGGAATAAAAATAGCTACAGCTTCGGAGACAGCATCAGTTCTGTAAGTTAATGTACATTTATTATAAATTTACAAATCAAACTAATTATTTGTTATTTATTTTTGTTTAGATCTGACCGAGGCTCTGACTGTGGTTCAGGCAGATTAAAAGAAACAATCATAGACATAGATGCAATGCCATCGACATATAAAGTGCAAACAATTAAGACTTTTTTTCCTAACCCGGAATCTAGTGGTAAAAATAGCAGCAGTACATTAGAGACTAAGAAAGAAAACAATCAGTGGTAGAGGAGGTAATTTCAGTTCAAGGTTCGTCATCATCTTCTTTAGACCTAGATATAGGTGCGCCAAAAAAAATTAAAACTTTTATCAATTAATGAAACTTTTTGTAGAATTAATTAAGTCTTTTGAACAGGGAGGGCAAAAGCACAATAATATAACCGATGGATTATTGTACATGATCGCAAAAGATGCATTACCTTTTTCTACTGTTGAAAAAGAGGGCTTTAGATATTTTTTAAAAACAACACAGTCCCTATACAAATTACCTTCTAGACAAACTATAACTAGATTAATGGACAAAAAATATGAAGCCTTTAGCAACATTACTAAAAATATATTTAAAAATGTACTTGGTTTTGTATTGCCTACCGACATTTGGACTGAAACCCAAACCACTATAAGGTATTTAGGTCTAACAGCACATTTTTTAAATTTTTCTGAATATGAACTTAAGTCGATAGTTATTGGTGTTTTTCAACTGTTTGAAAGTCACACTGCCTCTTATATTCAACAAAATATTTTGAAAATTTGTAGAGATTGGAATATCGAACTAAACAAAGTAAATGTAGTGGTAACTGACAACTGTAGTAATATCGTTAAAGCTGTGACTGACATTTTTGGCAAAGAGAAACACTTATCTTGCTTTGCCCACACTTTAAATCTGATTCCAACTAAAGCTATAGATCTCTCAGGTGACACAATCAAGCAAGTCATTAAAAAAATAAAAAGCATTGTTACATTTACAAATCAGTCAGTATGAGCTTCAGACGAACTTAGGCGGATACAGGTTACTCAAGGAAGATTAGAAAATTCCACCCTAAAACTTATTCAAGAGGTATCAACGCGATGGAATTCGACATTTCATATGACAGATGGTTTCATTTTGCTTAGCGAAACAGTCAGTAGCATGTTATTAAAATTTCCAAATTCGCCGCCAATGCTTTCAGCATATGAGCTAGAAATTGCCAAACAAATGACAAAATTATTAAAACCATTAGAGGCCGTAACTGTTGCGTTATGTGGAAGTAATTATATTACATGCAGTAATGTTATCCCGATAATAAACTGTATGAACAAAGCTATAAATAATTATAACCCAACCATGGAATCTGTAATCGAATTAAAAAAATTTATTGTAGAACAAACAGAAAAAAGATTCAGAAACGTAGAACTTTTAAAGTTGTGTGCAGTCTCAACTATTCTAGACCCCAGATATAAAAAAAATCATTTTAACAACCTACTGGCTTTTAGTTCAAGTTTGAAATTTATTTCTTCAAAAGTAAAAATAGTTACTATTGAGGAAGAAAAATCAGATGCCATTAACTTAAAAACCATCAGTACTGAAAATAAAACCTCAGCAGATACTGAAAGTTTATGGTCATACCATGACTCGTTGGTATCAACTCAAAGTTCTAAATCCTCAATTGCAACTGATGATGAGTTGCCTATGGAACCTAAACATTATTTGCAGCATCCCCTTGTAAAAAGAAAAGAAAATCCACTTCATTTTTGGAAAAATGTGCAATGTGTATATCCTAATTTATCAAAGTTAGCGTTTAAATATTTACCATGTGTTGCTACATCGGTACCATCCGAAAGGTTATTTTCCCAGGCAGGCAATTATTTAACACAGGATAGAAATAGGTTAGAGCCTAACCGACCTTCAAGCCAACTATTTTTGGGATCACTTAGCATTGAAGAGTGGCTAGGTCAAGAGTCAAGAATGAATTAATTATTGGTTGAGTTTGGTTTATTATTATTATTGTCTGTTTTGTTAGTTAGCACTATTTTTATTTAGAACTATTTGTTAATTACGCAAATTTATTATAATAAAACCTTTTAAGAGTAATGAACCTATTTTATTTATTGCCGCACCACAATTGATCAAACCTAGAGAACATAGGTTCAATATTTTTCGAATCGATTCATTATAGAATTTTGGTCATCCCTACTCTATGTTTGTTTCCAGGGCCAAGGTGCCATTTGCTACCGTGGTACCTCCCTAGGCAAGGTTCATCAGGCAGTTTCCTCAATTGAATCGATTCATTATAAAATTTTGGCCATTCCTACTCTATGTTTGTTTTTAGGGCCAAGGTGCCATCTACTACCGTGGTACCTGCCTCGGCAAGGTTCATCAGGCAGTTTCCTTGGGGAGTATCAGTATTAAAACCGAAATACCCAAACCCTGAAACAAACAAGGTGTCACGTCATTCGACTTTGAAAGTCGACGAGGGAAATAGGCAACCAGTGGCGCCATCTGTAGGTACTATGGTGCAACTAAATCGCTTTAGATGCGACTTACTTTGAAGCACAAGACGACACATCTGTGCAAAAATAGAAGAGAAACAGAAATTTCAATTTGTTGTATAACTTTTATATATATTTATATTTATATATATATAGATCTATTGTTTTTAAGGCGCGTGTGGCTTTTAAGATCATATTTTTATTAAATATGCGCATTTTTTATTAAATATGCGCATTTCTCATTTCGAGGCGTATTGGAAACAAAAATAATAATTCATATATTGTGTCCATTGTGCAATTAAATAATTTTCAGTATAAATATATTTTGTGTCTGTAATGAGTTTAATTTTATACAAAATGGACATACAAATATAATTTTGGTCACAAACTGGATAAAAGTTCGTCGATTTTGCAACCATAAAGACGTATTTTGGGAAAAATTGGTCATATTTAAGCTTCACTTTAGAAACATACCGGAAACCAAAATCGTTATAAACACATTTTAATGAAAGTAAAGACACATTTTGGACTAAACTTTGAGTATATTTTGGGCACTATCTGGTATACAGTTTAATCACCGTTTCGGTCTCATTTTTCACTTTAATTGAGCGCGGTGTCGACAAAGTAGCGTAAAAATGTATCGTATCCACAACTAGGTGGCGACAGTTTGCCGAATAAGTGTCTATAATTGCTCCTTGGGAGTGTTCTTCCATGTATATCTACGACAATGGGTTTACAATTTGTGCGTCATTTATCTTTATAATATTGTTTTAAGAAATGATTTTAAAACAAAGAGCGCTGTTCAGCATTCTTAGGGCAGGCATAGAATAAAAAACGTTGTATGTGATTTTTTTTTGCAATTTAGCTTATTGAATCAGTTTCACTAAGGCCCTTCTAAATAATTGTTGGCTATAACACTATCGACCTGTTCTAAAAGCTTTGAGCAATTAAATTTAATAGCTTTTCGTACGGTAACGCTGGAATTAAATTTGAGTTTTGTGTACTTAACAAGGGTTTTTCCTAACTTAATGGTAGAAAACAACACATTTTCTTAACAATATTAACACAACTGTTTTTAGCTATATATTTTTCATATTTTTGTTGCCATTTGTTTTATATATCTAGTATATTCTAAATAAAATATGATGCGATCTTATTAGTAAAAAAATTACAGAAGGTATTGAAATTTTCTGTACATTTTACTCCAACCAAAGAACCGACTAAGAATAATGCATCAAATGTTTTTAGTCGAAATCTGTATGGTCTTCGTCAATTAAATTAATCTAAGAATTCGCAGAACTCACTAGCAGAATATAGTAAAGACCACAACAAAAAATATTTAATTTAAAATTCATGAGTATTATAAAAGTATCAAATTGCTGAAAATGTAAATATTTCAAATTCTGGTTGAATTAAATATCGGAACATATACAGTATGTCCGCGGATAGATTTTACAAAAGGACAAATGGACTAGAAATTGAAACATACGAAAAAATTAAATTAATCTGCTTGAAAAATAAAAAAGGTTGGCGTTATCAAAAATTTAAATTTTTATACAGGGGTCAACAAAAATGTTATATTGCGTAAGAGTAAAAATGTCTCATTTTGCAAGGTACGAGAAAAAGTCACTCTTGATAAAAGTTTTTGCTTCAAAAATGAATAAGAATCGCGTTATCAAGTTTATTTTTTTATATAGGGGCATAAGAAATACAAAAATGTCATTTTGCGTAAGAATAAGATTGTCTCATTTTGCAAGATACGAAAAAAAGGTCACTCTTGATAAAAATTTTTGCCTCAAAAAATTAATTTGTATACAGGGGGCATAAAAATACAAAAATAGTACAAATATTGAATATGTTTTGAATTAAAACCCAAGCAGAAATACAAAATTTCCATACAATATTTAAAATTAAGAGTATCATTTTTATCACATTACTTTTTAAAGTGACAAATATTCTCAAGCACACCTTTAATCAGAGTACCTACTAGTTTCTAAAATAATTATGATACTTAACGACGTACTTGTCAATGTCTTTATTTAATAAAATAATTATCACTTGATGTAAAATATTTCTTATCAAAATTGATTAAATAATTGTAATTCAAAATATGTGTAATTTTTAAATAATACAAACATTCTATTAAGCTAAATAAAATTAAACTTAGCAGTACGATAAAAGTATCAAAATTTAAAGATTCCACGGCCATAATCAACACATTTTTCTCACTGCTTCCTTAGATAGCCTGGATAATTCTGATTTTTAGCACAGCCACAGTTAAGTCAGGGCTCCTTGGGAGCCACAAAATTAGGCTATTTCTTCTACTCCAACTTGTACCAAATTTGCGGTTAAGCCATTCTGTTACTTCACGAGTGCAATGTGCTGAGCAACCATCCTGTTGAAAATAGATTTTTCTACGTTCATTGCTGAAAAATGTGCCATTTCTAGGTACGATATTCTAGTGCAGATGTTATTGTAGAAATATGGGCCTATAATGCCATGGACAGATATTACACGTTTACTTTTGTATAATATTGTCTTCGCGTCATTATTCTAAAATCGGGGTTTTCTCGAGACCAGTACTAGCACTTGCTGGGATGCTGCAGTTCCATTAATAGGAAATGTGCGTTCATCAGAAAACTTACTAAATATCAATATTTTCACTTAAATATTTGTCTGCTATCCAGAAACAAAAATCTAATTTTTCCGCTTCATCACTCTCTTCTAACATATGATTAATGAGAAGATCTCATTTATATTGTGAAGCCGCATACTCAAAAAATCTATAGGAGGCCATGGAATGAATTATATTTCTATTTGCGTAACTGAAGTTCTAGTTTTATTCTATATTTATTTATTGCTAAATTTTAAATTTAAAACCGTTATTGAAAATTAATATTAGAAACAAAGTTCTTGAGTAATATATAAACATAAGCAACATATAACATAACAACTGATTACACGGAAATAGAAAAACAGGAAAAATTTAAAACAAATGACTATATCATTGATTTTCCACATCCTGTCCGCTTGCTACTATACACAGTGTATATCGCACTTGAATCTTTGCCACATCGTTTCGGACGGCATCACTTTTATTAAGACTAATAATTTCTTCAGGAATTTTTTGTTTTAATTCATTTGTAGAATAATTGTTTCGATTTTTGTACCCTCTATCTTTAAGTGTGCCCCATAAAAAAATAATCTGAGGATGTCAAATAGGGACTTGCGGCGGCCGTGAAATCCCACCGTTACTTCTATTATGCGGTCGTTTATAATACCACACCAGACTTCAACACTTTGATGTCTTTGTCTTTTAATAAATGCAGGTCCATCATTTGCATACCAAAATCCAGTCTGGTCTGATAATCAGCTTCACTTAAATAATTGTACTAGAAGAAACTTATGTATGCTGGTCACGAAAAAAAATCAAATCCCTTTGTGCATCTCGTGGGTTTACTGGGAAAAGTGAGGAAGTCAAATTTTGTATGTTCTGAGTTAACGTGACCAAGTCAAATTGACTAAGTCATATATACGCCTTAAACCTGCTCAAGTAAGCCTACCCAAAGTGACCAAGTTAAGTAATGTATTTCTAATATCAGTTAAAAGTGACTAACTCGACTTGGGCATTTTATCTTGTCAACGAAAATTCTTGTGGTTTAAGTGAATAAATATCGTTATTTTGTTAATAAAAGGACTAAAAAATTTACAAACATGAGTAGCAGAGGAAAGTTATGTGTTGCGTTATGTCTTAAAAATGAAGGCAACCAGGCAATATTAGACAGTAAGTATTAAATGACTTAATTAAATAATTAGTAGATAGTGAGGTTATGCTTGAGAAAATCCGAACTTAAATTGACTTATAATACAAAGCATAGGCCATCGATATTTTGGGCTCGCATAAAACACTATTAACTATCATAATAAATGTCTAATACAATGTATAACTGCTGGTAAGTTGTTAGTAAAAGCATGATTTTTCTTACTTTTAAATTCAGTAGACCTTGAGCTACACCAGGAAGAAAACCAAATAGAATCGGGTGAAACTAGTTTTTCTTGTACCAAAAATCATAATAGTGATAATCTTCAAACCCTGAAGATATTTTTTAAACATGTGACCGCAGAAAGTAAATATTACTTAACATTATACAGCACGTCTCTAAATATCAGGTATATTCGAAGAGGGGAAATTTCTCGGGTCATTTTACGAAAAAAGTTCATATAAATATAGGATCGGAGATGCACTGTTTTTAAGATACAGGCTGTTAAACTTTTTTAACACTTTATTATTAGCTTCACTTCTATGTAACTAGCTAACTAACTATGTATGTAATGTATGTAAACAAATCCAACAAGTCGATTTTAACCTATTTTTAATATTTGAATCGATTTGAAATTTTGCAAGTGAATGTAATTTGGATGACAATAAAATAATTTGGAACCATCGAGCTGTTCACAACACTATCAAATGGTACCAAGGGATTTTAACCTGCTTCTAATTATCGTATCATTTTAAAATTTTGCAAGCGTATGTAAATCGGTTGACAAAATAATTATTTGGTACTCGACGGTACCCACTTCTAAATGTCCTATCAATTTGAAGTTTTGCACGTGTATGTAATTCGAATAAAATATAATATTTTGTTTGTTTAGGCTCATTTGGTTCGACGAATCCAAAAAATAACTTGGTAGCATCGAGCTGATCTAACCACCACCATTGGTACCGATGTTACCAGCTAATATACCCTTCGAGCTTGGGCTCATTTGGTTTGTTTTGACGAGTTCAGTAGATTACCAGTAATATGTTAACGATATTTTAAGACTAAAAAGTACAAAAGCGTAGAAGAGCCACAATTTTTTTTATTTTTCAATTCTGAGTTTAAAGTCGGAATTTAGCAAAAATCTGAGTTTAAAGTCAGAATTGAACAAAATTCTGAGTTTAAAGTCGGAATTTAATAAAATTCTGAGTTTAAAGTAGGAATTTAACTAAATTCTGAATTTAAAGCAAGAATTTAACAAAATTCTGAGTTCAAAGTCGGAATTTAATAAAATTCTGAATTTAAAGTCGGAATTTAACTAAATTCTGTGTTTAAAGTCAGAATTTAATAAAATTCTGAGTTTAAAGTCAGAATTTAACAAAATTCTGAGTTTAAAATCGGAATTTAACAAAATTCTGAGTTTAAAGTCGGAATTTAAGAAAATTCTGAGTTTAAAGTCAGAATTTAGTCCGTACGATTGTATAACAGACTGGAACCAAAAAAACAAGTTCAATATTCTTGTCTGAATAATGGCAAATGCGCTATGAATTGTTCCACCAAACTAAAGATAGTTAAAAAATGATAAAAGGGGAGAAGGGTACAAAATAAAAGTTTCCTATTTTGATTTTTGAGTGTTCATTTTATATATTTTTATTTATTTCTATTGCTGAAAAAAAAAGCCAAAATGAATACAAGAAAACATATACATTAAAAGGTTCAAAAAATAAAAAAGATAATACAAAACGATAAATAAGTCTTAAGAAACGGTTCATATATGTTTCAACGATTTAAGGGTGTCTCGCGAAACATACTGACAGGTCTCCCCCTCTGTTTCAGGGTGATTCAAGTTGAGTGTCCTATTAGAAATATCTAGAGAACCAACGAATAGGATGTTTTGAGAATTTGGCTTTGGCCATAGATGAACATAATATACTCTCGTTATAAAATATTTTAAATTGCTCGGTGTTGCCGCTTCCGGAGGCATCATCCGTTTTTTAAATGAAATGCCCTATATTTTATTACAATTTTATATTTTTCTAAAAAATCCAAGCACTTATTGAATTACTTTTCTCATGCCTAAATTATACTGTTTTCGAGAAAATGGCGCTTGAACAATGACAATTTTGACCCTTTGAAGCTCGGTAAATCTCAAACGAATTTACTTGCAACGAAATGGATTTCACTTATCTGTCTTAATATTTAATTATCTATCTCCTGACACCAACTTCAGATTTGGCAGGAGACGTCAAAAATGCATTTCGTTAAATTCTGACTTTAAACTCAGAATTTAGTTAAATTCTGATTTTAAACTCAGAATTTAGTTAATTTCTGACTTTAAACTCAGAATTTAGTTAAATTTCGACTTTAAACTCAGAATTTTGTTAAATTCTGACTTTAAACTCAAAATCTAGTTAAATTCCGACTTTAAACTCAGAATTTAGTTAATTTCTTACTTTAAACTAAAAATGTAGTTAAATTTCGACTTTAAACTCAGAATTTTGTTAGATTCTGACTTTAAACTCAGAATTTTGTTAAATTCTGACTTTAAACTCAGAATTTTGTTAAATTCCGACTTCAAAGTCAGAATTTAAAAATAAAAAAAATTGTGGCCCTTATACGCTTCCGTAAAAAAGTAAAAAATAAATTATAATTTAAAAAAAAACGAGAAAACACGCTTTTGTCAGTAACGTACTAAAAAGTACAAAACAATGTAATTTGCTAAAAATAATATTTTGTTACGATATATGCATTCGATCGTTGACAATTCATTGCTCCACGCTTTTTGGCGTAGTCAATGAAATTTCAAGGGTAGAATGACAAAGTTACGATATACGCAAGTTACATTATTTTGTACGTTTTAGTTAGTGCCTTACCAAAAGATTTTTTTTAAATTCGGCAGCGGTATATGTAGTAATAGGGAGCTTGGCTCTAATAAGATTAAAATTATTAAGTTCAGTGGCGTCTCGGGAGGCACTCTAACGAATATTATTGACAAAATGATGTGCGCCACTGACTTTTTTCTAATTATGATATTTTTTAAATTTTTTCAGCTGAACTTCCTGTCTTGTAAGAAAAAGAGGTCATTCAGCAAGACAAAGATATAAATTTAAATAACCTGGAAGCTGAAAATGCGACAGACAGTGATGAACGACACATATCAGAAAACGAAGAACGTAGAAGTGAGGACGAAGATAGTGATGAGCCTTTGGCCAAGAAAAGAACACGTTGGAATAAATCAAAACCAGACATTTGGAAGAAAAATATTACTAAAGAAAATAGAAAGATTTGCAAACCGTATATTAATAAAAATAAAGCATATCCAGCCAAAGCACCAAAACAAGTTGACTGTACCACCTATAGATTTAAATGTACTTTGAACTTCAATGAAGAGGACAGAAAGAGTATTTACGTCAATTACTGGAAACTAGACTACTGCCGGCAAAAAGACTTAATTTTGTCGTGTGTTAGTAACTCTGCACCAAAAGTCCATAGGGTTCGTACCGGCGCAGGTGCTAGAAAAGAATCCAGCCGCAAGTACCATTTTAAGAAAGACAATGCACAAGGTTTTTCATCTGTATTAGCCATAGACCTGTTGATTATGCATTACAAGGGGTAAAAGAAACAGGCATTTTCAAAAGTTTTGAAATACCTTATGACCTTATAAAAAATGTAAAGATCCACATTGAAAGCTTTTCGACTATGGAATCATTTTATTGTCTTACAAGTAGTAAAAGGTTATACCTAGATCCAACCTTGTCTATTAGCAAAATGTATAACCTCTACCTGCAGTTGTGCAAAAAGGAGAATGAACAACATTTTGTGTTAGAAATAACATACCAGAGAATATTTTGCAACAACTACAATATGGCATTTTTTAACCCCAAAAAAGACCAGTGCGAAATCTGTGCGCAACATAAAAACAAGACAATTACAGAAGAGGAGTACAATGAACATCTACGACGAAAAGATGAGGTAATGCAAAAAATTTGGGCAAAATTCGAGCCACTGAAGATAATACCTTTCTTAGCGCGACTTATGACTTACAAAGTATACTTCAGATACATGCCAAACATACAATGCGTTCTGTTTTGCGTGGACCGAAATAAATGGTCAAAGAGGTAGTGCAGAAATTGGAACAGCATTGTTAAGATAGATTAAAAAAATTCCACAAGATATAAAAGTATGTAGTGGGCAAAATCCTAATCAGTTCATTGCTGCATCGCTGTTGTACGTCGTACAACATACCAATATCGGTGTTATACAACACAATTTTTTAGAGAAGGGTCATTCCTATATGGAAGTCTATTCTATGCATAGTGCGATAGAAAAGGCAAACAAAAATTGTGAGATGTACAAAATGAATGACTTACTCAATGTGTTTAAGCTGGCGCGCTGAAAAAGGGTGAATAAGAACACAAGCGACCCATATTAGGTCGAAGAGCTACGATTCAGTGACTTTTTGGACTTAAAATTTTTGGCGTCAGTCTTTTTGAAAAATCGTAATAAAGACGATTTAGGAAATCAAGTCTTGTGGCTAAAGCTAAAAGTGATGAGATTCGAAAAGATGAAACCCGGTTGTATTTCTTTCAAGTACAATTACAGCGACCCTGAATTTCGTGTCTTAAGGTTTTTTGGCAAAGGAAGACCGGCTGAAATTCCCAAAGATATTTTGCCATTATATGAGTCACTTTTGGCAAACCCAGAAAAGAAAAAAACTGTCACCATACCCGAAGCATTAAGAGATTTGAAAGATTCTGAATAGAATTAAGTGAAATTAAAAATGGTATTTTTTTATCAAAAAAAATATATATATATATATATATATATATATATATTTTAATTTTGATTTTTATTTAAGACCAACTTAATTATAAATCATTTTTTCATACACCATAAAATGTCCAAGTCATATTTTTTCAAAAACTTTTATGAAAACTTATATTTTAGTAGGTTTATAAAATAATACACTACCTCATATATTTATATTCAAAAATTCATATACATGCCACAATTTCTTGATTTTACACAGAGCATTAAAATTAAAACGCAATTTTCTAACAACTTACTATTTTGACTTGGTCGTTTTTACCCGATACAAAGAAATGTTTTTAAAGTCTAATTATTTTTAATTTAATGATTTCAATAAAACAACAACCACTAAAAACCCAAATAAACTGAAAAACTATTAAATTTAAAAGAAATATTCTTATTATCCATTTCATAGCCTCCT
This sequence comes from Kuschelorhynchus macadamiae, assembly GCA_030620095.1. NCBI lineage: Eukaryota > Metazoa > Arthropoda > Insecta > Coleoptera > Curculionidae > Kuschelorhynchus > Kuschelorhynchus macadamiae. Next base: position 717,806 of record JAUTXW010004452.1, on the reverse strand, counting down.
ATAGTTTTTTTTTAGTATGCAGCATCACAATATTCAAAAAATGACTGAGATGTTCTGTTATATTGCGATTTTTTCTGTAACCATTGAATTTAGACAAAAAATAATTGAAAATCAAGGGGAGGGATTAGCAATGGGATCTCCATTGTCCCCCTTTCTGGCAGATCTATTTATGGATAATTTTGAAACCTTTACATTTTAAATGACCCAACATATTCTAAACACATTGTATATTACGCAAGATACGTAGATGATATAATTTGTTTATGGAGAGGGAGGATTGACGAAATAAATCATTTTATTCATAAAATTAATTTGATTTACGACAAAATTAAATTTACCATAGAAATACAGGTGGAAAACAAATTTTTTTAGATTTGAGTATAACAAATTTAAACAACAAACACATTTTTAACATTTATAAAAAAAGGCTCATACAGGGGTTGTTATAGACGATGTATCCAATCATCCTGCGTCACATAAATTAGCAGCATTTCATAGTTACATTGAGAGCTTTGACGAACAATCGTTTAAAAATGAGATAATGATTATCAAACAAATAGCCACCGCTCACCATTACAACGAGTCACTTGTTGATAAAATTATACAAAGAAAGAAAAATCAAAAACTTATTACAAACATTTTTCCTGTAGTACAAAAAAGACTGACAGACTGAAAGATTCACTACTAAATATGCGTCTATTACATTCAATATCAGTAGCATACCGTGTTTAAAACTGTTTAAAAAAAACATAATATTACAGTAGGTTTTAAAACTAACAATACCATAGGTAACGCTCTAATTAATAATAAAGATAAAACCGATATTTTACTAAAATCTGGTATTTATAAAATTGTTTGCGACTGCCAGGCAACATATGTGGGTAGAACTTACAGAAATTTTAAAACCAGAAAAAACGAACACCTGAGACATATAAGAAATAATTCTGAAGAATCTCTTTTTGCAAAACATATCTTGGAAACGAATCATTCTTTTGATATCGACAAGAATTGTCAAATATTACACATCTGTCCAAAAAAACCGTCTTTTAAATAATCTAGAAATCCTCGGAATTCTAAGGCATAACAAAACGGAAATTTCCTTGTTCTAAAAAATATTCAGAATATCACAATTGTTTCATTCTGCGGTTTTTGTTTTTTTGGGAAGTGTTTTTAATAGTTATATAATTTTACTAGCATTGTAGCAGCATCTACCGAGAAGCATTTATATTTTTGGAACACCGTAAGAAAGAACTGTAATATAAAAATAGCATACTATCAACGTTTTAAAGGATAAATAGTTTTATCGTCTTGTTTACTCGATAGAGGACACCATTGCTTCCAAAATTTATTAACAAATAAAAATTTGTATATCGTCAAACGGTCAAGGCATTTCTTTCATCACGGCTAATTACTTAAAATATCTCCCTGTTGATTGTTTTTTGTTTGTTTGTCTTTTGGTGTATTAATGTTACGTTTTACATTGCTTCTGATTTTTCCGAATTTTTTGTGAATAAGTATTGTTATATATTTTATTGTGCAACTTCTGACTGAAAAATTTGTAAGTATTGTTTTTTGTTATTTTAGAAGTAGGATTGACGAGTGTGGTTAGGTTTAGTATTTGATTTTCAATTAATTTTGGTAGTGGTTCTGAAGAAGGGGAGCAAATAAACAGCACCAGAAACCGGTAAACCGAAACAAATTCTTGTGAGAAAAAAGTCTTGTCTTCACATATCCCTCCTCCCTATATATAATAATATTAAAATTACAGTAATAATGTAGCAATAAATGAGTGAGTGAGTGAGTGGTATGGATTAGGGACGCATCGACTTCAAAGTCTTTTAGCGTCCTTCAACGTAACGATTTATTTAGTTTTTTTTTTGCGAATTTTATATTTGTTTGAATAGATTTACATCTCTAAGGAAATCCATTAGCTTGGTTATATGAGAGTAACTTAAACATTTTTTTATGTCTTTTTTATATTTGGTGATAAATGGATGGGTATTGTATTTGTTGCAGTGTTCTATTATATGGGATACAGTGAGGGATTCATTGCATGTATCGCAGGTTGGCGCTTCTTCTCTGTTAAGTAGAAATTAATGGGTTATTTTGGTATGTCTCCTTAATCTTGTAAGTACAATTGATTCTCTTCTATTAATGTCGGATGGATAAAGGTTACTAAAGAATATGTCTTAACACGTTGTAGTTTATTTGGGTTATCTAATAGGTCCCAGTCTAGTTGGACCATTTTCCTAACTAATGATTTATGGTATTTTTTTAAATCTTTTTCATGAAATATGGTGTTCAGTTTATTGTTATAGAATGAGTGTTTAGATGCTAGGTTGTCCGCTCTTTCGTTGCCAGGAATTCCAATGTGGCTGGGGATCCATAGAAAGGAGATAGATATTTTTTTAATATATGCTCTTTCGGTGAGTATTTTTATTTCTTGGGCAATGGGATGTTGTGGTGAATATTGATTTAGGCAGTGTATAGCATTAAGCGAATCAGTAATTATAACCCATTTAGGATGGGGAGAGATTATTGTGTATTGTAATGCTTTTAATATAGCTAGTAGTTCCACACTTAGTATAGTAGTTGATTCATGAAGGGAGTAGGATTTTTCGTTATATGTACAGTGATATGTTGCACCTACTGTGTTATCATTTTTTGAGCCGTCAGTATATATGTGCTTATAGTCCTTGTAGTTTGAGTATATTATATGATGGAATTGGGAAATTATAATAGAACGGTTGATCTTATGTTTGTTGAATCGTAAGTTCAGTGTTGCATTTGATGAGATATGAATTCCATGGAGGAAATAGGTAGTGGTCTGTTGTAAAGATAGGTGGAGGGAAAAGGTTTAGTTGATTTTTAAGGTACTTATATTGGTAGTGAGCGAATAAAGAGTATCTGGGGTTGTTTTGGGACCTTATAGGTGTGGGATTAAAAAATTCATGGTAGTGAGGTAGGTGGGGTTTGAAGTAAAGTGAATGTGCATAGTTCAGTAAAAGTTCAATTCTTCTAAAGTGTAGTGATGGAGTTTCAGTTTCGCAGTAAAGACTACTACATGGACTAGTGTAAAATGCTCCTGTGGAGAGTTTAAGGCCTTTGTTCAGTATAGGGTTGAGTTGTCTTAGATATGATTTGGGTGCAGAGGCGTGTAAACTATTGCACCATAATCTAATTTGGATTGTATTAGGGATTTATATATTCTTATTAGAGAGGGTCTATCTGAGCCACAATCACTGTTTGATAGCATACGTAAAAATGAAAAATCTTTTTGACATTTTGTTTTTAGCAAATCTATGTGACATTTCCAATTGAGTGAATGATCAAATTTTAGCCCAAGGAAACTATGATGTGACCTGTTAAGTATTGGGTGGGAATCAATGTTTTAGTTAGTAGTTAAGTTGCAATTCTTTTTCCTACAAAAGTGAATAGTGGATGATTTTGCGGGAGAAAAAAGGCCGTTGTTTTGGGCCCATTTGTTAAGGTTGTTTAAACTTAACTGAATATTGATGTTGGAATTGGTTGGATGGTATAGTAGTATGTCATCTGCGAAGAGTCTGAGTTTTACAGTAGGAGGTATATTTGATTTTATATTATTAATAGCTATGAGGAACAGTGTAGGACTTATTGAGGAGCTCTGGGGTATGCCTGATGTTTGCTGATGTGTTTCTGAATAGGAGTGATGTACTTTAACTCTGTATTGGCGATGATGGAGAAATTCCGCTACAAAGTTTCGGAGTTCACCTTTGATGTTCCATGTTTCAAGAGTGTTGATTACTGTCCAGATTTTAATGGAGTCAAAGGCTTTTGACATGTCTAGAAAAACAGCTGTAGTATGGGAGTTTATATTGAATGATTTGTTTATATCCATGCGAAAACCTAGTAAGTGGTCGATAGTCGATCTTTTTGATCTGAAGCCCATTTGTTCATTCGGTAGTAGTTTATGTTTATCTAAGAACCAAATGAGTCAATGATTTACCATACTTTCTAGTAATTTACTAAGGTGACTAGTAAGTGATATTGGGCGGTAATTCTTGGTTTCAATTCTTGGGTTTGTGGATTGGAATAAGTATCGAGTCTCTCCATTGGGATGGAAAATGACCTTTATACCATATTAAGTTGTATAATTTTAGTAGTCTGTCATGACCGCTCTCTGGAAGGTTAATAATCATGGGTATGTATATATTGTCTGGTCCTGGAGAGCTGTTTTTGCATTTAGACATGGCGAAGTAAAGTTCTTGTTTGGTGAAAGGGAGGTTGTAAGATAGGTTTGAAAATTATTGTAATGGAGGTGTTTTTGAGGGGAAATGGGAGGTGAGCTGGAGCGATAGATGGATTGATAGTATGTGGCTAGGATATTGGCTATATCTTGAGGATTTGAGTGCCACTGATTGTCGTCTAACAGTCCAGTTATTGATCGAGGGGGAAGGTCTTTTAATTTGTTGATTTTACTCCATGGTTCATGGCTAGTAGTGTAATGGTTGATAGATTTTGTATATTGGTTCCATGAAGATTTTTTGGCGAGTTTAATTATCTTTTTGGATTGGGCCCTAGCTTTTTTAAAGGCTATTAGATTCGGAGTAGTTGGATGATGTTTAAATCTGTTTTTCTTTCTTTGATAGCTAAATGTAATTGTTCATTCCACCAGGGGACTATATTTTTTTTGTTATTTGGTTTTAGGTATTGAAATTTCAGCGGCTTTTATTATAAAATTTGTGATTAGGTGGGTGTATTCTTCTATATCAGATGTGTTTGGGGTAGAGGGATCATATACTGATTGATAAAGGTCCCAGTTGGCTTTATTTAGCATAAATATAAAAATGTGGAACGCTTTACGATTTTGCGTGTCATCCTTGCGCAGGGGCCATGCTAATCTTCTCTGTATCGTTCCAATTTTAGTATATGTACCGCCGAAGCGAGTACAGCAATAAATGAGCATAAACAGCGTGGGTGTTTTTTATTACTTAGAGGTGCAAAATTGATTTCGTAGTATATCCACCCTGTATAGGTGTGGACAAAAACTGGACATTTTAGATTTTTTCTATTTTTTATAGTGATTTAAAAAATAGCTCCAGTTTTCAAAAAATCATACCTAACCTTAATTATCTCGGAAACGACACAGAAATCGACAATAGTTCAAATTGGCAACTTATGTTTATTTTTGACAAGGAATCAAATAATGGACAAAAATAGGGGCTGTCCCATTTAAAATATTTTAGTTATATCGTCCCAGCAAAATTGGGACACCCTGTATAGATGGAAACATTATACTTTAAAAGAACTCCAAATTTATAAGAACTTTTGTATGAAACTTTTTTTGTATCTATTACGAATTTCCAGATAGTATTGGGTATTTTTATGTGGAACACGGTGTACAGATTGGAAAACTTTTATCTTGGTAAGAGCTAAAGATAAATAAATTTATAAAAGTCTACAATTAAAATTATTGATAAATTCAAGAATAATGGTTAGATTAAAAAATTCTTAGAGGGCATATCGTTTATTAGAATAATTCTTGCTGGTAACTGAAGAGGGTATCAAAAATTTGCTGGTATTTAAATAACCCCTTACTGACCGTTGAGAAAGTAATTTTAAGTAAAGATCTAAACTGGTTTAATAAGAACCAATGTTTTTTATAATTTTCAATGCAAATTAACTGAATTTATAAAATTTTTCCCTTTTAAGTATAAGGTGAGTCCATGCGAGTATTAATAAAACGATAGCCAAATACATTTATTGAAAGATAATAACCGATATTTTCACAAGCATTACAACAAATGATAGATACATATTCGAAAAATCTAATGTACGTATATCTAATTAAACATGTGTTTAAAATCGCACAGCAAAAAAATGTTCTTTTCAGTGAAGGCCCTTCTAAGCCGTTTTCCACCTTTCAAACTCAACCTTTCTATATGAAGATTTACCACCCTGATAATAGCTGAGAACGTCTACATTATAATCGAACACAACAGCAGTGAGTTCTTTTGTTTCCAAAATGTTTGCATCCTTGCCGCAAGATTCTATTGTAATCACAGCTTATTTAGTATTATACCCGTATATCTTGTTTCAAGCTTCCAAATTAATGTGTGTTGTAGCGACAAGTTCCGAGTATGTATCTGTTCCAGTTTTCGAGGTAAACAAAGTGATGCATTAAAGTAGGTCCATTCAAAGGGTTTTCAGTAATCAGAGAGTATTTTTAGTATTGTTACAGAATCATTAACTAAAGTTATCAATAGTGACTCATGGTTTAAAACTATTTTTTGGGTTTTTCCGCCTTAGAAAATTGAAAAAAATAAATAAAAAATAAAATATAGTTACCCTATAAATTGAATAGATAGTCTTGAGTTCTGGGTCCACTACAATTTCGTAATTATTTAATAGTGACTCATGATATCTGATGATTAAATCCTTCAAATGTAACAAATTGTCTTTTATAACAGAATTTTATAAACAAAAAGAATCAATATAGGCATAATAATTTTTAAAAAATCTGAAATAATTGCTAGCTATTTCTAAAATTCAAAATATTTAGGCAAATTGCTGTCAGGAAAATATTAAGAGTTAATATATCTTTAAGGAAAAACACTGCGACACCTATGTGACAGTGGAATCAGTGTTCCAAAAATTCACATATAGAAATCAAGATTCTATTAAGATAAAACTTATATGTGAAATAATCACTAACTATTTCTAAAATTCAAAATGTTAGTACAGCAGCTTTATGGCTTCCACTTGGCTAAACTCTTTAGTAGTACCAACTATAAACCCTAACATTTTAGAAGAATCTGACCTAATAGCGCTGTAATGTGAGGTAAATGATAATTTTTGATCGAATGTAACTCCCAGATCACAGAACTCCTTGGATCGGCCTACAATTTCACCATTGCAGTTATAGTTGAAAATAATCGGTTCTGACTTTGTAGTAAACGACATAACCTTGCATTTTCCAATATTTAGCTGTAGACAATTTCCCTGGCACCAGTCAATAATATGCTGTAAATGTTTGATTTTTAAGCAGTCCTCCATAGACTTAATGTTAGCGAACAGTTTGATGTCATCAGCGTAGAGTAAATAACCAATATCCAGAGAATCACCAATGTCGTTAATAAAAATGTTAAACAGCAAGGGTCCTAAAACGGAACCCCGCGGTACCCCCGAACATGCTGTATAGTTCTCCGATTGAAAACCATTTATAGCCACATATTGTGTGCTATTTGAAAGGTAACATGTAAAGAGCCGTAATAGGGAATCCGAGAATACGATATTTGAAAGTTTATTAATTAACAAGTCATGATTTAACTTGTCAAATGCTTTGGAGAAGTCTAAATATATTACATCAGATTACAGACCCTCATCAATCGAGTCCGCAATATATTGTGTTATAAGGGCCAGGTTGATAGTTGTGGAACGATTTTTAAAGAAACCATGCTGTTCAGGAACAATTTTATTTTACACCAACGGAAAAATGATGCGTGATGGAAACAGGTCTATAATTTTGAATGTCTGATTTATCACCCTTCTTAAAGACTGGACATACTTTCGACTTTTTCCATATATTTGGTAATGTCTGTTGTTCAATGCACATGTTAAATAGGATTTGAAGAGGTTTTATTAACACAAATCGACAGTCACGTATCAAAAATGCTGGAATAAGGTCTGGTCCGGCAGTGTATTTAGGTTTAAGTTTTTTAATAGCACAAATAATATCCCGTTCCCTAACTGTTGATATGTTTATATTTTGATCACAACACGAGAATGAATTATTTGAAATTTGGATATTGTTAGAAACTGAATAAGATTGCTTAAAAAATAAAGCAAATGAATTCAAAATATCGGGTGGATTATCTAGATTCTGACCACCAAAGTGCATACTGTTTGGAATGCCTGTTATCTCTCTCCGGCCTTTGACAAAATTCCAAAAGCTTTTGGGATCTTTTTTGATAACCGTCTCCATTTTTTGAATATATTTTTTATATGCTATACTTATATCAGTTTTGATTTTTGATCTCAGAGTCTGAAATCTTTCGAAATCCTGTATGCTGCCATATTTTTTGTACTTTTTATGCAATTTATCTTTAGTTTTTATATTTTTAATAATTTCTGAAGTGAACCAAGGATGATATCTTCTATTTGACGAATGACGATAACGGGGAACTTCTAGGTCAAATATGGAGTATATTAAGTTATACAAAGTATTACAGGCATTTTCCACCGTTATCTGATTTTCCAGCAAGGACCAGTCCTGCTGAAGAAATGAGTTATAAAGCAAGTTGAAATCTGCTTTACGAAAATTGTATAGATTATTCATATTTAAGTTTATAGAGTTTTTAAAATTATTTGACTTTGGTCTTTTAAAGGAAATCATTAAAGCAGGATGGTGCATATCTTCTTTGATAAGAATATCAAGTGATCGCTCTACGTTACAATTACAGTTGCTATTCGTCAGAATAAGATCCAGAATCCTTTGATTGTTATTTTTAATAAAGTTATACTGCTCGAGATTAAGGAATTCCATAAAATTCCATTAATCGCTTGCACAGACATTGTTATTTGTTAAAAATCTAAATGAATAAGTAAGTTTGTACTAGATAGTTCTAATAGATTATTAAAGTAAAACATAAACATAACCCTATATTTACAACTCACGCCAACAGAGGTTGTTAATATAAAAGTAGATTTATTTAGCCATATTTTGCGAAAAACTAACGATAATATAGGTGTCCTTATTTAAACCTTTAGAAATTTCGCATCAATTTGGCGGGTGGGCTTCTATTATCGCCACTGTTATCCTTATAAAGTCATTGTAATTCGGCCTACAGCTATTAATTACTTGCGTATGTGTTGTGTTATTGTCTACGAGTAACAAGTTAAAAAGGTTCACAATGGATTCACATACAATAAGAAAAAAAAGTAGCTTTCGTCACTCAGCCACATTTTATACAAAATTTAAAATATCACAAGTTGGTTATGTGATACCTCAACAAAACCACCTAAAGCGGTATTTTAAGGAAACAAAAAAATAAAAACGAAACTAACGGTTATTGTTATGATAGATGGCAGAATTATAGTAGTGACTCAAGTACCGCAACTCTCCGCATGCTACGACACAACGCATTAAATTTTAAAGAACCGGCAGAATGTTCGCAAATCGTTACCGCTTGATAATAATATATAGTATGGGATTAAAGGGAACTTTGTAGATAACTAATAGACTTCAAAGTAATTGAGTATAAGTGACAGTTGCATATTTAAAGAATCCAAAACTATCAAAGCGTATGGGAGCAGTCGTAGACATTTGGTGTTAAGTAATTTTCTCAGTAAAGAAAAGCAGCCAACCTGAAAGTAAAAGTCCAATAGAACGTCATTGTTTATTTTCATCTAACCTATAAATATTTAGCTATGAAGTTTGTTTTTGTGAGTGTAAAGATTAAAAATCCATACAAATTAAACATTACGTTACAAAAAAAATCACTCTTTATAATAAGATGTTTACTGATAATTACTATTTAAGTCCAAAGTTACATTTTTCAGATTTAAATTGACCCATATATTTGACCAAAATGTATTGAAAATTAACGAATTTTAAAGGCGCATAATTTTTTTACAACTATCATCAGCATATTCACCAGAGAAATTGCCAGCGTTTTAATTTTAGGTCTTTAGCATAGCCAGAAAACTAAGCGAAACGCATGTATCCTACCTTAAATACCAATAACATATTCTACAAGCTCTACATAATATTCCCAATTTGAGTGTTTGTAGTCGCCATAACTGTTTTGTTTATTTTAAAACGAACCATACACATTTTAAACGGATTCAATAAAGACAGAAATAAGGAAGTGACGAATAGGGTAAATTATTACTATTCGGCTACTTAAATGGAACTACACAATTCCGTATTATCTACGTAATAGTCAAAGTCACAGTTACATATTATTCACGAAATAGTTACCCTAAAATTGTTCCCCATTTTGGTAGTGACTACGCTTAAACAGAACGTGACCACACCAAGTTCCGGTTACTTCAATGAAATTAGTTGTGATAACAATAACTTATTCATGACTAAAAGTGCTACTTGGGGTGAGTCGATAGTAACGCTCGCCAATCCTGCAGTGGGACTCTCTGTCGTGTAGAATTCTATTATTCGCCACAATTCTACACGCGCGGCACAAATTATTCGCTAGAACTCGACTAATATAGTAGTTTTGAAGCAACATGTCAAGCCGTATGGAATCCTACAAAATACGTCAGTATAACCACACTTTTCTTTTTTGTTTTGGTTTGAGGTATGAGCGGTGCCATATTTATTGGGATAATTAATTTTAAGTTAAGATTATTTGGTAAAAACTATATTGCATCAGTTTTATTTAAAAATTGCAAAACTTATCCATTGTTCAGAAAATGTTGTTACTAACGCATGTGTTACTTCACCAATCGCTCTTCATATGCATTGTTGGAACATTGATATGTTGTAACTTCGACCTATTACTCTTTGGTATGTACCCGTTGCATAAAAATGAAGAACTGCAAAAAATTTTTCAAGAGAGGGTACAGCAGTAGGACTACGTTGATTTTCCGATTGTGGAAGGATTCTATTAAAAGTATACTGAGCTATATCTTTATTAAGCCTGTAGAGTTCACGAAACCGTGTATCCTCTATTGAAAAGGGGTCACTTGCTTCCCTCATTAAGCGTCTCTCTATGTTTTCATTCCGGATTTCTTCCAACCTTTCTTCCTCTTCAATGGCTCGTATATTTGCAACATTTACTGGCAGCGTGATATTTTTACAAAAAATTTATTACAAAACGAATAAAATTAACTACATAAGAATAAATGTGTATGCATATGTATTTGTAAATAAACAAAACGCAGTTGCCTAAAATAAAAAAACCACTAATAAAATGAAAATAAATCCGAAAGTCCCTAAAAATAACCAGACTCTGGGTAAATGTTTTTAGATCGCATAATACTGCACCGAAAGTCTCCGAAGAGTACTCGACGGCAATACAGAGTGCCGTTTAAACTAACTATCACTTTCTACAGTAGAATTCGATAGCGAAAGCGATAGGTAGATTTCTATACCAGCACTGAGTCCGGCTGCTGGTCGGATATTCTACGCTGGATACTAAAGTTTCAATTTGAAACAGATATTTCCGATTGGTTGAATGGAAAAACGAGTAACGGAACGTTGCATCATCAAACATATAACCAATTTTCTGTTAGCATATTTTTGCTACTGTCTTACAAGCTTACTTTAATTTATTTTTGTTTAAAACCAATAATTTTTGATTTTGTGATTGATTTTAAATATAATTCCACTGGCACTGTAGTCTGTAATCAACTATATCAAGTAAATCAGATAGACCTAATAATGATACACGATGATACACATATACGTTGTCCGGTTCGGTTGCGTTGAATTGGTTCTACCATTTTTTTGATTTTAGCGTGTCTGCGGTGTTTGTTAATAAATGTATTTAGTGCCGTTTTATTCGTAAACATGTCTTTAGTATCTTTGTAAAACTTTTAAAACCGCATGTAGTGTAGTATTCTAGAAAATTAAGGAAAAGTGTACATACACCATATTTAAAAAAAAAGAAAAAAGAAAGGAAAAACTATTCTTTTTTTGTTGACCTGAACAGCTTGTCAATTAAAACATTTGCATTGAAGCATTCCATTATTGAATTTATTATTCCCAAGAAAGAAACATAACTTTATTTATTTACTTGGGAATTCACACTTTTTTCTGGTAAGAAGTGCATCGGAGAACTGATATTCCAATTAAAACATTTGCATTGAAACATTCCATTATCGAATTTATTATTCCCAAGAAAGAAACATAAGTTTATTTATTTACTTGGGAATTCACACTATTTTTCTGGTACACTTCGGAGAACTGATATTTCAATCATTCTTGTCTGCCTTGGATGGAATTTTATTTTATTGGAGAATGTGTTTTTGTTGTATGGAATCATTTGTTTGTACTGCCACTATTAGTCAAATAGAAGGAATTACCAGGATAGTCCAATAAGAACTGATTTTGTTGTCTTATCTTCTTGGTGTAGCCAAGTTGTATTATTTTTTTAAGATGTCCGTTAAATACAAATGTTGTGACAAGCCCTTTTACCAATATGTTTGTGTTTAATGAAGTGGAATTGTTCACAAATCATGTACTGCCACCTGGAAATTCGACAGCAAAATTCGGTATTTGGGGGATAATAAAATTATCTGCTGCGACGTAAAGCAGACTAATGTCAGTGAGAATAGTATTTCTAGCGATAACACTTGTGTTTTCAAAGAGACTCTCAACGAGGTTACTTTAGAGTCTTGAGTTTAAAAGCAGACAACTGGAAAAAAGCCCAGAGCAATACGAGGGATTCTTAAACGAGGCTTCAACTAAAAACTTAAAACTGTCATTGTCGCACCCATATTTAAGAAAGGAGACCAATGTCTAGTCGAAAACCATAGACACTATTTCTCTATTGATCTGCTTCTCTAAAATTTTAGAAAAACTCTTTATAACCGAAAGTATTCTTTTTTGGTTAAATATAATATTTTTTCAGATCGTCATCATAGCTTTCGTCGGGGGCTGTCTACTGAAAACCCTTGCGGTGACCTTGTTTAATACGTAACAGATAAGATTGATAATATAGAAACTGTAATTTCCTTCTCTTTTGATCTTACTCGCGCTTTTGACACTATTAATACAGATTTTGTGGCTTTAAAATTAAACAGTTTTGGAATAATGGGTAACTTGAATGACTGGATCATTTCATGTTAAACTAACAGGACATTTTCGGTGAGGGTTGACGGTTCAAAGTCTGATCTTTTTGATCAAAATATAGGAACACCTCAGGGTAGTATCTTGGGCCCGCTAATTTTTCTTCTTTTCGTTAATGATTTGCCCGAACATATCTCCCAGGGTAGAGTATTCTTGTATGCCGATGATACCACAGTTGTTGTCTCGGATCCGGATATGGCTGCATTGATGAGTAAAGCTAATATTATTCTGAAGGAATTTTCTTCCTGGTATAGGAAAAACAAACTCATTTTTGATATAGATGGTCACAAGCTAGATTCGAGTGTGTGTCCTTTGATAATGATTTAACCTGGAATGGGCAAATGTCTAAGGTGTGTTCAAAAATCAATAAGTGCTCCTATGTATTAAACTCTTTAAAGAATTATGTAACTCTTGAAACTCTTTTAAGTGTTTACTATGCCTTTGTTTATTCTTCAGTTGCTTACAATATTGTTGTATGGGGTCAGTTATCAGACGCCAATAGAGTATTTGTGGCACAGGTTGTTCGGATTATTTTTGGTCTGTCATATACTCAACGTCGTGTAGGGAAACTTTTCGAAGAAATAATATTCTTACTGTCCATTCAATTTATTTACTAAAATATGTTGACTTATTTTCATAAGAACAAACACCTTTGTCGGCTTAATAGGTCTTACCATAACTATGACAGTCGGGATAAATCTAATATCTCGCTTTTAAAGCACAATTTAGAAATGTACAAAAAATCTCCTCTATGTGCCGGTAGTCATATTTTTAATCTGTTACCGTAGTCAATAAAAACTATCGCATCTACAAATAAATTTAAACTCGAATTAAAAAACTATTGACAGCTGATGTATTTTATTCCATAAACGAAATTGTTGTTTGTTTGGGGAAACTTAGATAATGTATTCGACTAGCATCATTTACGGCATTTTGAATAGCCTTCTTTAAATTTGACCAACGCTTTGTAAGTGTGTGAATGGAAAGAAAAAATAAAAAAAATAATAAAAATAACTAAAAGGTTAAGTTCCTATTATTGCCTTTTAGGTTTTCTTAAAATAGTTTATGTTATCATTTCATAATTTAATTACTAGAAGTTAAGGTGGCGTAATGCGTTATAAATTCATGTTTGATGTTTTACTTTAACTTCATTTTGTTGTTTTCTGAACTGTCATTTAATTGAAATATATGTGATATGCATGCTAGTATCTAATAATTTGCAATGACATTTTTCTAGCTATTAACTAAAATAAACTTGTGTACAATATAAGCATCTTATATAGATTATAAGTTTCTAGCACAAAATAGCATTAAAAATTGCTACGATCTGCTAAGGCGTTTTCCTAAATTACCTGACTCAGACTTCTATAGGTACTTGCGCTTCCACTGCGCGCCTGAAACAAAGTTGCTTTTGAATCATGATTATTACAAAAGTCAGTGCTATATGAGAGAGCTAGTTCTTCTAAAAAATATCTAAAATGGCAAGATTAAATAGTAAATAACCTAAATATTTCATGCTATTCACATATCACTTTGTTTATTATAGACGATTATGTTTGATTTTGCTGCACAAATTGGACCTCTGGTATTCACGATTACTATCTTTTATCATCCCCTTCTATAAAATCTGCTTAGCCATACGGATGCTATATTTAATTTAAACATTTTTTAGGATGTTAAAATACTTATATTTACAATTAATTATTTAGATTTAAATTAATTCGCAACAACGTATTTAAGTATTAAAAATAAGTTTTTATGGTAGACTGATTTATTTTTGACTCCGAAGAATTTGAAAAATGTATCGACAAAGAAATTTAACTAAACATGAGGTAGTGCGAGCCTCAATTTTGTTAGACGGAATTTGTTAGGCAAATATCGTTCCACAATAAGTCGAATGGAAGGAACTTATTCTAGGCCAGGGCAATGGCCAAAATGATGCACTAACGACCGAGAGGAACGTTTTATAAGACCTTTAAGAAACAAGACTGCTACTAGTTCTATGATAAGAAACGAACTCGAAGCTGTCCGCAATGTCACAATTTCTTCCAAAACAGTTAGAAGACGATTAAATGAAGTTAACTGAAACAATAGGAGACCAGCTACTGCGCACTTGCTTACTAGAGAAAAATAGGGTTGCTAGGTTACATTTTGCTCGAAAGCATCAAAATTGGTCTGTGGATGATTAGGAAAGTTTTTTTCACAGATGAAACTAGGGTTAGTCTAAAGCATCCAGATGGTAGAGAGAGGTTTGCTCCTTGCAATTTATCTGCAAGGATTTCATTCGGTGGTGGCTCTGTTATGTTCTGGGGTGGTATCTCTTTTGACGCTCACACAGAGTTAGGTCTTGTCGGTACGAGATCCATGAATGCTAGTTACTATCTTGAGAATATTGTAATAGAACATGTGATCCCTTTCGGTTATTTTGTGGGACCCAATTTCCTGTTTATACAAGACAACGCTTGACTTCACGTGGTTAGGGAGGTACTCGATTATCTTAATCAAGTTGGTATACCAATTATGGAATGGCCACCCAAAAAGCCAGGATTTGAATCATATAGAACATATATGGGACCATCTTAAGAAAAAAGTGAAACATCGTAGACCTGTACCTTGTAACCTGAGGGAACTCAGGTTACGAGTTCCAGTTATCACATAATGGGGACAAATTCCTCAAGATTTCATTCAAAATTTAATTAGAAGAATGCCTTGGGCGTATAAACGCTGTCGTTCGAACTAAAGGAGCTAACACACGCTTTTAATGTCCCAATTACACCATTACTTTCGCTGCTAGTGTCCCAGTTTATTTTTTTTATCGTTACAATTTAAACGATTTTGTTATTAGGTCTTAAGAATAACTTTAACTTAAATTTTATAGGAACATTTTGTAGCTAATTCAGTTTTCAATTATCCGAAATATTTTTCTGGCTTCTAGTATAACCAAAATTTATATTTTTGCTGATTTTAAAACCCCGCCTTAAAAGGCAATGTGTAAGAAAAAGGAGAATCCTTATAACTTTTAACAATATAAATGTAGCAATACACTGTCTCTTATGGCCATTTTTTTTTTTTGGTTGTCATATTCAAGTTAAACTTCGGAGTTAAGTGTTAAGTGTAACATAGAAATAAACTGGTAAAATTATAGTACTAATTCAAGATGGCAGCCAAATGAAATGTTTGCTATCGTAAAAAAAAGGTTTCACATAGTTTTAAGTTTTTAGCGTTTCAAGATGCCCACAAATGTGTTTTCTCAATTCCATCGGTCTATCTGTCTGTCAAAATGGAGCATAGTTAAAAAATTCCTCATACGATTGACTTCAAATGCTGGTCAAAAATTAAAGGTCTAATGAGGATGACGTGGTAACATTTTGGTAAATATCCAATATGGCGAAACAAAATGCCAGCATGGTGAGTTGTTAAAAAAAAATATCACTAAGGAAGTAATTGTCCAAATTACCTCAAATGTGGCACAAAAATGAAGTGTTACATAGACATAAACTGATAACATTTTGGTATGAATCCAAAATAGTTATAAAATCATCCTGAAAATACTGGAGAATGGAGACAAAAATTAAGTGTGATATTGAAATAAACGAATTCAACATAACGGAACAAAATGGCGGTCCTAAAAAAATTGATGTAAAAACTACTTATTCAATTTATTTAAAATTATGTCCAAAAGTCAAGTGTGGCGTAGATAGAAACTGGTAAAATATTTCTAAGAATTCAATATGGTGGAACAAAATGGCGCCCAATAAAAATATTTGGAAAGACAGTATACAATGTGTATGTACTACTAAATGACTATGTGGGGAACTAAATTGGGTTACACTTCATTATTCCTAAGAAAAGAAAAAATTCATAACGAGAAAAGTTCCGAGTAAAGGAAATTTACCGATTTTTGTTTATCTGTTACTTTTGTAACTTTGTATGGCTAGATAAGTATTTGTAATGGGTGAGGACTTTTTAAAATTGTACACCGAGATGATCGCGGATAATCTCTCATTATTGAATAGCTGTTTTTACTTGTAACCTCGCATACAGCAAGTGGAAGAAAATTAACAGCTTTCTTTATATTAACAAACCATTTTGAAGCGTGACTGATGGAGGGTTAAAATAAATCCGAAAGCTTTCACAAAGTGACTAGAGTCATCAATTAAATGTCACAGTAACACCAACCAAGATAAATTGGCTGCACCGCCGCTACTCGTTATTTTGGTTATTTCAACTTTAACAGCCATAAAACATCTAGCAAGAAGAAATATCCATATATATATATATATATATATATATATATATATATATATATATATATATATATATATATATATATATATATATATATATATATATATATATATATTTTTAGATATATTCTGAACCTTTTATACATATATATTCTAATTTTGTTTTCTTGGGTATTTTGGTTCGATAGTAGGAATAAAATTAAAACAAATTTAATTTCATTTTTGTTACATTTTTATAGACGTTTCGACCATTTATGGTTGGTCTTCATCAGTATTTTTTGTGTGTGTCTGTAACAATACAAAACCGAGATAAGATATTTTTCTTAAAAGACTATTATAAATTGTATATATATATATATATATATATATATATATATATATATATATTTTAGATGACTTACCATAAGAAGGATCTTTCAGAATTCATCTTTATGCAACATTTATAACAGCACGTTTTCCATACAACACTCAGAAACAGCACATTTAAAAACATTGAAAAGAACGTCATACAGATTAAAATTACTATAATATTAATTGCTACGAGTATGTCTATCTTCGAGCGACACTGCTTTAACTGGCAGAATGCATTCATGTGAAACGTCGGTTAAGGAATTCTATGGTTTTTTTTTTTTATTTATATATATTAGTTTAAAAAAGCAAAGATAATTAGATTTGTTTTGAACTGTTTTATTATTTAAAAGGTGATATATTGTTTATTTACTTTTGAATTTAGAAGAAAAGGGGCTAATTTAGTTTGTTTTTATTTTGTTTTTTATATTAATTTAATGTATATATGAAGTCAGTTTTAGAGTTATTTGATAACGTCATAATATATTTGGCTCAAATTCTTTATGTGTGTTTTGTCATTTATAGCATTGATCTCCCGTTTTATGTATAACATTTCCAGAAACTCTCTCTTTTTTTGATTAATTTCCGTATTTAGAATAGTAGTATCTTGAAAGTTAAAAGTATGTTTATATTCTGTGTTCGTGATTTGTAAGCGCTAATGTGTCCATTCAAACGATTTTTAAGATACTGTGTGTTTGCCCTATATAGACCTTTGGGCAGTCGTATTTATTTTGTATATAGTGTGTGTTTTTTGATAGGGTATTGTAATTATACGGTTAGATCTTGTTTTTTAAGGGATTTTTGTAAATTTTCCGACAGTCCTTGAATATAGGGTATTGAAATATATTTATTTTTATTGTTTTGATTGTTGCTGGGGTTAGAATTATTTTTATTAATGTTATTTAATCGGGACTTAACAATTGAGTTTATTAATTTCATTGGGTAGCTGTTTTTTAATAAAGTATTTTTTGCTTTCTGGATAGTTTCTTGTCGAAATTCTAGATCGCTTAATTTGATTGCCCTATCCGCGAGCCCTATAATGACAGATTTTTTTTAAAAGGAATAGAATTAGTTCTAAAATCCACTTACTTTATATAAATATATTCTATAAACATACTTGACGGCTGTGCAATGGGCTCATCTATTTCATGTCGTTGCACAATTAGTGATGGAAGAATTATATAAAAACTAATTTTAAACTTCCATTCTTCTATATATTGATGATTGTTTAACAATCATACCACAAGGAAAAAGCGAATATATCCTTATATAAAAACTTAATTTCACCATCGAAACTGAAAAAGATAAAAAAATAAATTTTCTAGACATGACCTTATATAACAAAGAAACTTGCATAAAAACAAAGTGGTATACAAAAAATACTTGGTCTGGTAGATACATAAACTATCTTTCGCAACACCCACACTCCCAAAAAAAATCTGTCATTATAGGGCTCGCGGATAGGGCAATCAAATTAAGCGATCTAGAATTTCGACAAGAAGCTATCCAAAAAGCAAAAAATACTTTATTAAAAAACAGCTACCCAATGAAATTAATAAACTCAATTTTTAAGTCCCGATTAAATAACATTAATAAAAATAATTCTAACCCCAGCAACAATCAAAACAATAAAAATAAATATATTTCAATACCCTATATTCAAGGACTGTCGGAAAATTTACAAAAATCCCTTAAAAAACAAGATCTAACCGTATCTCACAAAAGTTACAATACCCTACAAAAACAATTTTTTTCCTCTTTAAAATCAAAAACACCTAAGTTTCAAAAAACACACACTATATACAAAATAAAATGCAACGACTGCCCAAAGGTCTATATAGGGCAAACCACACAGTATCTTAAAAATCGTTTGAATGGACACAAGTATGATAAAAAAAATAAAACAGCGCTTACAAATCACGAAACAGAATATAAACATACTTTTAACTTTCAAGATACTACTATTCTAAATACGGAAATTAATCAAAAAAAGAGAGAGTTTCTGGAAATGTTATACATAAAACGGGAGATCAATGCTATAAATGACAAAACAGACATAAAGAATTTGAGCCAAATATATTATGACGTTATCAAATAACTCTAAAACTGACTTCATATATACATTAAATTAATATAAAAAACAAAATAAAAACAAACTAAATTAGCCCCTTTTCTTCTAAATTCAAAAGTAAATAAACAATATATCACCTTTTAAATAATAAAACAGTTCAAAACAAATCTAATTATCTTTGCTTTTTTAAACTAATATATATAAATAAAAAAAAAAAAAAACATAGAATTCCTTAACCGACGTTTCACATGAATGCATTCTGCCAGTTAAAGCAGTGTCGCTCGAAGATAGACATACTCGTAGCAATTAATATTATAGTAATTTTAATCTGTATGACGTTCTTTTCAATGTTTTTAAATGTGCTGTTTCTGAGTGTTGTATGGAAAACGTGCTGTTTTTAAATGTTGCATAAAGATGAATTCTGAAAGATCCTTCCTATGGTAAGTCATCTAAAATGTTAAAATAATATTATTAATAATTTGTCCATACAATTTATAATAGTCTTTTAAGAAAAATATCTTATCTCGGTTTTGTATTGTTACAGACACACACAAAAAATACTGATGAAGACCAACCATAAATGGTCGAAACGTCTATAAAAATGTAACAAAAATGAAACTAAATTTGTTTTAATTTTATTCCTACTATCGAACCAAAATACCCAAGAAAACAAAATTAGTATATATATATATATATATATATATATATATATATATATATATATATATATATATATATATACGAATAATAATAAAAAAGTTAATCATATAAAATATACTAATTCTAATTATGTGAACAAAGATGCAAATATTTCGTGATCGAAAATAAACGTGGCACACGTATTCTTAAATTTTAATTTATTTTTAATTTCCCTAACTCTAATTAGATGTAAATTATATGTTTTGGAAGGCACATGGAAAGTATTTTCGGTTAATATTTCTAACACTTGACGGAATGATACGGTTTTTGTTGGACTTATTTCTAGTGTTATATATATATATATATATATATATATATATATATATATATATATATATATATATATTCTTTACTCACTGCTTTGCAATTAGTATCGATAACTTCTTGCGAAAAACAAACACACTTTGACCTTAACATTAAAATTAGATTTTACATACTGGCAGGAATTCCTGTTCTCCATATATTTTTATATTGAAATACGAAGCAAGTAAATTTCTTATGTAGGTTTTTTTTGACATGTAAAGAATGTTATAGTACGTTCTGTCAGGATGATTGAAACACAGATCTAGGATTTAGCTATGTAATCACATCGATATACATCCAGATACAAAGAAAAATCAGTAGCTGAGAAATATCTTAATCAAACCAGAACAAGTATGAATTAAACGTCGAATTTATGCCTACGACAAACTACTCGAATTGAAGAGACTGACTATAGAAAGGTATATGGATATAATACGTACAAATATTTATATTTTTTAAAAGGAAAATTCTGTGTTATTTAAACTATTATTGTTGTTCGTATAATTGTTCAAATTAAGTAAATTTGAATAAATAGAACTAAGGTCTTCGATATCAGCTCTCTTATTTAACGAATTAGGATTCAGAAATATTTCCACCATTTCCAGAAACAGTCTCTTGTTATAATTAGTTTCCTTACATAATATTTGGGTATCATTAAAGTTGAATAAGTGCCCTGATTGATTTGTGTGTTCTGAAAGTGCACAAGTATTTTTCATTAATCTACAGTCGCTTTTATGCGAAGTTATTCTGTCTTTTAGGACCCTAGAGGTTTGGCCTATGTAAATACCCTCACACTCTGAACAAGGAATACTGTATACAATGTTTGATGTTTTTTGTATTTCATCCCTATCTTTTAATTTTGTAAAAGTGTTGCCTATTATTTTATTATGTTTAAAGGCGATTTTAATTGAAGGATCATACTTGAACAACTTAGTTATTTTTGTTGAAATTTCTTTTATGTAAGGTAACGAAAAATAGTACCTCGGTCTATTTTGAGAATCGAAGGCACTGATGTTGGGAGTTATTCCATCATTTCTCTCTCCAGGATTGATTATTGGAGCTGTGTTATATAATAGTTTTTTTAATAACTTTTGTGGATATGAATTCTTGAGGAGAATATCATACAATCTTTTTAAGTTTATTCTAAGCAGACTAGGGTGAGAAATCCTTTCAATACGTGTTTTTAGAGCCAATACTAGATTGATCTTTATTTTTTTGAGGTGGTTGGAATAGAAATTAAGATATCTACCAGAACTGGTAGGTTTTATGTACCAGTCTAGTAAAATCTGGTTGTTGTCATTCCTAATTAGTTTGGTGTCCAAAAACGGAACACTATTGTCAGTTTCCCTTTCTACTGTAAACTGAATGTATTGGTTATAGCTATTAAACACTTGTAAGACCTCTTCTACCCCTTCTCCAGGTACAGAAGTGATTAAATCATCCACGTATTTTTTTAAAAACGGTAGTTGAAAAGACAGTTTAGGAATTCAGTCATTCAACAAATCATCCATTACGTATTGAGAAATGATGGAAGAAAAAGTGGCCCCCATGGGGGTGCCTAAAAATTGTTTATAATACTTTTGATTAAACATGCAATATGTACTGTCAAAAATAAATTTTAATATTTCTAAAAAGTTGTTCAAGTTGAGATCTGTGTATTGGCTTATAGACTCCCAATTTTTTGTTATGCTATTTTTTGCTAATGTATAGGGAATATTACTAAAGAGAGAAATGACATCTGGTCCTAAAAGACAGGATAACTTCGCATAAAAGCGACTGTAGATTAATGAAAAATACTTGTGCACTTTCAGAACACACAAATCCATCAGGGCACTTATTAAACTTTAATGATACCCAAATATTATGTAAGAAAACTAATTATAATAAGAGACTGTTTCTGGAAATGCTGGAAATATTTCTGAATCCTAATTCGTTAAATAAAAGACCTGATATCGAAGACCTTAGTTCTATTTATTCAAATTTACTTAATCTGAACAATTATACGAACAACAATAATAGTTTAAATAACACAGAATTTTCTTTTTAAAAAATATAAGTATTTGTACGTATTATATCCATATACCTTTCTATAGTCAGTCTCTTCAATTCGAGTAGTTTGTCGTAGGCATAAATTCGACGTTTAATTCATACTTGTTCTGGTTTGATTAAGATATTTCTCAGCTACTGATTTTTCTTTGTATCTGGATGTATATCGATGTGATTACATAGCTAAATCCTAGATCTGTGTTTCAATCATCCTGACAGAACGTACTATAACATTCTTTACATGTCAAAAAAAAACCTACATAAGAAATTTACTTGCTTTGTATTTCAATATAAAAATATATGGAGAACAGGAATTCCTGCCAGTATGTAAAATCTAACTTTAATGTTAAGGTCAAAGTGTGTTTGTTTTTAGCAAGAAGTTATCGATACTAATTACCAAGCAGTGAGTACAATTTTCTACTTTTTTTTTTCTAAAAATCCTCAATTTCTAATTAATGTGCATACAGAGATAAAAAACAAATTTCTTCTCATATTGCAGCCCTGAAGAAGGTAATAATCATTACCGAAAGCTTGGCGTAGCTTAAAAGTAATTTAAATCTAGCCCTAAATTAGGACCGATACCCCAATAATTAGGTTACTTGTTGTTCAACTAGTCGGTCAAGACTACCCTTCTCTTTAGTATATATATATATATATATATATATATATATATATATATATATATATATATATATATATATATATATATATATATATATATATATATATATATATATATATATATATATATATATATATATATATATATATATATATATATATTATCTAAATTATTCTTTAAAGATTCATGATTCAAGTATACATAACATGCAAATTGTTTTTGAGGTGTCCTTTTTTTACTTCAGTATTTAGCAAATTTAACCAGGGTTATTAAGATGCACGGAACAAGATACGTCACAATTATCTTTATTTAACAATATTAAGGCACCTTCTTTTATTTTACGTTTTTTTGGTTCTTTTGCCAAAATACTAGAAGCATTCCAATTTAATTTTTTTGATTATTGTCTAGTGCGTGTTGGCCTATGTTTGATTTTTGAAATTTCCTGTTTTTTATGTATGTTTGGTGTTCTTTAATTCTTTTGGCTAATGGCCTAGAGCAAGGGTCTTCAAGCGTTTTTAGTGCATGGGCAAAAAATCGATTTCACATCGTCCGAAGGGTCACAATGGGCCACGTCACTTTACCACCATATCAATAAAATAAAACACATATAATTTCAAAGTGTAATAATCTTTATTGGTTAAAAAATTCAATCAATCAATGCGATTGTTGACAAATGTGTCGATATTTGGTTTTATTTTTGTAGTAGCAACTCGCAAACTTCCTTCCAGATGTGCGTCTGTAACTCTCGGCCTTGTTTTAGACTTCACATTCTTCGTACGAGAAAACAGCTGCTCGCACACATATGTGCTCCCAAACAGAGACATCATTTTCTAGTCATGTTTTCGGATTTCAGGAAACGAGTTTTGATCGACATATTTTGAACAAAGTCAAGAAGACCTATGTCGAACTTGTCTTTCAGTTCCGAATTACATCGCAAATCGATAAGCTCCATCTGACCATTTTCTGGATGCACTGAATGGTTGGACAAAGAGATTGATGCATTTTTCATTATCTCTGAAGTCAGAAAACCTTGATTGGAACTGTTTTTTGAGTAAATCTAGTGCTGCGACATATTTATCCACATCTGTAAATAAAGTTTAGGAAAGTGCGTTTTTTTCAACAACTGATTTTTCCATAAATCCAGTTTAAACTCAAATGCCTTCACAGTGTCAAGTAGGTTGTTGATGATATTTTCCTTTCCTTGTAGTTTGGTGTTCAAGTCATTGAGGTGGAGCGTGATATCCGTGAGAAATCCAAAGTCGCGCAGCCAACTTTTGAACAAGGGGGAGATTTCCTTCTTGAGTTCAAAAACGCGTTTTAGCAATTTTTGCTCTACTCAGCCAACTAACATCAGAAAATGTCACATCACCATACTCGGCAATAATTTTGTGTAAAAAATTTTGGAATTCTCTGTGATTGAGCCCGCGTGATTTAATGAAGTTAACAGTTTTTACGACCACTTTCATCACCTCATCAATATTTGTGGATTTTGCACAAAGATTTTGTTAATGAACTATACAATGGTAATGCATCAAAGGAAGATATTTCTGCTGTTTCTTCATCAAACCCACGAGCCCTTAATTTTTTCCTACCGTAGATGGTGCACCGTCTGTTACAACTGCAGAAAGGTTTGTCAAAAAAGGGCAGCCATCTCTTTAGTGAATTTAAAATTATTAGCAATGCCCCGAATAAATATAGCTAATTGAGCGGTATCGGTTAAATCTGAGCTTTCGTCGAGCGCAACAAAATAGAATATGAACTTCGATGCACGTTCTTTTAGTGAATTTTCAATCTCTGCCGCTAACTCTCCGATTCTTCTGGCGAACTTTAGAAAAAAGTTGTTTTTGAGACGGGCACAATAATTCAGCTCCATACATTCTTTGATAAATTCACCATCAGTAAAAGGTTTTGATTTCAAAGCTACTTTTTCGGATATAATGTAGCTAACCTTCACGCTTGCTTCATTTTCAATGTTCTGCTTTTGAAAACTATCTTGCTGTCGTTAATTGTCCTTTGAATGTCTCAAACTTTGTGGCATGCTTTGTATCGTAATGTCTTTTTAAGTTGCATTCTTTCAAGGCTGAAAGGGATTCTTGACACACCAAACAGAAGGGTTTTTGATTAACCCTAACGAACAAGTACAACTCAGTCCACTTTTCTTGAAACGTACGCTTTTCTTCACTAACTTTTCGTTTTTTACCCGAAGTAAAAGCCATTTAATGTCAAGGTAGAAGAAACGAGTTTATTTCTCCGATAAAAATGTCCACGACAAAATTAAACTTGGGCGACTGCACGACACAATACAGTATCCGCCTTTCACGCGTCAAAACACACTATACTCAACTCACTCATTTATCGCACAAGTAGTAACTTCACTGCTAGTTGGCACTCTTCCGCTTGTATCACTTCGTTTGCTCTTGTAATTAGAACTGCCTATGCCTGCTGCCAGTGATGCCGGCTTTGTCAACTTTGAATCTCTCTAAATTTCGAACAGCTACGAGACTGGACTAGTAGGTCCCTCTAGTAGTGATAATTTCTAGAATCATTATAAATATTCAATAGACTTGCAACGTTATCTAGTGGCCTTGTAGGTAGTCGTGATCGCGAATTCACAGAGTTAATCTCTTTCAACTAGGGTGGCGCTAGCGTCCTCGGACTGTTATTCGCGGGCGTGGTACGGTACAAGAAAGAAGAGCATGCGTAAATATTATCAATACATAAAATTTATTTCATTGACTCGGAATTTTATAAATGACATTTTATAAATACAATAAATTAAAATAAACATACTCTAGGCACACATATTTTCTCACCTTATTTTAACAACTAAAAATAACACATTTAAATTGACATTCATTGAAATTCTGTCAGAGATTAACGATTCTGGTTATATTTCTGATAAAAAATGTAAGAAATATTCCTATTCTCTAGTTTTTTATTTTTAGATTTGTAGAACACGAGGGTAGACTTTCCGCCGAAACGTCCAGAAAACAGATAGGCTCTTGTAGAGATTAAGTATTTTTAATATTCTCACTTTTTTTGGATTCACTGTAGAGCTTACCGCGAAATAAACACATTTCAGCAAAAAAATTTGCGGATGAAGCACTTTTTTGCAGAAAAAGAAAAACAAATAGTTGTAACTTTGTAAGGCACTATATAGTTATAAACTTCTACTTTTACTTTAATTATGTTAAAATTGCACGCAGAATAGATAATTAGAGTATATTATTATATAATACACTTTTTTTTAATTTAAGTTCTTAACGAACTAATGTTAAAAGTGTATCAACAAAATATGTTAATGTTATTCTAAATTCCTAAAAAATTCTTAAACAGATATTTGAAAATTTTGACATTTCATGATCAATCGGCCATTTCTCCCGTATTCAAGAAGCAATTCTGTCAAATTTAATTTCATTTTATCAGCGAAGAATTCATTATTCTTTATTAGGGTTGCTAATAATATTTTGTTGCATAATAGAAACGGTGTCATTAGGAGCACAAGGTGAAACAGTAAAGGGTTAGCACCAGGTGAGGCGCCGAAGACATCATCATTAAAGCCATAACGTAAAAACACGTACAGCTCAATCACTGGGAACGTAGAGTTAAGTTTAAGATATTTACATCATAAATCAAGAACTGTAAGGCAATTTGGCAACACTGCGAGGTTCCTATTATTTTTAAAACCATATTAAGGAGTTTTTGCACTGCAATGTTTTGAGAATTGTAGGAAATTTGGTCAATTTTTATTTTTTTTTCAGGGTCAAAAGTGTTTCATCCTCAAATTTTATTTTTGTAATTTGTACTAGGAGACATAGGCTTTCGTTTAAAATTTGAAAAAATCGTAAAATCCGAAATACGTACACTCAACAAGACCCTTGGGGTGCGTGTAGAGATTAGGTATTTTTAATTTTCTCGCTTTTTTTGGATTCACGGTAAAGCTTACCGCGAAAAACACATCCAGCCTATTAAACTTATCAGGTAATTATTTTGTTTTTGTTATGTGATTGTGGCGAAAAACCCAAAAAATTAATGCAAAATACAATAATAACCGCTGCTCCTTCTGTTTATACCCACACATTACGTGGTTCGCCGGCTTAACCAGGTGGTGCTTGTTAACAAATGACGTCACAGTACCGTATTGCCGATCCACGGCGTTTTTGCGCGTAACTGACTGATTTAAACTTTAACGTAAAATATTTTTTCTAAATAAAACGATTAAACAAATCATTTACATATTAGGTTTGTATTAACTAAGCATTACAAAAAAAATTAAATAATTTTTTAAAATGTATAAATTAATATGGAAATGTTATATTTTTGCTCAAGATTATATAATATTATACTTAAAGCTTGTTTATCTATTGATCATAAACTTTTAATTTTATGGAAAAACGCGCTAGGGTATCTTTCTTGTATGCCAAAATGGCAACAATGCAAGGAGAGAGAAATTACTTTTTCAAAAGATATACGACTTTAGAAACAAAACAGTTTTCGCTGGAAAATTGTATTCGTCATTCTCTAAAAGACAAAGAGCTGTGTAAACTGTGTAATGAAGACTTTTTAGAAGCATATGAGAAAACGGAATTACAAAATTTAAGAGGGATTTATGAGGCGGAAAATTTAATCTAAATTCTTGTTTACTGATAATTGTCAGTGACGGCTCGTACTTTAAAATTTAGGGTCGGCCAAGGCCAATCAAGGGCGGTTTTACGGTAAGGGGGTAATGAAGTAAATCCCCCCTCCCCCCTCCGCCCAGACCGGTCAAACATCATGTATAGTTTCCATATTTTTAAGTGAAAATTACGATTGAAAACTTGGTTACGAGACACTATAGCGCAAGAGCGACCTGTTGGATTGGGTCTCTTGCATATCCACAGGTAGAGTACCTATTAATGTAAATATAAACAATCTAATTAATAAATTTGCTGCACGAAAAAAATTGGACGTTATTTTATAACTATTTATCAGAGGCTGTTTTTTTTTTCACTTATGCCACAACAAGAATGATACAAAAATATAGGTGTTTATATTGTTCTCAGACCATTTATAATAAAATATATTAACAAACTTTTTTTTTAAATTAACCCCCCCCCAGAAAAGTTTCCTAAAATTGCCCTTGAGGCCAATGTGGTGTTAATTGGTGCCGCGTCCAAATATGGTCAAATACTAATTTTTTTTTATTTTAGTTTATTTCTTCAATGATAATTAGGTAGATACCAACCTATATATAGCAGATCTAGGCTAGAGTATAAATTTAATAAATAAGAAAAAAAAATGTTAGTAAAACGCTCTAGTCAGTCAATTTAATTTTTTGATATTTTAATGTATCTTGCCTCAAGAGGAAAATATAATAGATGCAAAAGTGAAAGCTACATACACAACCAAAAAAACATATTGTCTAAGAAGAACCACGATACGGCCGGCCGACTTCTAAAAGAAATTGCAAATGATATTTTAAAATATTCACTTGTACTTATTTCGTCACCACAATTAAACATGTAACATGGAGTAAAAATTGGTAATATAATATATTAACCATCATTAGTAATAATAATAATAATAGTAACTAACTACAGCCTTTCGAATCGCGTCTGCGTTTTTGACAAAAGTGGCTCCACGTGTTCGGTTTTGCTACGTTGGTTCGGGGGGAAGCGGGAGACGTGTGAGGTCTAGTTGTTTCTGAATTCTATTGTGTTTGTCTGCCCAGTTCTGCATTCAATATTAGACTAATGGCCGCAGCGGCATAATAAGTGGGGTGAGGGGAAGGTCATCTCGTGACACCAGTAGTACTCTCAAGGGGCACTTAGTGGAAACCAAGATGCATTTCAAAAATTAAAAGAGGAAATATTAAGAAGTATTTGAAAGATTCGGGGTGTTCCGGGAGCTTAGAGCTCGCCATCCGGACATCCTACTGATAACGTCTCCAAACTGGAATAAGGTGTAAATCATCTGGGATCTGGGCCCCATCTCTGAATAAGCCACAGACGGAGAACAATCTAGCGATTGCCTTGCAGCAAAGCCATAAAACAAGCAAGACAAGACCAGAACTAACTAGAATTAATATAAAAATAAGTAGTATCATTAATACTTGCAAAAGGGTAGTATTCAATTGGGAAAAATTCCGAGGATACGGCCAGATGGAGACGGGCCGGTGTTGGGAGATATAAGCTACGACGAACACTATAGCCGAGGTAATAGCATGGGATGTATGCGAACGTACTACGTACCGCGTGAATTAGTAGCATGTGAGATGATGGAGTCGGCTGGTCGAGCCATCCGTCTATAATAAATATATTAGAATATTTGTGGACGGTGGCCCGCGAACTGCTGTTAAAGGCGTTATTTGTATCTTAGTCAAGCATATCATCATATACAAGGTGGTTTTTATCGATTTTAGTACCTATATATATACATATATATATATATATATATATATATATATATATATATATATATATATCTGTTACTAAATAACTATTTACTGAACTAAATTGGGTCACACTTCACTATTCCTAATAAAAGAAAATATTCATAACGAAGGAAGTTCCGGGTAAAGGAAATTTTTGTTTGTTCCAATTATGAACATAAATGGACAAATGAAAAACGTATTGCTTTAATATCAATAGTTAGACCCTAATCACCATACCAAACATAGTTCGATAGTTATCGATAGGAGAACAACATATCTAATAACAATAGCTAAATAAAAAAATAACGATACATCCATACTTATCGATGAGTGCTAATAGGTGTGCAATACTGCCGAGAGGTATCCATTATCCGTTGATATCCACAGATAGCTGATAATATCGATAGGTAGCCGGGAACATTGATAGCTTTGAATAAATGGATAAAAAGATTCATAGGTGAGGACTTTTATTTTAAATAATGTTTTACCTTCCAAACCTGCCTTTGTGGCAAATATATCGATCGGTAGTAGGAAATATACCGTAGAATCTAATATCGCCCATCCCTACTTCTGAGTAGCCGATGTACTGGTAGACATTAGGATTTAAAGAAATAATTAGTCTGCTTTAGCACACCAATCAAGTTTCCACATTTTCCTATTCCTTAATTATACCTCCTACACGCTTACTTCACTTTCGAGAATAGTCTTTTTTTAAAGCCTCTTGAAAAATACTTTAGAGACTGGCGTTAAATAACAAATTAAATCGAACGACCTTATGAAATTAGAGAGCAATTAATTATTTTAAATAGACTTACTGGATCCGGTCTCTTGACCTTCACCAGTTGACGTCCTCCGTGAACTGTATATCTGAAGGCATTTTGCGGAGTCGAAACCCAAACTACTTTATCGAGGTAAAATAAGGCATTGATGGGGAATATACAGGAAATTTAAGATCAGTACAGGATGCCTATACCTCAAAGGCCGAGAAAGCGGTCTGAATTTAAAAAAAACTGTTACGCCTTTTCAATTTTCAAATATTTCACTTTTTTACAATTTTCAAATATTTCACTTGGTTTTACGTTTGACCCTGTGGCATACGAACGGTTGATCCTAGGCGAATCAAGTAAATACGCATTATTTCTTCTAGACTGGTATGAAAATCAGCTTGGTCAGGGTTAGTGGTCAGTTCTGAGAAATGTTTAAATTGTAGCGCGCACGAATTCTGTTTGGCCCGACATAAAGTCGTATCGGTACCTCCTAGGATAAAAACGATTAAATATAAAAAACTTTATTTTTATGATACAAGTCGAAAAAATTTACCTGTTTTTCAAGTTGGCCTGGCTCTGCCAGATATGTAGTTTGACAGGGATCGCGATGTTTTTAACCCAAAATGCCTCCAAAATTTGCGAATATCTATTAAACTATCTATCATAAGTGAGCGGCGGTGAAAATGGATATACATTCTGAAAAGCACAGAAATATCAGAAATCCTGTTCAAATAAAGTTATAGCAAGTGTTTTATGTACCAAATGAATAGTGTGGAGATGTAAAGGTATGTATATTTATGTTTTAATTATTAAGGTATTTCTTCTTTTAAGGCAATAATAAGCAATATGTCCTTCTTCCACTATGTTCAGTAATGCCTGGTAAAGTAGGTTCGGAATAACTGCTTTCTTCGATATACGCAGGACGTTATATTCTTATTTTTTACCTTATACCAACGTGGTATTCGGTATTTAAAGGGTCGCTGACTTTGGTATGTTATACGGTTTTGTGTCATATGTTTATATACAGTGTGTCAACGCAATCCGGTTTGGAGTAGCGGCATTTTCCAGTAACCGAGGGATTCAACAGTAGCTTATTTTTAATTTTTAAATTATGTACCTTAAAGCCACCGCTTTTTGTAATTTCTGAAGCTGTTGCGGGCTATTATGCTTATACTGACTGTTAATCATCATTAGGAACCATTATAGGGGGTATGATAGCATTTAAAATAGATTTTATTTATACTGCAAAGCGTATTACAAACTAAGTATTTTGATAGTAGGTATAGATAGGGTTTTCCATTAAGACCATTAACCCATATATTGTAATATCAATATAATGTTTAGGATATGTAACAGGGGTGTGCAGTCATCGTTTTCTCCCAAAATAGGTCAAAGTCATTTTTTGGCTTAACATGGACTTAAAATCATCTACTTTTTTTAAGCAAAAAGCAATATCATTTGTTTTAGTTTGTAATATATTAAAAACATTGTCTGAGAATGGAAATATTTCTGAAAATATGTTCAAGAAATAATTAAAATCTCGTTTCAGACAGTCCAAAAATCCACTCGAACTATTTATTGCTTCTGAGTCCCACGTTTCATTATTTTCTATTATATTCTCAAATAGTTGAATCAGTGATACACGATACTGTTAACACAAGCCTATAGTTCCACCTAGTAGGAGCTACTTTGGGCAATCGTTTGTGGACAATGGAGTCCAAAGCTTGTGTACGTTTTGTTGACTTGAAAAGCAGCCATGTCACTTAAAGTAACGAAAAATACTTTACATTCTTTAATGTGATTGATGGACTGGGGTAAAACTAAATTTCATTTATGAGCTAAACAAAATTTCATTTATGAGCAAAACAATGGACAAACACAGCAGGGAAAGTTTCTTGAACTTTGTCTTGCAGACCCCCTAATTGTCCTGCTATCACTGCAGCTCCATCATAGCTTTGAGCAACTAATTCTTTCTCTCCATTAATTTCTTTAGTAACGTTATAAACTACGGTATATAATGCGTCTGCTGTACGATTTTCGGACACATTCTTAAAACCTAAAAATCGCTCTTGAATACTACCGTCTGTTTTAACGTAGCGTATTTCTATAGATAATTGGCTAAAGTTAGTGATATCAGTTGTTTCGTCCAGATCAATAGCAATGAACTACGCCTCACCAATTTCTAGCTTAATTCTTTTTAGAATAATGATTGCAACAGCGGAAATTAAATCATTCTAAATTCGATTCGACGTTCCGCGAAAAAAGCTAGACTGCTCTAAATGAGTTTTTAAGCAATCATCATATTTAGCCATTAAACTAAGTAAATCTTGAAAATTTCCTCTATTTGAAGAAATCCTTGTTTCGTCATGACCTCTAAATCCCAATTCGTGCTGTCCGAGAAAACAAATAACATCGATAAGTCTTCTTAATATTTGCCTATTTTTATCGACTAGTTCATTGTGTTGGCGGTGACTAATTTCCAACTGTTTATTAAGGGCGTGTTTAGTTCTGATTTTGCCAAAGACGTTTTCTTTTATGACGGCCTGCAAATGCGCTTTGGACATAATGTGTCTTTTGACAGCCTTATGGAAATTGTTTAAATCGGAAAAACCAGTTTTATTCCAGAGACCTTTTTTATTTTCAAAAAATAAACATGGCCAACAAAATAATTTACTTATATTTTCACACCCTGTTAGCTATTTAAATGGTTCGTATTGTTTTTCCGGATAAAAATGTCCAATACAGTTTTTCATTTTTGTGGTTAAATTTTTCATAGGCGGTTTTGCCTTTCCTTTGGAAATTATTTGAAGTTTATCAGCAAAGTTTAATGTTGAAAATCCCTTTATGTCGCCCACACTTAAAGCACGCGACTGAAAAGCAAAAATTGCAAACAGCTGGTGGAAAGTTCAATAACCTCTGGCTCGATTCACATGAAATCAAGCATACAGGACTTGGCTGCAGAGAAGCTAACGGCCCGCATAGGTTCAATTCCATTTTTTATTGTCGCTTGGTCGGAGTCAAGGCCGCGTTTATTATAAGCTTTTTTAATATAAAGTAAATTAATGGTTTCCTATTTCAAAAATTACATTTTTTAGAAGATGTTTTGTAATTTTTTTTTGGGAAGCACTGCTTCCCTTGCTTCCTATATAATGGAAGGCTTGTTAAGCCAAAAAATAACTTTGACCTATTTTGGGAGAAAACGATGACGTTAAATGTAGACCCACAAGCCAAGCGTCTTCGAACAGACAAGGTGGGAGGTGTTCAAACATCATACAGATGCCTCTTTTATGAAATAATCGATCAAATTCAGCAACAAATAAACTAGAGATTTAACGGTTTAAATGATTTTAAGTTCCTCGAGCTCTGCAATTTTGATGCATTTAAAGGAAAAACTTTTCTAGAAGATGCGTTTAAGTCTCTTCTTCTTCATTATGGCCAGACATTAGCGCAAAAAATAACGTTAAGGAACTAATGCAATTTTTAAAAGACAAAGAGCTGGAAAATGCCTACACCGAAGTGTCGAAATTGTGTGAATTAGTATCGATAATACCTGCCACAAGTTCATCAGTAGAACGCAATTTTTTAACACTTAAACCGCTGTTGACCATTTCTCCAAAATATGTCGGAGCATCGACGTTTTTGTGATGACGTCATTGAGGAATTTGCAAAAAGTGATCTAAGAATCGAATTACATTACAAATAGGTAAGTTTCTAAAAATTGCTTCTCCTTCTTAAAATTTCACCGCACGCCCCTGATATGTAAGGTATTGTAATGGCGAAATGTTTTGAAAAATATATGTTGGGTTTTTTTTTTCGGTGATATAGAGAACTTTGAAAATCTGCAAATATTTAGAAATATGTAGAGCAAAAAAAGATAATGCCTGTACGGATGTGTTATACATATACACATGTAGACAAAATTGGCTCGAACGCTAACTTAAGAATAGACAAACCAATTCGTTTTAAATTTGCACCAAAAATGATATGGATCAAAGTCTCGCGGGTATTAGATTTTGTGAGTCATGGGCGTAGATCTTCGATATTTGTAAGAGGTATAATAACGTAAAAATCGTATTTTTGTACATACAATACATGCAATATGAAGAGAAGTGTTTTCGCATATTTTTGCGGTGGCCATGACCGGACGCAAATTAATCTAAGGACCTAAAATGATGATAGAATAATACAATCGCTAAGTTTTAGTGATTAGTCTGATAGCTAGGAATAAGAGAAGTTGATGAAATACAATTTTTGTGTCTAACTATTTTTTTTTCAAATGGCGATCCTTTTCAGAGAAGGACTTTTTGAAAAGAGGGTTTTTTTGCGAATCTAACGGTACTACCTTTTTTGCGATTTGATTAAACATACGCTCAAAATTTAAATATTACTAAGAAAAATACTCGATAATCAATTATTTACTTGTATCAAGTGTGTCATGGATATCCATGCTGGATAATAAGTAGGATTTTTAATTGTGACAGTTGGTTGATCAAGATTACTTACGTTGGATCTATATGTGTCATGTGACGTAAAGTCTGCCCAGCCTATCTCTGTTGATGAAAATAATGCCCGCCTATGTGCCTAACGCCCAGAACAGCATTTTTTATTACAGTTTTCTGCTGCCCCTCTTTATATATCGTCAACAACTAACAAATAGTTCAGAGTATTAAACAAAAATATAACTTCAACTAACTTCAATAACGCTGTAAAATATAAAGGCACAATATTCGAGTTCACTGTAGTTATTTAAAGTGCATTCCTCCTTATTCACGCCACATTTCCGCTCGTTCAATTGCTTCTCTCCACACGTTGTGCAGCATTTGAAGCGTAATACTTCTAAATACAAGTACGATATTTTCTTTTACGATTTCAAGAGTGGCTGGGGCTGTTACATAGATTTTTTCTTTAACATATCCCCAAATAAAGAAATCGAGATCAGTGAGATCCGGTGAATCAAATAATTAAGAACTTCTCTGATATTGTGAGGCGGTGCTCCATGTTGCAGGAAGTAAATTCGGCGTAAAACTTCTAAAGGTAGATCATTAAGATGTTGCTCAATTTCATTTTGGAGAACGCTTAGGTACCTAATCCCTGTTAATTGGCCTTGAAATAAAATTGGCCCAATTATTCTGTTACCAACGACACCAGCCCAGACATTAACACCAAACCTTTCTTGAAAATTTCCTACTCTCATTTCATATTGATTTTGTTGGGCTCAGTAACCAGTGTTTTGCTTGTTAAACGTACCATAATTAGTAAATCTGGATTCGACAGAAAATAAGATAAAGTTCATAAAGTTTGGGTCAATTCTACAATTTTGGAGCAACCAATCACAAATAATACCCGTCTATCGCCATTGTCAGGATCCAAATGTTGGTGATACTTAAAAGCTCGGTATCCGTTATTCATGACTTAAACACAGTTCGTGAATAATTTTTCTTAAAGAAACAGTTTTATCAACTTCAACCATAGCAAGAACGTTAATCTACATTTCTTCATTTATAATAAATCTGCCTTCCGCCACTTGATTTCCTTCTTGATGCCTAACACGATTCTTGATATATGGAAAATACTGATGGACTGGATGTTGCCGGTCGGGGTATCTCTGAACATACAACTCAACAGCATTCCTTGAATTTTTATGACATTCTCCAAAAATTAATAACATATTTTGATGAAAACCAAAATAATACTGAAAATCAAGAAAAATAAGGAATTTTATGTCTAGGTAGAAAGAACAGGTAAGTGTCACTGTCAAAACAAAAAATCCTACTTAATATCCAGCATGGTTATTCATGGTGCACTTGATAAAAGTGAATAATTGATTATCGAGTATTTTTCTTAGTTATAATTAATTTTTGAGCTTATTTTTAATCCAATCGCAAAAAAGTTAGTACCGCTAAATTCGCAGAAAAATTCTCTTTTCAAAAAGTGCTTGTCTAAAAAGTGTCGCCATTTAAAAAAAAACTAGTTAGACACAAAAGTTTGATTTTATCAACTTCTCTTGTTCTCAGCTATCAGACTAATCACTAAAACTTAGCGATTGTATTGTTCTGTCATCATTTCAGATCCTTAGATTAATTTGCGTCCGGTCATGGCCACCCAGATGCAATTTTAAAAACTGGCTAAAAAAAATCAAGTAGGCGTAAAAAGTTTTTAAAATGTCACACTCTGATTCAGAATTGTCTCAGGAATCCAAAAATGTAAAAAAATACAGAGTGTTTTATTTAAAAAATCGAAACTGGAGTCATTTCCGGTGAAGCCGGGAGTGACCGGAAAGTGAAAAAAATGCGAAAACTCTCCTCTTTATGTACCATTTACCTATACCAAATTTCGTTTTGATATATCAAATACTCTATAAGTTATGGCCTGTCTAATAGATTCGTTGACACCCGGTATATAACATATTTTCAAATATACAATGTACTCCTGAAACATTAAATTTTTCTAAAAAATGGTGAAACACGTCAAATTTATTTTAAAATTTTGTACATGTAAACATTTTGTCCACTATGTATGTATTTCAAAACCTATTTTTTATTGTAAAGCGGTTAGTCAAAAAAACGGCGAAACATGTGCTAAATTTCTTTTATCTGTTTTTACAGTCAATATTTTCTACATTATACAGGGTAGCCCTTGGAAATATAATCATCCTCTAAACATGCAAATATTTTTTAGATGAATAACTTTTTTAAAAAACGGTGAAACAAAACGATTTTGACTATACATCTGTACTGGATACCCAAACTAACTATAAAAAGAGATTAGTCTCAGAAATGCTACATATACAACAGAATAAAAATTCAGTTAATAAAAAAACCGATTTAGAAAATCTCAGTACTGCATATTTCAATATAATTGATAAAAT
Source organism: Kuschelorhynchus macadamiae (assembly GCA_030620095.1). NCBI lineage: Eukaryota > Metazoa > Arthropoda > Insecta > Coleoptera > Curculionidae > Kuschelorhynchus > Kuschelorhynchus macadamiae. The sequence continues at coordinate 680,633 of JAUTXW010004452.1, read as the reverse complement.
CAAATAAATATATCCGTATGCTAAAATTATTTGCAGGCTATTTACAATACATAAAAAAAGTAAAAAACCATATTACTATTTTTTTTCCAATAACACGGAAGAATAATTGGTATATTGCTATTCTCAAACAACCGTTGAACGAGCTAGGTTCAATTGTTTTAATTAGTTGTGGTGTTTCATTTTATTGTTGTAACCCATGTATGTGATTTTCACTTTGTTTACCTATGTGTTTTTCGTGTATTTTTTTATATGACTATAAAAGTCAAATCCTTAAAATGTAAGTATATAGTTTTTAATTTTTAATTTTATTGTGCATTGTTTTTCAGTTTAAAAAAGATTAAAATATTTAGTTATGTATTTATCGTAATTTATGTGTTTTTGTATGTAATAATTTCCAAAAAAAAAAACATTCACTATTTTATGTCAAATTTTCACAGTCAGTATAGTATTTTTCATAGGCAGTATAAAATTTTTTCTACGTTACTCTTTATTAAGTTGATGTCTTGTAGAGCTATATCGTTTTATGTATGTTTTTTGTGTCCTGAAGATGCAATAATAAATTGCGAAACGTAGACTTTTTTGAATATTTGACTTTTCTTTTTGGATCTCTACCCCAAATTAAAAAACACAGCGAAGAATTATCATATTGGATCGTTAAAACAAGACATAGAAGAACAAACTTATTTTCTTATTTTGCATACAAAAACATTTTTTGTATAATAAATTCACTGTATGGAAATAAAACAGCATTCAAATCAACAATGTAATATCACCCTTTTTAAAGGGTAAACCTACAATGTACTGCCAACTTGCATCACCGAAGACTGAAAAATATTCTCACAAACTGACTCGTCTGAAGAGGAGACATGAGAAGGAGGTACCTCCTCAAGTTCCCAAAATTCTTTAAGGTCACCTCAAGAGAAGAACCTTGAGATACACAAAATGGATGTGACCCTTGGAATCAGTCAGCTGAAGTTTTCAGAGAGTATTTCGATTCTAAGAATATAACCTGATACTAGGCATATTTCAACACACTTTCTTCATAACCAGAGATTCGAATTCAAATCAAGGGTCGTGGCTATTTCGAAGACGAATTTTGCAACTAACTAAATGAGATGTTGCATTAGATAAGTTGCCTAAACCAAGTAAAGAGGCAGAGCTTTTGAACTGTTTTAAACCTAAAAGTTTAACACACTGTGAGCTTATAATATTTACTTGCCTGCAACTCTCGATAGTAATTCGAATTGGCGGGAAATGACGATAGCAATAGAATATTGCCACCAGAGCAGTAGAGAGCAAAACTGTGGCAGGACCGCCAGAATTATGAATACGAAAGTAAAGAACAATAGACTAAGCATTATTGCTATTGGGTACATTCTGAGATGAATTCACATCATTCAAAGATTGAGAAATGTCCATTTGCAATTGTGGAGAAACATCTTGGGAATTTGCATTTGGCTGAGAAAGAATGATTTGTGGACCTTTAAATATGCAACAGGGTATGACGATTTACATGACACAAATGACACAATGAATGAGATTGGCACTATTAATATAATGAGCTAGATGGAGGCAATTAAAACACCACGATAGGAAATTTTTGTAAAAAGGAAGGAATAGTTAAATTTAAGAGAATTTTTTGTTTTATCTTCCCCATCAAACGCGATCTATTTTGATTATTTCTCTGAAATTAGATTCAAGGTAGGTCATTTGCACAAATTAAGGCTGCAATTTCAAGAGCAATACGTTGTTCCTCGAGAATTAATTTCAAAACTTTATAAGAGGGTATTTCGGTTGTTGCATCTCGCAATTGATACCGCTTGATATTGTTATTATCTAATTTTTGAATTAAAATATTAAAGAGAAGTCCCATATGTCAACATTTAGGTTAAATAATGTTTTCAAAGGTGCTAAAACGTAATGTAAATGTATCTAATAAACTTTTAAGACCTGATACTAAATCATTCAGATAATAATCAAGATAATTTGGATGCATGCATAAGGTAAGAGCGATAAATACAAGTAAGTAAGCATGGATTCTGAAAACGATCATTGAGTGTTTCATGAGCTATCGAATAATTATAGCTAATTAAAAGTAAAGCCTTAACAAGTTTTAAAGTTTCCTTCTGCAGAGAGGAAAGCAAATACTGAAACTTCTCTATTTCAGGTAATGAATTATTTCAATGAACTAAATAGTTGAATAAATCTATAAACGATGGCCAATTTTTATATATATTTTAGACAATTTAGCCACTGCTGAGTTAAAGTCATGTGTCGGTCCCTGGAAACAGATCTTCGTAAACACCCTAGATTGCATAATAATTTTCCAAAAAATCCTGTCGCAACAATTTATCTTAATCAAAATTTGGATTTTCGGTAACAAAACGAGCATTAATAATAGATGAGTAATTTTTTCAAATTTAGCCAAAATATCTTTAAAGTTTTCGAGAGCAAGCTTTCTACGAGCGCGAAATAATTTTTAAATATTTACCATAATAACATTAAAGTTCGTATAAATTAATTTCAAACAAGCTTCAAACCTCGAGCAGTGTATGGAGGATATAATAAAATTTAGAGTACATTTATAGAGTACATTTATATAAAGTATACTTAATTCTATTAAATAAAAGTCTTGATCTCAGTCAAAACAAATATTTTAAAAAACCTGAGGTAATTCAAAAAATTAAGTAAATTAAAAAATAATATTAAGTATAGCTACCTTAACATATTTAAAATAACAAATCTAAGTACAAAATAAGAATAAAATACAAAACAAATCCCACACTTAGACGTACAATAATAAAAAGAGGCTGAATCCTGGAATATTAATTATTGCATATGTTCCACAAAACTTAAACCGATCCCATGTAAATAAGTATGTTAAAATAAAACTATAAACGAAGAATACAGGTCCGTGTCAATTGTCACATGACTGGTCTATAAATAAGGTTAAAATTAAATACACAATGCTAATTATTATTTATGTTATTGAAGATGAGATACGTCCTTAACACAGGTGAGAACTGGACTTTTCTTGGCTTTAGTTTTTTCCATTTTCTCTAATAAATCTAGTTTCCTTCCCTTGGAACACTAATGTAAGATATTTAGTCGTATAATTTCAGGTACAGCAAAATTGTGGCCTGAAGCAAATAGGTGGTTCGCAAATGCAGTTTTAGTCTCCGTTATTTTCGAATTTTTATATTTATTAAAAAGGTTTACATGTTCCTGTATTCTGATATATAGATATCTTCCTGCTGGAACATGGCCAACATACACACCAGGACAGTCGCTACAACCCAACGAATACACTCCGGATTTTGAGAATCTGTCAGTCTTATCCTTAATTGTATCTAAATTTTGTTTGAGAGTGAGTAATTGTTTAATTACTATATTAGGTTTTTCCAATATTGTAGGTCCGATGATGCTCGCAAGAGCGAAACACGTGACGCCTTAGATTTTTAAAATATTTGTTTCGACTGAGACCAAGACTTTGTAGTTTATTTAATAGAATAACAACTATAAGAAAAGAGAGAGAATTTTATGTAAATACAAAAAAAAATCACAGTTAAATAAATAAAAATATATGAAAAGGGGAAGATATTTATAAAAAACCAAAAAAAATGGCAGTTAAAAACAATGGCCTGGAATATTTTTCAAATTATAAACAGTTTATCAAAAGAAAATCGTTAAAAACCGCATTCAATTTTGCACAAATGCAAACAAAATGCCGATAAAAATTAAGAAAACTGTTTTTATATTTTTTTCTTACCTTCTCTTCTTATTTATTTTATCTCATTTAATAAACTTACGAATTCTAATTTAGATATACGGTAATTTCATGGCACAGCTTATAAATTTATTTCATACGCCAAATAACATTAGTCTTAATATTGCGCATAATGTTCCTGCTAAAATTTAAATCAAATCGTAGAAAGCAACATATTATTTTAGTAGTAAATTATACTGAAATAATAAACAATAAAATAGTGAATATTACCTTGCTCCTCGTTCTAGGAATGTACTCATCTTTGGACGATTTTCTTCTTTTGTCTTTTTCTTTCAGTATCATCCGAGCGGCAGCGAACGCCATATTTGTTAAAATGGATTTTGTTTATTATGTTTTATTACATATTTGATTCGTTATAAGCATTTATGAGTGAGTTTCATCTACTAAAGGCAACAAATCCTTTTTCTTTCGTTATATATACATGAAATAAAAACATAACTTACTTAATCTTTATTCCATATGTTTGTAGTACACATTTTAATTATACAAGAATTATAATAATGTTATAGACTAAAACATAATAATTAATTTAATTTTACACTTTATAATTTGGACAACAACATCTAAGCAGAACTGTTTACACTTTTGAAAAATACACCAAATATGATCTACGAAATTACTCAAAACATATTTTTTATCGCGCTTGTTAAAAAGTCCCGACGTAGGGAACGAGTGTTTTATAGTGCGGGACAGGAAAGAAAACCGGGTGGAGTCAATCGGTTTAGGAAGGTTGGCCAAGAAATTTCTTTAAACCAGTGGTGTCCCGTCGTTCTTTAAATAATATGGCACTCCTTTTTGACTATACGCACTTCAGATAATTAAGAAATGTAACTATGCTTAATGAACCTTTATCTATATTTGTCTGTTTTCTTTCGTGTACCGCACTTCTATATCTCTTTTGTGTTGCAAAAACGGCAAAATTTCGAATTTTAAAATGATTTCGTTTTGATTTTTCTTGATCGATTTACCTATAAATATATTTTTTCTTGAGTTCTGTCATTAACGGTTCACGGGCTACTGCCTACGTCCACTATTATTGGACCACCCAGTATAGTGATGCACGATTTACAAGTCCAGATTTTAGAAGGCCAGCCAGCATCAGATCCAGTGAACGAAATTTATCAAAATTTTTAATTATGCAGTGCGACTTTGGGCAACTCGGGTATGCCAAAAGTGGCCGTCTGTCTCCGTTTGTCATATTACTTTATACAGGGGCTGTCATTGTGAAGTACTATACAGGGCGTTTCCTTATTGCGTGCTGAAGTGTTAAAGAGGGTGTTTTTATGTCCTAAAAGTCTTAACTTTTGAGATACAGGATGGTAAAGTTTAAAAAAAAACGTTTTTTTTTCATCCCAATTCTGATGATATTGTAGATAACTGCGTGAAATTTGATACACGTTTTCTATGCATTAAGAAGCCCATTTACCCAGGTTAATTACATATGCACGCCACTGGTAGAAATTTCAATTGATTGTTAATAAAAAATGCCCTTTTATGCGTAAAAGACGTGTATCAAATTTCACACAGTTGTTTATCTATAATAGCATCAAAATTAGGATTTTAAAAAAATGTTTTTTTAAAACCCTGTATCTCCAAAGTTAAGATTTAGATTCAAATTAAACTTTTTTCGTAAAAAGGTCCAAGAATCACCCCCCTTTAACATTAGCACGCAATTAGGAAACGCCCTGTATCGTACTTCACAATGACGCCCTCTGCACAAAGTAATATGACAGACGGAGACAAACGGTCAGTTTTGGCATACCCGAATAGCCCAAAGTCAAACTGCATAAGTTAAAATCTTGATAAATCTTGTTCACTGGAATCAGTGCTGGCTCCCCTACTATAACTACATTGATGTGTTAATTTGGGAAAAATATGAGTTTTGTAGTTTTTCAAATATTAACTGCAATATTAGATATTTTTTAACACCCGGTATTGAACAGAAAATTAATTATTTTGAAGCAGTTTTTTGACAGCTACTTTATGAACAATTTTACAAAATATATGAAAAAAACTAAGCCATTTTTGAGGTTGACGGCTGTGATTCTAATGATTAGATTCCTTCTAAATCATTGTCTTCCTCTGAAAATGATGAGGTTTCGTCGTTACTACTTGAAGATCTCAGTGTGATAACTAAATCATCAATAACCGTTTCAATTTTACCATCTACTTCCCAGTATTTATCTTCAATAGAACGAACATGTTTAACATACGATTTCCAATTTTCAGCCGATATTGCGTCAATCGCTTCTAATTTTATTTTATTTGAATCTTTAATTGAAAGTTCACCGGTGTTGCGCTTTCGAATATATTTTTTTACTCCTGCCCATGCAAGTTCAATAGGGTTAAGGTCGCACATGTATGGAGGCAGCCTTAAAGGTGTATGACCGAGGTTACGTAAAAGACCGTCAATTTTATACTTTTTTTCTCTAAGCTTGTTGGCTGATATTACTTCATATAATTGATATGTTCTCCATGTTGGATCACATACAAGATTGTTCAATTTAAGCCACGATCTCATATCAGCTTTTTTAGAGTATTTAGTTGGCACTTTTTCTTCTACGTGAGAATGATAAGACGCATTATCCATTACCACGACTGATTTGGGAGGAATGTTAGGTGGAAGCCTCTCGAGCAACCTCTTTTCAAAATTATCTCCAGTGAACCAGCATGAACTATAATAAAGCGACTACTAGAGCGGATTCCCTGAACAACACCTGTAAAACTTTCACTTTACCAGGATTTGTTCACTTTCATATTATTATCTACCCAGGTTTCGTCTAGATACACAATATTGCGTCCTTCTTGCCTATATTGCCTTACAGTTGATAGATATTTCACCCGCCAGTGAAAATGTGAAAAATATTTGGTCTCTCAATTAGCAATTTTCGTTTATTTTGGCACTTGCGCCAAACAAAACCATTTGGTCGTAAAAGCCGATTTAAGGTTTCATACCCGTACGGAAAATCTTTTTTGTTCTTTTCGGTACAAAGTAGGGGTTAACAGGTCGGAACCTTCTTCAAGTTTACATATAAATCCTCTATTGTTCGTCGAATTACTTGAAAATCACCATCGTCAATTTTATCATTATATGATAATCGGGGTCTTTTTTTACCAGGAGATTTGAAAGGTGAAGTAGAACATGAGCGATCATTATGTTCTCTTTGAATTGCTCTTACACTTCTTTCCGAAACACAAGTGTAAAATGCAGCGCGTTCTGTTCGATTTTGAATTGGAATAGTCAAACTATTATTTTCAGCTTCTCTAGTACAGGCCTCTATAATGCTCGCCATCGTTACTTCGAAATAATAATTCAAATTCAACGCAACGCATTTATATACAAATGAAAACAAATGCTCCAAATGTATAAGCGCCACTGGAAATAGCTTGAATCTTCTAGCGGTAAGTGCATGGAGACTCTAGGCACATCCCAATTACAAGTGGACCAGTGCGAAATTTACTAAATTCTCGATTAATTTTCCGTACCGCTTAGCTGGCGCACTTTATAGGTGAAGCGGAAAACTATTACAACAAATAAAATAACATAACATTTATTTGCGTATACAAATTTTACTTTTCCGCTTGCTTAAGGCTATGAACCGTTATTTTAAGGACCGCCCGGTTTTCTTTCGTGTCCCGCGCTTTATACAGTCTTCTTAAGTTCCTTAACAGATTGGTTTTACCCAATTACCCTAAAGTTCCCATCATTCGATTTGTCTAGAAACGTGAAAGATAGCACAATTTATATATGTAACTACAGAATGACTACATGCCAAACTAAATATGAACATACATATACATATACATACGTATTTTCAACAAAGGATTTTTTTGCTTCTATAATTTATTATTTTTACACATTTCATTTGACGTCTATAATGACATTATTTTCAAGAATCGGAAGCCAGTATTTATTTCTCCGAAGGCACTTTTTGATAAAAGTGCACTAGTTTTAGACATATGCTTCCAATACATATCCAATCTAATATTGCATCAGCTAAAAACTGCGATTGACTTTGGAACTTGATAACTAACTTTTTTGCAAATCGGCTAAATTGAATCGTTTTTTTTTTTAAATGAAAATTACTTATTAAATAAGATATTCTATTTAATTTCCTAATTACAAAAAAGGTACGTGTTTTTTTTTGTTTTTTCAAATAAATGTAAAGCGCTTAAATAGAAACCACATATTGATAACAGCTATTTTTTTATGACAAACAAATAAATTATTATTGATATAATAGTTTTTATTACAATAAGTTTTATTTCTGTCTAAGGAATTTTCCGACACTAAATATTTGATAGTAAACTACGAAATTTTGATTTTTAAATAACATAAAAATAAATTTTTAAACTGGCAAATTAATTTTTTACTGAATAAACCGTTTTTAATGTTATTTTGAAAAGAATGAAACAAAACCAACGTTATAAAAACAAACCATTCAATATGCAGTCAATTCAATTTTTTATTAGTTCCAAAGACTTAACATGTCGTAAGCTTAATGGTGACCAGTAAAAAATTCTTTTCACAAGCTTTCAACAAAATTAATTAAGCGGAAATAATATTATTACATATTTGTTTTATTGTAAGTATTTATAAGTGAGATTCCCTTACTAAAGGCAATAAATCATTTTTGTTCGATATTACAACATGAAATGAAAACATAAGTCAAGTGAAAAAATCAACCTCTTTACTATTGACTTTAAATGTTGGTCAAAAATTGAGGATCATGTAGGGATGACCTGGTAACATTTTGGTAAAAATCCAATATGGCGCAACAAAATGACGGCATTGAAATGTTATTTCAAAAATTATTCCTTAAGAACTACTTATTCAATTTACCTCAAATTTTATACAATCAAGTAGTATATAGCAATCAACCGATAAAATTTTGGTACGAATCTAAATTGGCGAAACAAAATGGTGGCTTAATAAAATACTTAAAAATTCAGCATGAAAAACTATCTAATGGACTGATTTCAAATTTTGTGCAATCAATTATTGTGTTATAGAGATCAACCGATAAAATTGTCATTTGAACTCAAGATTACGGAACAAAATGGTGACGAAATAAATTGGTTTGTAATCTGAAAAAATCACTCTCCCAGGTTTAAATATCTTCACGTTTTAACGTACGTAAATGCCAACGTAAATATTTTAGTAGACCGCTATTTTGTTTTGCTATCTTACATTCATACCAAAATGTTACTAGTTCGTTCTTATGTAACACTTGATTTTTTGCAAGGTTTGAGGTAAATTGAATAATAAGTTTATCTAGTAATAATTTTTCAACGTTTCACTAGGTCGCCATCTTGTTCCGGCATATTGGATTTTTACCAAAATATTACCAGGTCATCCCCATATGAGCCAATCTGATGAGTAGTTTTTAAGCTATGCCGTGAACTGACAGACAAACCGACGGAATTCATAAAACATATTTTTTGGCATCCAGGAACGCTAAAACGTGAAAATACGTAAAATCTGCTAGGGTGATTTTTTCAGATTAGAAAAATTTTATTTGGCCGCCATTTTGTTCCCCCATCTTCAATTAGTACCACAGTTTTACTCGTTCACCTCTATACTACAATTTGTTGTGTATACAATTTGTAATCAGTTTATTAAGTAGTTTTTCAGGCTGAATTTTTAAATATTTTATTAAGCCGCCATTTTGTTCCGCCATCTTGTATTCATACCAACATTTTACCAGTTGATTCTTATTTAATACTTGATTATTAGTTTTTCAAGTAAAAATTTGTTTAACGTTTCATTAGACCGCCATTTTTACCAAAATATTACCATGTCATCCATATGAGCCTTAATTTTGGCTAAACCTTGAAGTCAATCTAATGAGTAGCTTTTAAGCTGTGCCGCGAACTGACAGATAAACCGACAGATTGACCGACACGGAATGATAAAACATATTTTTGGCATCTAGAGATATTTGAGAGGGTGATTTTTTCAGATTACAAACATTTTATTTGGCCGCCATCTTGAATTAGTACCACACTTTTACTAGTTCATCTCAATACTACAATTATTTATGGAACACAATTTGAAATCAGTTCATTAAGTAGTTTTTTCAGGCTGAATTTTTAAAAATTTTATTAAACCGCTATTTTGTTCCCCCATCTTGGATTCGTACCAAAATTTTATCAGTTGATTCCTACATAATACTTGATTTTTGTGCAAAATTTGAGATAAGTTGGATAACCCATTCTTAGTATTAATTTTTTTTTAAATTTGACTAGGCCGCCATTTTGCTTTGCTATTGGATTTTCATCAAAATATTATCAGGTCATATGACCCTTAATTTTTGACCAAAATCTAAAGTCAATCGGGTAAGTAGTTTTTTAGCTATGGCGCGAACAGACAGACCTACAGGCTGACAGACAGACAGACCGACGGAATCAAGAAAACATGTTTTTCGTCATCTAGGGACCCTGAAACGTGAAGATCTGAAAAAATCTCGGAGTGTGGTTTTTTCACGATTATAATACTTTTACCTTTTATGAGGGAAGTAAAAATCGGCAAATTTCCTTTACCCGGAATTTTTCTTTATAAATCTTTTCTTTTATTAAGAATAGTGAAGTTTGAACCAATTTAGTTCAGTATATAGTCATTTAGTAATACATTCTTTTTTACGTTTATTTTATTTTGTACTTTTCTATGCATCCTGTATAAAATTTCAATCAATAAGGGGAACTTCTTCAAAAGTTACTTGCAAGATTTGACACAAACATAAGTACTAACTAATATACAAGTGAAGTTAAATAAAAGCTTTTAAAAAACAAGAAGTCGTAATAAATCCACATATTTGTGAATAATTTTCATGTAATTCTTGTACGATTTTTCAAGTCAGTAACTCAAACGCAGTTGAATAATTTTACTGCTCATTACCATTAACTACTGTTTGCATTGTAACGTATTCAAACATTTTACGTTGCTGTTATCGAAATACATCAGTAAATACGACAATGTGCGTGTAGCTATTATTACCTTTTATATCAAGAATCTAGAAATGGAATTGGTTTCAGTTTTTGTGCTACTTATAATTAGTCTTTAGGTCAGGACTCTGAAATAACGCAAAATTTCTATATATTTTTCTACAGAAATTTAAAAATTTATTTAGTTTCGTAACCTTCATGTATGTAAAAAAATAAAAACAAGCCATGCACATACACATCAATTATTAACCACTTTCAAAAAAAAAGGAGGTTCTCAGTTCGACCTATACGTATTTTTACTTCCCTCGTAAAAGGGAAGTTTTGTAATCGTGAAATATCATTCTCCGAGATTTTTTCAGATCTTCACGTTTCAGGGTCCCTAGATGACAAAAAACATCTTATCTCAAATCCGTCGGTCTGTCTGTCTGTCTGTTCGCGGCGTAGCTAAAAAAACTACTTACCCGATTGACTTGAAGTTTCGGTCAAAATTTAAAGGTCATATGGGGATGACCTGGTAACATTTTGGTAAAAATCCAATTTGGCGAAACAAAATGGCGGCTTAGTGAGATGTTAAAAAAAATATTATTAAAAAACTACTGATCCAATTTATTTCAAATTTTGCAAAAACATTAAGTATTATGTTGTAATCAACTGATAAAATTTTGGTACGAATCGAAGATGGCGGAACAAAATGGCGGCTTAATAAAATATTTACAAATTCAGCCTAAAAAACTGCTTAATGGTTTAATTTCAAATTGTGTACCATAACTAATTGTGGTATAGGGAGTTTTATACACCAAATCCTTTATTCGGCCCCACAGATAAAAATCAAGGCAGGTTAAATCGGGGGACCGTGGTGGCCAGAAAAATAGACTGCCTCTACCAATCCAACGGTTAGGAAAATGCCGGTTCAAAAAATCTTGCATATTTCGTGAATAATGTGCCGGGCATCCGTCTTGTTGAAACCACATGTTTCTTCTTACATGTAAAGGCACATTTTCTAAGAGTCCTGGTAAATCGTTAAATAAAAAGTTCAAATACATGTCACCGGTTAGATTGCCATTAAAGATGTGCGGACCGATAATAGCACCATTAATAACACCGCACCAGACGCTGACGCTCCATCGACCCTGCTGATAATCTTCACGTAACCAGTGTGGATTAGTATCCGACCAATTGGAGAGAACGTGTCGTGTGTTTAATGAACGCCACCCTGATTTGCCGCCAATGAACAAGTCAAAATTCAAGAGAATTGAAACGAACTTTTTGCGTTTTGGCAAGGTTAAAGTTACAAAAAATGTTCCGAAACCGGTGACAAATGCCGAGGATAACGTAATAAACACATTAGCTTATTTCCACGCAAAGCCGCAAAGTTCAATACCGTCTGCAGAAAACGATTTGGGAATTTCTTCTTCATCTGTCCAAAGAATCTTGAGCGAACATCATATGCACCCTTATTCCTTCCAAAACGTGCAAGCCTTGAGACCTGGTGATGACGTCTGACGAGTAGAATTCCGACCGATAAAGCGAAATTTTCTAGAGAAGTAATACAAATTACGCTTTACGCGAAACGCGTTCTCAAGAGAGGTTTAGCTTCAATGTTTTCGGTATAGTATTAAATGATCAGGTGCGCTACTGTATTTATGAAGACAATTTAAACAGTGATAAGTATTTGGAGATTCTATGAGGGACGGTTTCTGAATTTATAGAAGAAATTCCTATTGGTGAGCTGCAAAATTATTGGTATCAATTAGATGGGGCACCAGCACATAATTCCACTGCAGTTTATCTCCAATTATCTCGAATTTTTGAAGATCGCTGGATTGGTCCCAATGGCCCTTGGAGATGGCCCTCGCGATCGCCTGATTTAACACCCCTAGACTTTTATTTATGAGGATTTATCAAACGTAAAGTCTATGCTTCCCCAGTAAATAACCAACAAGATTTACTGGACAGGATACGAACAGCTTTTGCCGAATTAGAAAACGGACAAATTCAACGGGCCACAGCAACTGTACAAAGAAGAATTGAAATGTGTCTTCAAATGAACGGACAGCATATAGAACATTTGTTATAATACAATTTTATTATTTTATTTATTTATTGTTGATTGTTAGATTGCTATAATTTTTGTGTTCACTAAAACAAGTTAGAACAGTCTTAAACTTAGTAGATATGGTTAAAAATAATGTAAACAATTTATTACATTTTTAATAACTTTAACTTTTCCGAAACAAAAAAATTTCGTTTCAATCCTCTTCAATTTTCTCTTGTTCATTGGCGATAAATGAGGATGTTTTTCATTAAAAACATGGCACGTTCTCTCCAATATTTTGTAACATTCTCCGCGAATATAAAATAAATTGAGAATATCAGCTTTTGAGTGTTATTTTATTTTAATTTAAAAGTTTGAAATCAGCTGTCATGTTGAATAGAAAAGCACAACAATTGATTTTCCATGGCTTACTACGGGAAGGTGTAAGCATTTAGCAAATACATATGATAGTTTAATAAAAACCTGATTATTTCGAAAATGGTTACAAATAGGTATAGGGAACCTTAATACAGTTCGATAGAAAATTAAATTCTACATTTGATAGTGCATAAAGTTATAGGGTATCCCATTTAAAAAAACGGACTTTAGCGGCTTTGAAAATGTGAATCTTTGCCGCTGAATTTAGGATACCCTGTATAAAAATAGACAAATTCAATAAAAAAATAGAAACCTAAGATTATTTACCGATCGTCTGCAAAATATGAAGATTATATCTTCAAAACTTACAAAAATATGAGATTTTAAAATTTGGTATTCCGAAGGCCCATTTTTCATTCAAGGTCAAGTATCTTAAGAACGCTTGAACCTAGGTATAGGACATGGTACATAAAATAGCATTAAAATTCTCCGCAGAATCCAAAAATATCATAAAATACAGGGTGTTCCATTTAAAATAAGCAAGTTGATACCAACTTCCGGTTAAACCGGAAGTGACAGGAAGTTGAAAATATTTCAAAAAAGAAGTACCCCTTGACCTTACCTTAATCCCAAAATTTGAAATTTTTATCTAAATGGCATCATCAAAAACTTTTAATGAACGGGTTGCGTGAATAACCCTGTATAACACATATATACTGTGACTATGTACTGAACTAAATTGGGTCACACTTCATTATTCCTAACAAATGGAAAAAAATCATAACGAGGGAAGTTCCGGGTAAACATTTTTACCGATTTTTTTCTTTGTTCGCGCATATTGTCTAAACGGCTTGGCCGATATTTATAAGTCAAACGCTAAATTGTAGAGGTCGTTTTTTTTGCTGATCATATTTATTTTTGATTTGAAATCCTTTTACCCGTTTTTTTGTAATAATATAAAAAAACACAGGTATAAGGGCGATAAAGGCAGGGAGTTTTATAATTAAATTTACATTTTTTAAATACCCTCAAACTAAAACATTAGGGTGTGTAATAGATATACAACCCCATTTGTTAAAAGGTATCTCTTTTGCTATCTCGTTATGTAATTTTATGTATACAGGGTGACCATGAAAATGTGCAACCCCAAAATCTAGTATTTTACTTGACATTTCCGAAAAATTAACATTTGGTGTAAATAAAACGTTAATAACCTACTACCCTCATTATAATTTTTAATAAACTTCAAAAAAAGAGGTTATCAGTTCCAGTAATCCTCTACACTCGATATTATATCCGTGACTGGAATGATTGTTGCTGCAATTGGAACGTTGTATCCTTTATAGAAACTCGATGGACAAGAACTACGTAGAGAAAACCGAGACATTACTTCAGGATGATCGCTATAGGACAATATGTACGGATCCAACTAAGAAAATTCAAAGGAAAACTTGCCATTAATGCCTTAGATTGTCGAGACCTAGAGGAGAAGGAATTGAAGGCCATGGGTTCAAAGATTCCTCGATTTTACGGACTTCCAAAAATACATAAAGCTAATGTACCATTACGACACATCGTTAAAGCAAAAAGTTCGCCATCTTACAAAATAGGTAAATATTTAGCCAATATTTTAAATCTATTCACAGGACGATTTAATTCTTATATCAAAAACATTTCGTTCAAAACCTTAAAGATTTTACTTTAGATCCCAGTGATGACCCTTTATACAAATGTGCCTATTGACAATTCAATGTTTATAATTTGTGACATATTTCGACACAAAAACCTTAATACAATCTCAATTGAATTGATAAGGGAATTCTTAACATCCACATATTTCATCTTTCAAGAGACTTTAATGAGTAAATCTCGGGCACAGCCATAAGATCTGCGCTATCTCCTGTGGTAGCGAACATCTTTATGGAGGCTTTCGAGGAAATTGGTTTAAGCTGTACTTCTTTACAGCCTAAATTTTGGTTTAGATATGTACATGATACTTTTGTAATATAGCCTCATGGAGAAGAAAATTTAACTGTATTTTTAGATTTTTAGTTCACCATTTCACTTTCAGTCAAAGAAAATATCGAGGAAAATATGAAAATTAATGTCAAAACGGCCATATTGTATATATCATCTTGATTTTCAAAAAATATGAATACGAAATAAAGCGCTAATCAAACAACGTACATATGTCAAATTTCAGGTTGAGCGGTTGTGCTAAAATGAGTGAGAAACACCTAAAGAGCATATCAGCGACAGTAGAGCCTATAGTGTAAAAATGCCTATCATTCCAGAGATTGCAGCTAAATTTTTTGGAGTTACGAGACCAATACTGACTTCAAAAAATAGTCGATTGCGATTTACCAATACAAACCAATATCGGCGTGTCAAATATAAAAAATCCCGATATTACCACTCGAAAATGACACATATATCTGTTATTTGATTTTTTAAATACCGAAACTAAAAATTTAACAACAAATTTGGAGAAACAAGTTCTATTTACCCATCTTAGACTCTAGAAAATTAATTACTCATAAAATTTTACACGACACGTATAGGCCAAAGAATTAAACACAGAAACAATCTATCAGATAATTAGGCTTACCATAGCTGCCTAGATGTAACTTCGTTTTTAACAGCTCGCAGCCCGACCAAAAATGGTGTTATTGCTCAATTTTTTTTATAAGTTTGTGGCTTGATAGGCAAACTATCTGTCACAATAAAAGCATTTTAATTTATTGTACGTCGGTGGGCACAGGCCTGGTATAAATACCTAAACTCTGCTCGGAGCTCATTCAGTGTTTTGATTTTGTGCAGTGAAGATCCCTGAAGATACCTCGTGCCATCGTAGGCGAAACGTCGGAAAGTAATTCTAATTTGACACGGTCTAAACCCAAGAACCATGATTTCTTAATTAGAGTTAATTAAGCCGTGAAACTTCCATATCATATTATTTCTTATAAGTTGAATTTATTGCCGACTTATACAGTTATAGAAAAACCACTAAGCTATTCAAATATCGGTAACAGTTCAAACGAAATGCTTGAGGCCTTTTTATCCGAAAAGAAAAGTTATTTCGCTTGAAATGAAAACAAATTTTGCTTAAATGCATAGCGCGTTTCCATATTTCAAAGGAAAAAGTAAACCATGCATCAAATATACGTTTCACAAGCCTCTCTTTCAGAAAAACCACTTATGTGCCTTACTCGGGAAACTTTTTAATGAGCATACTGCTAATTGGCAACAATGGACACATTTAGACAAGGGTTAAATTTCAGATGACGCCTTTATGTCGGTTGACGACAAGCGACGTGCATTTAGACTTAATAAATGTGTGTTTAGAACCTGAGTCGTTAGGTACATACAAGTTAGTTTTTAATAACCATTTTGTTAAAATTAATTAGTTTGATACATATTACCAGAGTCCTACTAGTGATATTATTTTAAACATCATTAAGTCCGACCTATTAATCGGCTTCGGCTATTAGGTATTTATATATTCGGCAAATAATGAATACTTGACATCTTATTTAAAACAATCTCTGCTTTGGGAAATACAGATATATTTCATTACTGGAAATCTAGTCCTTATGTGCGCTTAAAAAGATCTGTGAAAACATTTTTTTTTCTATTTTGCGATCATAAAGACGTGTTTTCTATACTCAAAGTAGTATATATTGGCCCTTTTTTCGACACTACTTTTTTTTTCTACAAAGTTGGTAATGCTAAAACCCGCTAGTCGCTATCCGCTGATTCGCCCATTCGTTCATTCGGTTCGATTCATTGCGCGCCGATACCGTCTTTTGGGCAAAGAACCAAGTAGGCTTGTATATATATATATATATATATATATATATATATATATATATATATATATATATATATATATATATATATATATATATATATATATATATATATATATATATATATATATATATATATATATATATATATATATATATATATATATATATATATATATATATATATATTTTATTTTTCTTGGGTATAGGTTTAATTAATGAAACTTTTTTTTCCTGCAACTAGCTCGACGTTTCGCTTCTTGTTTGAAGCATTTTCAAGAGCATTTTATTGCATGTCTAAAAAATATACATAATACATGGATTAGTACTTTTCAACAACATACGCAAATATTTAACATGTACTATACGTAATAAAAGCAACATTCATAATACTGAACTATCGAACAATTAGTTATTTAAAATATTTTTATACTCACAACATTTAATAAAACAACTGTATATATTGTATATATATACTGGGTGGTGCAACCAAGATGGGGTGGACGATTGTGGGCAAACGGAGAGGAATTTGAAAAAACATTTTTGGGATATGATTGATAGTCAAGAACGCTGTGTTTTAAAATTATACCCATTATACAGGGTGGTCTGAAAAGTTCGTGGTGAACCAAACTTGTGTTTTTTTAAATGGGATACCCGGTATATTATTATTTTAGTTGATTCTCCTATTCGTTGCGATCATTTTGATATGAGGTTTGTTGGGTCTAAAATTTATACCAAGGGAATGGGGCGAGGTTAAAGTGGAAAAAAGGGTTATACTGCGGCCATTTTTTGAAAACAATTGAAGCAGGTATGGAAAAACCAAATATTCTATAAAATGTATTGTATCTAGGACTACAATAATCGCTTGTAAGTTGTTCAAAATTATTCACTGTTATACAGGGTGGTCAAGTTTTGCAAATTTACCTTGGATTGAATTTTTTTAAATGGAACACCCTGTATATTTTACTTTTATGTTAAAGATAACATTACTAGCTTTCAGAAAATACCATATTTGATACCTTTCTGACCAACAGTAAATTAGCTGTGAAATCAAAATTTCTTCATTTTAACACGAATTACTCTGAATTCACGTTGTTAAAATTGACAGTTTAATATTAGGAGGCCATGATATCATCATAAATTGAACAAAAGATTGACAGTCCTGTCAAAACAGCAAAGTGTCTGAATATTGTCATCAGTAAATAAATAAATATTGTTCTTTGATGATGCGATGCCGAAATAAAAACAAGATAGAAGCTTTTGCAAGTTTATCATAGAGATTTCAAGAAACAGGAAATGTTGCTTTCAAAAAAACGTAAAGTAATTAATAAACCAGTTACCAATGAAGATAATGCTTTGACAGTATTAATAACAGATCTTTTTTTACAAAAAAAATAAATTTAATATAAATCAACAAAAACAATGTAATTAAAAATTATAAAAGATGTTCAACTAAACCACCGTTTTGCTGAAGGCACATTTCGAGTCTATCCATAAATGAAAGTTTCACTTTTCTCAAAGTCAGGTCTGAAATGTTGCGAAAACTGCTTATTATTCTCAACTTCATATCTTCCACTGTGGTTGGAACCTCTTTATAAACTTCTTCTTTAACATGTCCCCATAAAAAGAAATCTAGTGGCGTTAAATCGGGTGACCTCGTAGGCCACTTAACTGGTCCACCTCGCCCAATCCAATGCTCTCCTTTCCAATTATTGAGAAAATGTCTTAAATGCCTATGATAATGCGGGGTTGCTCCATCATGTTGGGATCATAAGGAATTTCTTAACATTAAAGGTAAGTCTTCGAGCAATACGGGCAACTAATTTCTCAAAAAATTTAAATAGACTTCTCCCGTTAAATGCTCTTCAAAGAAATATGGTCCTATAACATGAGAGCCAATTATACCTCCCCAAACATTAATTGACCATTTACTTTGATGGTCCAGCTGACGAATCCAATGTGGATTTTGGGTTGAATAATAGTGCATATTATGTTTGTTAACCAAGCCGTTGCTTTTAAAAGTTGTTTCATCTGAAAACAGCACCCTATCTACAAAACCTGGATTATCCCAAATTGTATTTAAAAACCAAATTGAAAACTCTTGTCGTTGGACATAATCGCGATCATACAGTTCTTGGTGTAATTCAATGTGGTAGGCATGATATTTATGTTGTTTCAGAATCCGTTTAATACTAGTGCGTTCAATATTAGTAGCTCTCTCAGTTTCCCTGGTACTTGTGTGTGGATTTTCTTGCACTGTTAATAACACTGTCAAAGCATTATCTTCATTGGTAACTGGTTTATTAATTACTTTACGTTTCTTAAAAGCAACATTGCCTGTTTCTTGAAACCTCTCTAATAAACTTGCAAAAGCTTCAGGTCTTGGTTTTTTTTTGACATCGGGATATCGTACCGCATAAACCCTGCTTGCTAGTAAAGGGTTTTTTTGACACTCGCCCAACATAAAAGTCATGTTTATCAACTCTGGAGTACTCAAACTCATTGTTACTTAACAATTTCTCGGCTTATCGTCAAAAAACAATGGTAATTGATGCCAATTCTCTGACACTTTGCGGTTTTGACAAGAATGTCAATCTTTCTTTTCATTTATGATTATATCATGGCCTCCTTATATTATAGGTAGTCAATTTAAGTAACGTAAATAATACCGTTTCTGTTAGAATGGAAAAGTAAATTTTGGTTTCACGGTTAATTTACTAAAAAACTGTTGGTTAGAAAGATATCAAATAGGGTATTTTCTGAAAACTGGCGATGTTATCTTTAATATGACAGTAAAATATATGGGGTTTTCCATTTAAAAAAATTCAATCCAAGGTAAATTTGCAAAACTTGACCACCCTGTATAACAGTGAATAATTTTGAAAGACTTACAAGCGATTACTGTAACCCTAGATACAGTACATTTTATAGAATATTTGGTTCGTCCATACCTGCTTCAATTGTTTTCAAAAAATGGCCGGAGTATAACCCTTTTTTCCACTTTAACCTCGTCCCATTCCCTCGGTATAAATTTTAGACCCAACAAACCTGATATCAAAATGATCGTAACGAATAGGAGAATCAACTAAAATAATAATATACCGGGTGCCCCATTTAAAAAAACACAAGTTTGGTTCACCACGAACTTTTCAGACCACCCTGTATAATGGGTATAATTTTAAAACACAGCGTTCTTGACTATCAATCATATCCCAAAAATGTTTTTTCAAATTCCTCTCCGTTTGCCCACAATCGTCCACCCCATCTTGGTTGCACCACCCTATATATATATATATATATATATATATATATATATATATATATATATATATATATATATATATATATATATATATATATATATATATATATATATATATATATATATATATATATATATATATATATATATATATATATATATATATATATATATATATATATATATATATATATATATATATATATATATATATATATATATATATATATATATATATATATATATATATATATATATATATATATATATATATATATATATATATATATATATATATATATATATATATATATATATATATATATATATATATATATATATATATATATATATATATATATATATATATATATATATATATATATATATATATATATATATATATATATATATATATATATATATATATATATATATATATATATATATATATATATATATATATACATTTTAGATGCTCACGACCGTACTAGGATAAATAAGGAATCTAATATCGGGTATGCGGTCTGTAGGTCAAATAAATAACTAATTTACTTCTGACATCCTCTATATTTCGTCATTTATTTATGATTTCATCAGGAGGAAACGCTGAAATACACCACAGATTAAAATGATATCAAACTAAAAAAAACAGTTAAGACTTACAAGTGAAGTTACAAAAACATGGCTATATGCATTTCAACACACAGTAGAACGTTAAATTAGGACGAATACAACCACATGAATATTAAAGTGTTGATAACAGGTAGAACTTAACAACTAGCAAGACATTTATATATACATTTATTTGTTTGTTTTTTTTTTGAATAATAAGAACTATTTTTTTTTTGTGGTAAAAGAATCATTGATAAACAGTTTTATGTACATATTGAAGTTCGTGGAATATTTATATTATGGTATTTAAGTTATTTGTTTTTTGTTGAACAAGGCAAAGAATTCATTTGTTTCATTCATTTGCAACAGATTGCAATAAATGGTGCTCAGCTGTTGGATGTCAGATCTAGAATTAACTGAATTATTTTCGTTGTTAATATGTACCATTTCCAGAAATAGCCTTTTTCTGTAATATTTTCATATTCCAGAGTTTGTATGTTTTCGTAATCAAAATTGTGATCCTCTTTCTGAAAATGATCAACCAAAGCACATGAGTTTTTGCCAATACGGCAGTCGCTTTTGTGTTGTGTCGAACGATTTTTAATATATTGGGAAGTTTGTCCTATGTAACACTGATTGCATTGTTTACAAGGAATTTTATATACAACATTATTATTTAATGGGATCGGAGTTTTATCTTTAGTTTTAGTGAACATTTTGCCAACCGTGACTGTATTATATTTAGCTATTTTTAAATTATCTCTTTTAAGGTGGTTAGTAATATTATCTGTAAGACCTTGAATGTAGGGCAATTTCTTATATTTGAAATGTGCAATAACTTGGTCTTCTGTCGGACCATCAAAAAACCCAGAATGATAAATTAATTTGTTTAGTATTTTTTTTGGAAAACCATTATTTAGAAATAGTGTATATACTTTCTTTAAATTTTCTTTCAAAAACCCTTCGTCTGAAATATGAGTGACACGATTTTTTAGAGCAATAATTGTGTTGAATTTTTGGCTCATTGGATGGTTCGAAAAAAATTAATATATCGTCCAGAAGACGTTGGTTTTTGGTACCAACTTAAAATAACTTTGTTAGTATCAGTCCTAATTAGTAGGGTATCTAAAAAAAGGATGCTGTTGTTAACTTCTATTTCCATAGTAAACTGCAAATGTTCATTCACAGAGTTAAAAGTAACTAAAGTAGTTTTTATCTCACTAAAAATTTAACAGAATCCTTAGCCGATAGGACTAACTACAATATACCTGACACATTTGTTTTTGTAAATTCTATCGAAGATAGGAGATTACCCGAAGATTATGTATTGGTGTCAATGGATGTGGTGTCATTATTTACTAATATCCCTTTCGATCTTATTCTTGAATTGCTGCGTTCACAATGGCACATAATAGAGCCGTTTACAACGTTAAGTTACCATAGTTTCTTCAAATTATTATCGCTTGTGTGCAATAACTGTTATTTTTCTTTCAACAACCATTTCTACCAACAAACATTTGGTACCCCCATGGGTTCACCTATTAGTCCAATCTTGGCTCAAATAGTAACGGATCATATATTAGACATAATCGTAGAAAAACTACCTTTTAATGTTCCGTTTTTGTATAAATTTGTGGACGACATAGTGACTTCTGTCCCTTCGAGTGAGATAAAAACTACTTTAGTTACTTTTAACTCTGTGAATGAACATCTTCAGTTTACTATGGAAACAGAAGTTAACAACAGCATCCCCTTTTTAGATACCTTACTAATTAGAACTGATACTAACAAAGTTATTTTAAGTTGGTACCAAAAACCAACGTCCTCTGGACGATATATTAATTATTTTTCGAACCATCCAATGAGCCAAAAATTCAACACAATTATTGCTCTAAAAAATCGTGTCACTCATATTTCAGACGAAGGGTTTTTGAAAGAAAATTTAAAGAAAGTATATACACTATTTCTAAATAATGGTTTTCCAAAAAAAATACTAAACAAATTAATTTATCATTCTGGGTTTTTTGATGGTCCGACAGAAGACCAAGTTATTGCACATTTCAAATATAAGAAATTGCCCTACATTCAAGGTCTTACAGATAATATTACTAACCACCTTAAAAGAGATAATTTAAAAATAGCTAAATATAATACAGTCACGGTTGGCAAAATGTTCACTAAAACTAAAGATAAAACTCCGATCCCATTAAATAATAATGTTGTATATAAAATTCCTTGTAAACAATGCAATCAGTGTTACATAGGACAAACTTCCCAATATATTAAAAATCGTTCGACACAACACAAAAGCGACTGCCATATTGGAAAAACTCATGTGCTTTGGTTGATCATTTTCAGAAAGAGGATCACAATTTTGATTACGAAAACATACAAATTCTGGAATATGTAAATAATTACAGAAAAATGCTATTTCTGGAAATGACATTTCTGACATCCAACAGCTAAGCACCATTTATTGCAATCTCTTGAACAAATGAATTCTTTGCCTTGTTCAACAAAAAACAAATAACTTAAATACCATAATATAAATATTCCACGAACTTCAATATGTACATAAAACTGTTTATCAATGATTCTTTTACCACAAAAAAAAAAATAAAATAGTTCTTATTATTCAAAAAAAAACAAACAAATAAATGTATATATAAATATCTTGCTAGTTGTTAAGTTCTACCTGTTATCAACACTTTAATATTCATGTGGTTGTATTCGTCCTAATTTAACGTTGTACTGTGTGTTGAAATGCATATAGCCATGTTTTGTAACTTCACTTGTAAGTCTTAACTGTTTTTTTTTAGTTTGTTATCATTTTAATCTGTGGTGTATTTTAGCGTTTCCTCCTGATGAAGTCATAAATAAATGACGAAATATAGAGGATGTCAGAAGTAAATTAGTTATTTAATTGACCTACAGACATACCCATATATATATATATATATATATATATATATATATATATATATATATATATATATATATATATATATATATATATATATATATATATATATATATATATATATATATATATATATATATATATATATATATATATATATATATATATATATATATATATATATATATATATATATATATATATATATATATATATATATATATATATATATATATATATATATATATATATATATATATATATATATATATATATATATATATATATATATATATATATATATATATATATATATATATATATATATATATATATATATATATATATATATATATATATATATATATATATATATATATATATATATATATATATATATATATATATATATATATATATATATATATATATATATATATATATATATATATATATATATATATATATATATATATATATATATATATATATATATATATATATATATATATATATATATATATATATATATATATATATCATTTTAATCTGTGGTATATATATATATCATATATATATATATATATATATATATATATATATATATATATATATATATATATATATATATATATATATATATATATATATATATATATATATATATATATATATATATATATATATATATATATATATATATATATATATATATATATATATATATATATATATATATATATATATATATATATATATATATATATATATATATATATATATATATATATATATATATATATATATATATATATATATATATATATATATATATATATATATATATATATATATATATATATATATATATATATATATATATATATATATATATATATATATATATATATATATATATATATATATATATATATATATATATATATATATATATATATATATATATATATATATATATATATATATATATATATATATATATATATATATATATATATATATATATATATATATATATATATATATATATATATATATATATATATATATATATATATATATATATATATATATATATATATATATATATATATATGTATATATATATATATATATATATATATATATATATATATATATATATATATATATATACAGTGTGTCCGAAATTGGTTATGACAGTATTGGGATCTCGGAAACCGTGATAGTTACAAAAACGTTTAAATGGAGAAAGTTTTAGACAATTATGTTTGTAATTTAACGCCGTTTTGCTCGCGATTCTATCTTTTTTAGTTTTTGAGATATTTTGAAAAAACCAAAAAACTGCATTTTCGAAAAAGTCCTATAATTTATTTATTTATAAATATTTTCAAAACCTGTAAGAATATTATTAAGGCAACTTTTTACGTAGAGTGCACCTATTAAGTCAGATTTTACATACGACGTTTCGATTTTCTAGAACCATCATCAATTTTGTTTTTTCTTATGGCCGCTGTGCTCGATTTTAACAGTTTTGAAAAGAGTATTTCTTTAGCTTTTCAACGGTGTATCACACTTTGTAATTAGGTTATTACTAAAGGTGCAAAAAATGCGTAGAGAAAATATTTAAACGTTTTTTGGAATTATCAAAGTAAAAAATTAAAAATTAATAGTGTTAAAAGGAAATATGTAATTCAACATCCAGTTCTACAAAAAATTAGTAAAAACTATTCAATAACGTTGCACAATGTTCACAAATGTTCAAATGACCAGCCGCAGATAACACTAACATCTTTGCTCAAGTAGGCTTTGGTTTTGAAATAATAGAATGCTTTTAATCTGTCAAAAATGCAACGTTTAAGTTTTATTTAACATTCATCGCTGTTTTAATAAGGATTACAATGGCGTTAAACTTTTCTAATGAAGAAATGTTTGATATGTTAGTGTGTTATATTAAAAATGAAAGAAATGCAAACAGGGCCATGGATGTGTATTTTGACACGTACCCCGAAAGACGGCAGCCTGGCAGAACTTATTTTCAAACGCTGGTTAGAAACTTGCTTGAGTTTGGCAGTTTTAATAAGATTCGCACAAAGAAGTATGCAAAAGACAACGAGCAACGCAATAGGCAAATCCTAGAATATTCTAATGAAAATCCGACTTCATCTACAAGAAGAAGCGAAACAGAACTTCAAATTCCAAAATCTACCGTTCATGGCGTCTTAAAAGTAACTAAATATCGTCCTTACAAGCCAAAAACTGTGCAAGGACTTCAAGCAGGTGATTTCGAAAGAAGAATTGTTTTTTGTAATTGGTATATCAATAGATGTCGAGAAAATCCCGCTTTTTGCAATAAAGTCATTTGGTCAGATGAGACTCATTTTACAAACTGTGGCATTTTTAATAAAAAAAATCACCATTATTGGGCTATTGAAAATCCGCAACTACGCGATCCACGCAGGCTGCAAGAGCGATTTGGTTTTAATGTGTGGTGCGGGATGCTTGGTAAGATAAACATAGTCTAATTGAATTGCTTATAATTCAATATTTTCCATTACTTTTTAGGAAATCGTCTCATTGGTCCCTTTATTTTTGATCAGACACTGACAGGCCCAAGATACCTTGCCATGTTACAGAATCAAATAGTTCCTGCCATTCGAGAAGCTGTGCCAGATGATCAGTTTAATAGCTTGTGGTTTCAGCAAGACGGTTGTCCTGCACATAACAGCAGGGATGTACAAACCTTTTTAACAACAACTTTTGGTGAAAACGTAATATCCAACAGTGGTCCTGTCCGCTGGCGAGCTAGATCCCCGGATATCACGCCGTTGGATTTTTATTTATGGGGATGTGCGAAAAATGAAATATACGAATTTGACCCCCCAGAAAATAAGCAAGTTCTTGAGCAGCGAACCCGAAATATTCTAGAAAATATAAATAGAAATACCATTCAACGGGTAATCAGAACAGTTGAAAGGAAATGCGGACACTGCATAGAAAAAAACGGTCAACATTTTTAATCCTAGTATTATGTAGCATTTTTTTATTAATTTTATTGAGTAGGTAGTTCATACTGATTTTCTGTTAATTCTTGTAAGGTTAGTACTTTTAAATCGCCATGAACGGTTGACTTCAGAATGTGAAGTTCTGTTTCAATTCTTCTTATGGAAAAAACCAGATTTTCATTAAAATATTCTAATATTTGCCTATTCCATTCCTTGTCATACTTGCATACTTTCTGTTGCGATTCTTAAAATTGGCTAACCCTAGCAAGCTTCTAATCAGTGCAGCGCTTGAAAAGAAGTTCTGTCGACAGTCGTTCTTCGGGGTACATTATGTGCAGTGCACATAGTATTAATGTTACTGAGTAGAACTTACTGATTTTATGCAGAATTTAATGTCCAATTTAAAAATATTGCTATTTGAAACTATTAAATTTTAATTTATATCGATAATTCGAAAAAATGTTTAAACAGTCTTATTTCAAACGCAAAACCTACTTGGGCAAAGATGTTAGTGTTATATGCGGGTGGTAGTTTGAACATGTGTGAACATTGTGCACGAATCAATTATGTTATTAAGTAGTTTTTACTGATTTTTTGTAGAACTGGATGTTAAATTACAATATATTGCTATTTAAGACTATTAATTTTTAACTTTTTATTTTGATAATTCCAAAAAACATTTAAATATTTTCTCTACGCACTTTTTGCACCTTTAGTAATAACCTAATTACAAAGTGTGATACATCGTTGAAAAGCTAAAGAAATAATCTTTTCAAAACTGTTAAAATCGAACACAGCGGCCCTAAGAAAAAACAAAATTGATGATGGTTCTAGAAAATCGAAACGTTGTATGTAAAATCTGACTTAATAGGTGCACTCTACGTAAAAAGTTGCCTTAATAATGTTCTTACAGATTTTAAAAATTTTCCTAAATAAATAAATTATAGGATTTTTTCGAAAATGCAGTTTTTTGGTTTTTTCAAAATATCTCAAAAACTAAAAAAGATAGAATCGCGAGCAAAACGGCGTTAAATTACAAACATAATTGTCTAAAACTTTCTCCATTTAAACGTTTTTGTAACTATCACGGTTTCCGAGATCCCAATACTGTCATAACCAATTTCGGACACACTGTATATTCGAATTTCCAGTTATTTCCTTTGGCCGATTTACCTTTAAATATTTTTACCCCATATAATTGTGTGACCAATGGTTACCAAGTTACGACCGGAGGTCATTCTTAATGGTTCACCCTAATGGTTGAAAGGGTTGTTATAAGCGCTGTTATAAATATACAAGGTATCTCATATAAAATAAGGAAGTTGGTACTTACACATAAAAATGACATGTCCTGTATATATATATATATATATAAAAATAAATTAAATGAAACACTCGAATTACCACAATTAACTTTTTTATACAACATTTGCTCCATCTCGTATACTTTCTGATATAAGATAATCTTCCGGGATAAAAGGATCACCTTGTAAATATTCCTTATATTAACACATTTGTTATTTGTGGAGTAAAAAATCCTTAATAAAACAAAATATCGGGTACTTGCGTCTAAAAATTCCTGTTTGTAATCTGATTCCATAATCCATCAGGATATGACTCTCCATGGGTAATTTTGTGAGCAAAAATGTTATGTGTTTTGTTTCATGCATTTTGAGATGTACTGTTCTTTTATGTCGTTTGTACGATAATAAAAAAACATCCTAAATTCTATTTTTCTTGGCTCAGTAATAAAAGCGTTTGCTTAGAATGCGATAGGTCGAGTATTAGCGAAGAAAAAGCAACAAAAATCTTGTCTGACTTTCTCTTCTTATTTTTTAAGTGCCAAATCTTAATCACTGACCGTCCAGAAATTATTAGTATGTATTTTTCCTGTCAGTTAAAATTTTCGTTTCTTTGTGTAGCATTTAATCATACACAATAAAATGCGGTCTTATGTTTTATGCCAGCTAAATTTGACCAGTCATCTTTTATTTACAGTTTTCAAAACTCTCTTTTTGAATGTGGTGATCGTAATTTTATAGGGCAACTAGCTTTTTTTTCTTATTATTTCCTCCCTACAAAGTTATGATAATTTTAAAAGTTGTGCTCAATAATGAAGTAATAGAAAGCTTAAATGCATTCTGAATTGCAACTAATCTTGTCTGAATTACAACTGGTAGATTCTGAATTACAATTGAAACAGATGTGAGTAACAAACCTGACAACTAAACGTTACAAATAGATAAATTATATTTAGGCACTTAATATGTTGTCCACCTCAGTTTGTCCTATTCACGCTGCGTGCTTAAAATACCTCCGTTTTGCAACTATGTAGTACCATACTTAGTTTTCTTAATATGTATTGCTAAGTATGATATTTTAAATATAAATCATACCTTTCGATAGAGTTGCATACATTATTTTTTGAACAAGCTCAAAGACGTTTAAATCAAGTAGATAAAAAATAACATCACAATGATTTGGATTTTATACATTTATCGGGGTAATATTACCAGACAATATGTCAGTTATATAGATTAGTTTTTTTTAGTGAGTTTATCAAAATGAACTAACAAAACCGATGGACTTTCGAACTTATGTTTGGACAAAATTAAAGCTTCAATATTTTCAACAAAAATTAAGATATTGACTTGCGAGTTTCGGCATTATCTAATGCTAGATATAGAGTTTATAGTCTAAAGGGCGAAATGCAGACTTCTACAACAAATTTATACAGAGTGTTATGTCAAAAATCACCTTTCGGGTCAAATCAGAAGTCATACGGGGATGAAATGGCTACATTTGTTAAAAATCCAATATGGCAGAACAAATAATTTAAAATGTGTTTACTTTGGTGTGAAATTATGTTGTCAGATGAAAATGGCGTCATATTGGAATGTTTAAAAAATCGTGTCAAAAAATACTAAAAATTCGAAAAAACTTCCTTTTTATGGAGGAAAGTAACAAGTTACAGTTTGTTTTTGAAGATGTAAATAACGTTATAAAAAATAATAAAGATAATTAATAAAAAAAAATAAAACAAAATAAAAAATGGAGTATCAAAGCAGTGGTTTTATTTATATAGAAAGTTTCGATTTTTAAAAATCATTTTTTAAATAACAACAAATTATGAGAAAAACTTTATAAAGGTGATTTACATCTTTGTTCGTTATGTTTAGACCGGTTATCTGAAAAAATCGATTTAAAATTATTAGTTTATAGTTTCATATAATAACATTATGCACTTTTTTAGAAAACCCCCAGTATGTATTATCTTAATTTATATCATCCCAAAACCTACATTTAACTGAAACTAACTTTTTTCTAATTTAACCTACTTTGTGTCTCTTACGGTCTTTAATGTTTTCAGGGACCTCATGTTATTCGGGATATCCTGTATTTATCCATATGCATATCTACATTTAAGAAGCTGAAAATGCAATTAAAATAATATAAATGAATTTAAACGCTCATCAGGAATGTCTCGTTATCTGTACCTCAATTTTAAAAATTTTAGAAATATTCTCCCCATACCTAATATATTAGAATTTTCTTAAAAATGTATTAACCCTTTATTATTATAATTAGAAAATAAAATAAGAAAAGATTTGAAAAATAGCTAATATCGTCTAGCAAACTTGGCAACACTGAATTGGTAATTGTTGACAAACAAGTGACAGTGGAAAAGAGAGGATATTGACTTGATTTTTATCTCTCTCTCTGGCTGCCTCTCCTCCTTTACAAACCTATGGTCCGTATACTAACTGATAAGTATTGTTACAATAGCCGCGTGCACATTTCTCTTTTTGGATTGGAAATTTTTAAAGGTTGTGTTTTTTGACCTTCGAAGTGCTCTAGCTCGTTAACGGTACGTGCGTCGAGGAAATACGCTTCTATGGGGTTGATCGTAGAGGATAAAGGGGCGCCTCTTTTAGTAAAAACGCGATTTCGTTGGGGCTTATAATAAGCCGACAGTGGCGCCCGATAAGGGCACTCTTTTAGAAACCCAGATGATTCAAAATGCAACTCGCTATGGTTAATTTTTTCCATTTTCAGATTTCCAGTCCAAAAATCTTGAACAAGTTAACAAAAACAAAAAAGGGGTAAAAAATTGGGTAACTTTGAATGCCTTTTGCGAAGTCGAAACCCTGACTACTTTGTCAAGGTAAAAAGGGGATTTGATAGAAAATATAAAGGAGATTTAAAATTAATATAGGATGTCTATATTTCAAATGACGAAAAACCAAAAAAAAAATGTTCAATTTTCCTATATTTCATTTTTTTTTCGAGAAGAGTAACGAGGGTCGGAATTTGTTTATTGGATCCCAAATTTCCCCCAAGGGTTTCAAAAACCACATCAGTGAAGTTACTTTCCGGTTTATACAGGGCGAGCCATTTGTAAATAAAATTGCAATGTTTTGTCCATATATTTCTCTATGGTTTTACGTTTCACCTTGTAGCAAATGAACGGTTCATCCTAGGTATATCAAGTAAATACACAAAGAAACGTATATATTTTCTCTAAAGACTGCTGTAAAAGTCAACTCGATCAGTGTTAAGGGTGAATTTTGGGAAATGTTAGAATTGTAGCGTGCACGAATTCTCCGGGGGATGAAAACGCTTAAATATGTCAAAAGTCCTATCTTTGTTCTACAAGACATTTTTTTAACCGAAATCGAAAAATTGGGTAAAATTGAATTTTTAATAAAAAGACACATAATTTCCATTTGATAAAAAACTGAGAAATTTTTCAAGGTGTCCTGGCGTTGCCAGCTGTACTCTTGACAGCCATTAATTTTGTATACGAAACAAAGTTAGTTAAAGGTATGCCTCAGAAGTAATTTGATGCTTAATTTTTGCTTTATATGCGGTAATTTAAGTGTTGCTGACTTTACTATGTGTAGTTTCGTATTATATATTAATAATATAAATTAATATGGACGTTTTTGATTGTTTAAGACATTTTGAATTAAGAGCTGCCAAATTTCTTTCTTTTTCTTTTTCCCTAATTTTGGACGGTAATATATATGTATATATATATATATATATATATATATATATATATATATATATATATATATATATATATATATATATATATATATATATATATATATTGAAACAGTCTTGTTCCCAGGTCTTTTCAAAGTATTAAAATATATCTTTTATTAATATTGAATATTTCATAAACTAACGCTAAATTTTAAAAGATTGTTTTTAAGGGAATTTTTACAGGAACACAGGGCCTTTCCTCGAAACCACTTAAAATACCAGACAGGGTAGGAACCCTAAGGCGCGAGCCATATGAGGACGCGCCAGTAAGGTTCAAAATTGCGTATTTTTCGGACGGCTTGTTTGCATATAAAGAGCTCCAGAAGGCAGCAGACGCATTCAGGATCTGAGTCTGCCTTCTCAACGGTTACGTTCCGGGGAAGACTTCTAAATTCAAAACTAGAATCGGCTTCAACGGTCCCGCCAGGAGCCAACAAAAAAAAGAGAAATTGTATCCTCAACGGTCCTGCCGAAGGGCACTAATTTTATTTTTTTTCTTTACACTTTTATGTCTTGTTTTATTTTTGTTTCTTCTTTAAATTATACAAAAAAAAATTAAAACTTTTCGGAGGAAATCTCCAAGCCATTCTTTCGGATTTAAATTTACAGGTGAGCAACAGTGTTGAAATTAAATAAATAGAAAAACAACATTTTGTTTGGGGTCTTTAATGTTTATGTGGCGTTATCTTAAATCTAACTTTCTATTTTTTTACCCTACTTTTATTGAAGAATTTTACAGCAACCAGTAGCAATACAATTATTATTATCAATAATATTTTATTTTGATGGGTTAATAGTAAAAGAAAACTTCATTATTTTTTATTTAATTTTATTTGGACACGGCAACTTGGCACAGATCTTTTGTTTATGCATCTGTAACTTCTAAGTATTAGGGAAATGCTAAGTAATAAATCTAAATAACCGATTTTTTGTGACAGATGTGGACTATTATAGCGGGCTCGTGTTTGAGGTTTTCTTTGTTTGGGTAAAATTCGTATATTAAGGAATTTACTTGAAAGCCGTTCTTATTAGTTGCAAATAGAGGGCAATGTATGCGTTAAATTGTTTATTCTATTGAAAAAAGCGCTATACTAACACTTTGGACAATTTATGCGTTAAATTGTTTAACCTTTTTGAATATAGCTTGCCAAACAGATAAGGAGAAATTTATGCGGTAAATTGCTTATATTTTCCAATGTGCTCCTATGTTTTGTTTTGTTAGAAAAGCGGTAGGGATGACTTTTTTTTTTGTTGTAAAAGTACTTTAACGGTTGCGTTGCAAATAAATTAGTTAATTGCCGTTTTTCGGCGATTTTCTGCATTTTCGAAACACTAATTATTTTGGTCTTTGATTGAAATTAGGAGTTTTTAGCGCTCTGACAAAGTAGACTGTGTTGAATTATTTTTGTAGATATATCATGGGAGTCACTAAGGTTAATCATGGTACGTTGGAAAAAAAGTGCGTTTTCTGCTCGACTGTGGTCGTTAGAGTAATTCTCACAGCAGGCCAATTGGCTTTCGACTGGAAATGTCAGAAACGATAGCCAGTCAACCTTAAGTTAATATTATGATAGTCATACAATGGGTTGTTCCACAGTGATAGTCGATACTGATTCGCATTGCTGGCCAATTGGCTCTGGACTGCTCAATCAAATTTATTGTCTTATTTGGCTCTCGGAGCAATTACAGAACGATTGGGGCAAGACTAAGGTGGTAACAAAATCGATTTAATAACATACTCCTTTTTACAGGTAAAGACTGAAATTACTAGTTTTGTTAAAGCATAAAGTATCTATAAGCTGACTGCTGGAGCTAGTTTGTTTGGTAGCTTTTCCATGAAAAAAAAATTTTTTTTCTCGTTAATTCACAATATAAAATATACCGAACTTATTCTGATCAACCGAGCTTGTAGAGCTCCTGTTTCTTGTATCAACTTTCTTATATTTTTATTGTATATATAGAACATAGTTAAACGAGTAGGACAATATTAAATAGAAAAACTAATTAAGGTTACGCTATAAATGATCATATAAAAAAAATATATAAACACAAAGAAAACAACCTAGGTTATATTTACTGGTCTTGAAATTGTTCATATTTACTTATTTTAAAAATAAAATGGTGTATATGTAAGTATTGGTGTTTTATTGACGTAATTAATAGGCACATGTTTTGCAGCAAATTGTGGCAAACTTCTAAGAACTCTGAATGAACACAACGTAGGAAATAAAATAATAATAGAGACGATCACAGCCAATTGAGAAATTATGAGTTTTTTATAAGACCTTGCCTAAAAAATGGTGTATCGTTATATACATATATATATATATATATATATATATATATATATATATATATATATATATATATATATATATATATTATATATATATATATATATATATATATATATATATATATATATATATATATATATATATATATATATATAAATTCAAATTTTAGGTTTTTATTTTTATTATGTTGAAAAATAATGCATAATCTATTTGAATTAACGTTTTATTCACCATCTACACAGGACTGTTCTAAAATGAAAAAAAATTGTAAAAATACTCAAAAGCATGTTTTTGAATAGTTTTTTGTACATTTTGTACGTTTTTGAACAGTTTTTTTGATTTTTTTATTAAAACATTTATTTAACCATACAGGGTAGCCCTAGGGGAATGAAACAGCTATCTAAAAATAAAAAAAAAATATATCCAGAAACATTAATCTTGCCTAAAAAATGGTGTATTTTTGATATAAATTTTTTACATTTAGAAAGTGAAAACTGATAAATTTATTAAAAAAATGCAATTTTTATATACAGGTTTACTCTAAGGGGGTGACACAGCTCTCTAAAAACAAAATTCAAATTTTAGGTTTTTATTTTAACTGATGGAAATCGCCAAACCATAAAATAGTTTGGTTTAATCCTGTCCAATAGGGTGAATCTATATATAACATCTCTTTATATGAAGAAATATTTTATATAAATCGAAAATAATAATATTTTAAGAATAAAACATAAACCTTTTATTATATTTATTTGCATATCTTATTCATGCTTATTACATTGTATTTTTGATATAAATGTTTTTACATTTAGAATTGACAGCTGTCAAACTGAAAAAAATGGCAATCTAATAGAATTTAATCCTTATGTAATGAAAATAATTCATATGTAAAAAGAAGCCTTTCGCCGAATTGGATTGCTTAAGCTCACTATTTTGAATTAACAACAAATTATATAAAAGTGTTTAATAGCCGTCCTATATAAATCATAAAGAACCCTCTACACACGACCAGATTTTAATAAAGGTAAAAGCCCAGCCAGCCAAAACCGGAAAACTTAATGGCGACGAATGAAGTTCGACTTTTGTCGGTCGAGAGCTAAAATGCAATAACGGCATTTTGAGACGGAAGCAAAATTTCAGTGGAATAACTTCAAAGCTCTCGCGATTTTTCGTTCCGCAATCTTAGTAATTTTATATCTCGAGAAAAAGATATTTATTTACGTTTAGTAGGTCGACAGAAAAAAGGCAAGAAGATATAAATACCATTGCATTTTTTCCTTTATAAGAAATGGATTTTAATTTTGTTCGTTGTCTAGGGTGTGGGTCCTTTTGCAAGGTATCTCCGTTATTTTTATAGATAGAAACTTAAGGTTTTCGCGACAGTGTGCTACTTTTTCGTAAAATAGAGAAAACGAAATTTTCATAGCCCTTTAAGTTTTTAAGACGCAGGGCTAAATTGAAAGGGTCAGGTCAAAAAGTTATCGCACTCCTTTTTATTTTGTTAAATGGAACCCCCCGTATATTTAGAGCCTATAAAATATGTCTTTTATTTACCTTTTCCAAAACATATAATAGTATGTACTTTTTCTCAAAAACACGCAAAGAAATGTCGATTTTCTGAAATTAAATGCATAATTTAATAGTAAGCTATGGCTATTGTTTATGACAACAAACAAAAATAATCTCATCGGTTTTTGGATCGACTTTTGGTTTATAAAGCAGTTATTCTGGTATCTTTTGGTATTTATATTTAATTGATATTTATCAATTTCTTCGAATAATGGCAGCGTATGAAAATTATGGATTTATAAAGCAGTTTAAAAACGTTCTTTTGGTATTTATATTTAATTGATATTTATCAATTTCTTCGAATAATGGCAGCGTATGAAAATTATGAAACATATGATATGCTGCAACTTTTTTTCGAGTATGGGAATTTTCAATTTTAATTTTAATGTTTGAAAGGCCACAACAAGGACGCTTTGGAGTTGGAGTGTCATATTTTATTTTGGGCAGACATACAGTTTATAGGATTTTTGAAGGAGTTTTTACAGCACGTAGATACCCAGAAATCGAAAATATTCCATTAGCCCAATATAATACTGTTTAGCTACAGCAAGATGGTGCCCCAAGTCACAACTCTAGGCTCTTAAGGGAATATCTTGATAACAACTTTCCTCAAAGATAGATAGGTACCAGCGGACCTGTTAGATGGCCTCCACGATCTCCAGATGTCTCAATTTTAGAATTTTTTATGGAGCTATATACAAAATGAAGTATATAAAACACGATATGACGGCATAGCAGACCTACGAGAGGCAATTCATTTAGCTTTTCGAAATCTGCGAATGAGACGAATGGTTCTTTTTAACGCTATTCAAAGAATTACAAAAATGTGCCAATTTTGCGTTAGAGAAAATGGTCGTCAATTTAAACATCACCTTTAAATATTTGTTTTTTCTTTTTTTTAATAATATTATGTTTTTGTGTTTGTTATATTGTTACTTTATGCTATAAAACTGTTGTTACAAACTTATTGTTATTAAAAAACTGCTAGGTAGGTACTTTTATATAAGAAGATACCTAAGGCAAGGTATCCAATTCTTCGTTAGCAATATGCAATAACTTTCAATTGTTTATTATTGTTATTCATGGTCTACTATTAAATTATGCATTCAATTTCGAAAAATTGTCATTTATTTGCGTGTTTATGAAAAAAAGTGCGTACTATTATATATTTTTGATAAGGTAAAAAAAGACAAATTTTATAGTCTATAAATATACAAGGTGTTCTATTTAAAAAAATAAAGTAAGTTGCGATAACTTTTTGACCTGTTCCTGCATACTAATTCCGTTTGAGTTCTACTGGAAAAGTTATATAAGAAACAGTTTTCACATTTTTCGGTAAGTTATCTGATAGCTGAGATAAGAGGGGTGCCTGAAAATGCAACATTTTTAATTTAGCCCTGTATTTTAAAAACTAATAGGACTATGAAAATTTTGCAATGGCATCTTTAGTTTCACGACAAAGTAGCACACTGTCGCGAAAACCGCAACTTTTCTATCTATAAAAATAACGGAGATACCTAGAGAAAGTACCCATAATGGGACACCCTGTACATACAACAATAATGTGAATTAGAAAAAAATAATTTGCCTGTCATTAAAACTAAGACAGGGACACGCTTTTTGGTCCAAAATCGAGGGTTATAAGGGAATGAAATGGTTATATTTTGATAAAAATACAGTATTGCCAAACAAAATGGCGGCCTATTGAAATGTAAAAAAAATTATTACTAAAAACTACATATCCGATTTATCTGAAATTTTGCACAAAAATCAAGTATTACGAAGAAATCAACTGGTAAAATTTTGCTACTAATCCAAGATGGCGTTAAAAAAAATATTGCTAATATACTACCTATGGAATTAACCTGAAATGTCCAAAACTCAAGAATTACATAGCAATCAACTCACTAATTAACGCCTTGGATTTGCCAGATCTAGAGAAGAAGAAATTTAAGCAAAGCGTTTCGAAGATTTCTTTATTTTACGGACTTCCAAAAATACATAAATCGAATGTACCCTTTCGTTCCATAGTCAGTGCAATAGGTTAGCCATCTTACAAAATACGTAAACGTTTAGCCAATATCTTAAATCCCTCCACAGGATGACCTAAGTCTTATATCAAAAACTCTAAACATTTCATTTAAAAGCTTAAAGATTTTGCTTTAGATTAGATTTCATATTTTACTCAGTTTTGATGTTGAATCACTGTATATAACACTGGCGGCTATTCAGCTGAAGTAGGTGAAGTGCTACTTCACCAGGAAAAATAAACAAGCAAACATCTAACTATATTTATTATATATCTCTTAAAATTTTAGTTTTTACATTCATTTATGCACCTAATTGGTAAAAAATAAACGGTACATGTACATGAATATATATTTTACTTGACCGTTGGCGGCATGTCTTTTTAAAACTTTCAATCGAACTTTATTATAATAACTATAACAGTGGCGCAAACTGCTTTGACTTTGCTCGAGGTGCTATGTTTAGTTTACGATTTCACCTACTATGTTGCCATGACAACACGTACCCGATGACGTCGAGCCCAGCGCATCATACAACGCTCTCGGTGAATTGCAGGCGCAGTACACTACACCCACGTGTCGTTCAGTTTGCAGTGGTTGTTTACTTTTATTTTCGTGGATTTCGCAACCGGTGAGTTCCTTTGCAGTTAACTTGACTGTTTTGTGTTATATATATATTTATAGTGTTGTTACAACTTCAAATTCGAAGTTAGTAAATGTGATTGTTCAAAACTGGAATAAATTAAAAGACATCTTTGAATTTATTACAAACTGTGACAAATCTAATGAAAAATCAATCCGCCTTGCGAAAGGATTTTGAGGTGAGATGAACGATTTTGAATTCACGTTTCTGGCATTAGTGTTTAATGACATTTGCTCAATCACGGACATACCATTTGACGTTCTTCAAAAAAAAATCGCTTGACATTCATTTTTGCATATCCAAAATAAAACGCTGTCGTGAGGCGCTGTGTAAAAAAAGAAATGAACATTTTGTTAATATCGTATTTGATAAAGCAAATTCTATTACAGAAATAAATCATTACAAACGTGAGCTTGCTAAGCTTTCACCTGAAGAAATTAGGGCTAAATATAGAACCCTTTTTTATGAAATATTGGACCATATTTTAATGGAAATGACACTAAGATTTCAAGACTGTGAAAAACATACATTTTCATGTTTGGCAGGTTCTGCTAAATTTTCCGAATATAGTTTAAATTTTTCGACTGGCTCGTTTGAAAATTTGTTACGGTTATATGGGGAAATATTTTCAAAAAGTCAACGACTTAAAAATGAGCTTGGTCTTATTTTTGCCTATGAAAGTAATTGGAATATATCGCTGCCAGAGCAAGTAAAAAAAATTAATAAAAATAAATATATTTTTACCGAAGCATATAAAATTGTTTTCCCTTATTTTGACAATACCGTCGATAAGTGTTTCAGTGGAAAGAAGTTTTCCTTGCTTTAAATGTGTAAAAACTTATTTAAGAAATACAATATCTCAAGAAAGATTTACTTCTCTTGGCAATATTTCAATTCAAAAGGAATTTCTGGAGGAGATTAGGGCAACTCATCCATTTTATGAGGATTTGGTATACAAAATTTAGGTAAGTCGTAAAAAAATAGTCTACCCCCTCCACATATAAAAAAATTGTGGAAAAAAAATTATTGCTATATTTTCTTGCTTCATTTGCACTTCACTTACTTTTTCACCCGCGAGCCGCCACTGGTACATAAATGTGTTATTGACGATTCAATTTCTAAAATATTTCGACACAAAAACCTTAATCCACTCTTAATGCAATTCATAAGAGAATCGCTTACCGAACGTCTTTATGGAGCCTTTCGAGAAAAATGGTTTAAGGTCTGGTTTTTTACAACCTAAATGTTGGTTTAGATATGTAGATGGTACTTTTTTTGTAATATGGCCTCATGGAGAAGAAAATTTAACCATATTTTTCAATCATCTAAGCCAGCAACATTCTAATATAAAAATAATAAGCCAGAGGTTATTGAACTTTCCACCGGCTGTTTGCAATTTTTGCATTTCAGTCGCGTGCTTTAAGTGGTGGCGGAAGCTATCGTTGGAGTAGGTTCTTTGTTTGAACGGATATCCGTGTGTCGTGTGACACGTACGTCGCGTCGTGCATGGTGCGATATGGAAGACAATAATACGGACGTGAATATGCAAATACCGTCAACTTCGGCTGTAGGTAATAACGTTGAAAATGTTGGAGAATTTAATAAGAAGAGTGTGTGTGAATGTGTGGTGTGTGTCTTAATAATAAATGGATTTTCAACATCAAACTTCGCTGATAAGCTTCAAATAATTCTCAAAGGAAGGACAAAACCGCCTATGAAAAATTTAACCACAAAAATGAAAAACTGTTTTTTATCCGGAAAAACAATTTAAATGGGTAACAGGGTGTGAAAATATA
The DNA here is from genome assembly GCA_030620095.1 of Kuschelorhynchus macadamiae. Classification (NCBI taxonomy): domain Eukaryota; kingdom Metazoa; phylum Arthropoda; class Insecta; order Coleoptera; family Curculionidae; genus Kuschelorhynchus; species Kuschelorhynchus macadamiae. The sequence continues at coordinate 640,493 of JAUTXW010004452.1, read as the reverse complement.
AGTAAATTATTTTGTTGGCCATGTTTACTTTTTGAAAATTAAAAAGGTCTCTGGAATAAAAACTGGTTTTTCCGATTTATACAATTTCCATAAAGCTGTAAAAAGACACATTATGCCCAAAGCCCATTTGCAGGCCGTCATAAAAGAAAAAGTCTTCAGCAAAACCAGAATTGAACACGCCCTTAATAAACAGTTGGAAATTAGTGACCGCCAACATAATGAACTAGTTGATAAAAATAGGCAAATATTAAGAAGACTTATCGATGTTCTTTGTTTTCTCGAACAGCACGAATTGGGATTTAGAGGACATGACGAAACAAGGGTTTCTTCAAATAGAGGAAATTTTCAAGATTTACTTAGTTTAATGGCTAAATATGATGTTTACTTTTTGAAAATTAAAAAGGTCTCTGGAATAAAAACTGGTTTTTCCGATTTATACAATTTCCATAAAGCTGTAAAAAGACACATTATGCCCAAAGCGCATTTGCAGGCCGTCATAAAAGAAAAAGTCTTCAGCAAAACCAGAATTGAACACGCCCTTAATAAACAGTTGGAAATTAGTGACCGCCAACATAATGAACTAGTTGATAAAAATAGGCAAATATTAAGAAGACTTATCGATGTTCTTTGTTTTCTCGAACAGCACGAATTGGGATTTAGAGGACATGACGAAACAAGGGTTTCTTCAAATAGAGGAAATTTTCAAGATTTACTTAGTTTAATGGCTAAATATGATGACTGCTTAAAAATCATTTAGAGCAGTCTAGCGTTTTTCGCGGAACGTCGAATCGAATCCAGAATGATTTAATTTCCGCTGTTGCAACCATTATTCTAAAAAGAATTAAGCAGGAGATTGGCGAGGCGCGGTTCATTGCTATTGTTTTGGACGAAACAACTGATATCACTAATTTTAGGCAATTGTCTATAGTAATACGGTACGTTAAAACAGACATTAGTATTCAAGAGCGATTTTTAGGTTTTAAGAATGTGTCCGAAAATCGTACAGCAGATGCATTATATACCGTAGTTTATAACGTTACTAAAGAAATTAATGGAGAGAAATTAGTTGCTCAAAGCTATGATTTAGCTGCAGTGATGGCAGGACAATTATGGGTCTGCAAGCTAAAGTTCGAGAAACTTTCCCAAGTGCTGTGTTTGTCCATTGTTTTGCTCATAAGTTAAATTTAGTTTTATCCCAGTTCATCAATCACATTAAAGAGTGTAAACTATTTTTCGTTACTTTAAGTGGCATGGCTGCTTTTTTTTCCAAGTCAAGAAAATGTACACAAGCTTTGGACTCCATTGTCCACAAACAATTGCCCAAAGTAGCTCCTACTAGGTGGAACTATAATTGTGTTAACAGTATCTTGTGTTAACAGTATCTGAAAATCGTGAATCACTGATTGAACTATTTGAGAATATATAGAAAATAATAAAACGTGGGACTCAGAAACAATAAATAGTTCGAGGGGGTTTTTGGGCTGTTTGAAACGAGATTTCAATTTTAATTATTTGTTGAACATATTTTCAGAAATATTTCCATTCTCCGACAATGTTTTTAATATATTGCAAATTAAAACAAATGATATTGCTTTTTACCTAAAAAAAGTGGATGATTTTAAGGCCATGTTAAGCCAAAAAAGAGATGACTTTGACCTATTTTAGGAGAAAACGATGACATTAAATGTAGAGCCACAAGCGAAGCGTCTTCGAACAGACAAGGTGGGAGATGTTTAAACATCATACAAGTGCCTCTTTTATGAAATAATCGATCAAATTCAGCAACAAATAAACTATAAATTTAACGGTTTAAATGATTTTAAATTCCTCGAGCTCTGCAATTTTGATGCATTTAAAGGAAAAACTTTTCCAGAAGATGCGTTTAAATCTCTTCTTCATCATTAGGACCAGTTCTTCGACTGAGTGGTACTGCGATCTGAACTAAAAGTAATTTACGAAACTGATGACATCAGCGCAAAAAATGACGCTAAGGAACTAATGCAATTTTTAAAAGACAAGGAGCTGGAAGATGGCTACACCGAAGTGTCGAAATTGTGTGAATTAGTATTGACAATACCTGCCACAAGTTCATCAGTAGAACGCAATGCAACGGGGCAGGAGAGACTTTCGCATACATCGCTGTTGTCCATTGAAAATAAACTTCTACAAAATATGTCGGAGCATCGACGTTTTTATGATGACGTCATTGACGAATTTACAAAAAATGATCGAAGAATCGAATTACATTACAAATAGGTAAGATTCTAAAAATTGCTTCCCTTTCTTAAAATTTCACCGCACGCCCCTGATACTGAACCATCAAGTAGTGCGTTTTACCTTTTATTCACACAATTCGCAGGATATTTTAGTATACACAAAACCATTGGGTAGTTAAAAGATGTAATTCCTTTGCAATCAGAAGGAGTTTACAAAATTCCTTGTTCCTGCGGTGAAGTGTATATAGGTGAAACTGAACGGTTTGTGTCTACTAAACTTACAGAAGATGAAAAATGTATAAGTAACAAACAAATCGTTCAATTCGCTGTCGCCGAATACCAGCACACGACAGGACACATGAATAAAGTAAAAGATACCAAGGTTCTTGCATCAGTTTCGGGTTATTATAAACAAAAAATTAGAGAATTTTAACTACATCATGCTTGGAAACCAATCACAGTGAGTCACGCATCGGTGGGCACAGATCGGGTCTAAGTACCTGAACTCTGGCCATTGGAGCTCATTCAGTGTTTTGATCTTGCACAATGAAGGACCCTGAAGATGCCTCGTATAATCGAAGGCGAAACGTCGGAAAGTATTTTCAATTTGACTCTGCCTAAACCCAATAACCATGATTTCTTAATTAAGAGATTGTTTTTCATTTTAATATATATATATATATATATATATATATATATATATATATATATATATATATATATATATATATATATATATATAAACCATTTCCTTTAAACACAACCTATTAATTTGAGTCTTTTGACAGAATTTATGTTTTCGAGTAGTTAAATTCATGGTTTATTGGTTTATTTCTTTACCATGTTTATGCAATGTTGTTGATACATTTTTGGTAAGTGACTGCCAAATTTTAACAATCGGTGTTTTTTAACGCCTAATAATGCTTTGTCTTCTGTTTTAACTGAGTCTTGTATCTGTATGTGCATTAGTTAATGTAATAGTTATTTACCTAGCAAGTGCGGAAAGTTTTACTTTTCCGCACGCTACGGGTTCGGTAAAGCCGTCAAGGGTGGAAAAGACACTTTCCGCATGTGTTAGGTACAAAATTTTTGCTACGATCGATATAGTCCTCAGATAATCAATTAGGTTTGAGTTCAATAATAATATACTGTAATTACAAAGATTATTGAGCTTCTTACCAAAAAAATACTTACTTTGTATTTCACCTTATTTAGTGTTTTAGATAAAATATTTATTAATTTAACAAATCGCCAGGAAAAGTTACTTTTCAGTGCTAGTAGCCCTGAAAAGTTACTTTTCCGCACGATTTTTTTATAGAGTTATAAATAGTAAAAAAGATAAATATTACAAAAAAATCTTTATTTTAGACTAAGAGAATAGAGAATTGAGAACAAATTAACGATATTATTAAAGTTAAACGTGCATTTCATAAATTCTTTATATAAACTAACAAATAAACGATAAATGTTAAAATGAAACGTCCAATTGGTATTTGTAGCATATTGTAGACTTATTGCAGATGCCATATCTTGAAGAACTTCGTTGCTTTTTACTTGAATTTGATGTGTGCTTGATACTGTCTGACCTCCTTTGGAAACACATTCTACCGAACCTTGTATTTGGAGTTGACTTTGAGTAGAGCAACTGAGTATTACATTTTCCATTGTACTTTCTGACAAAAGTGGATCTATGGGTATTCTCGAGGAATTTTTTAAAATATTCTCGGCAATTTTACTTTTATTCGCTAGGGAATCTTCAATATAGAATTCGGTTACACTGGTTGACTTCCATCCTCCATGCCTTTTAATATTAGTGATATTGGTTCTAGAATTAACCAACAAGGTTGCCGAGGACCTTCGAACACAGTGGCCCGTGTACATTTCTGGAATTTTCGAGCCCAGGTATTCAGCAATGTTAGATGATATTTCACCAAATATATTGATACCAACGCTTTGATCGGTACATTTTCCGTTTCTGTAAAATAAAAAAAAGCATAATTTTATGAACTTACAACTCCCAGAAGAGGTGAGAGGGTTTTGGCCATGGGACCAAAATTTGGAGGACCTTTAAAGCAGAATGAAATTCCAATTCCCACCATAATTAAGGATATTGAATATTGCATTTCTACGCTTCATTTGAATGAAAATACACAAAATGTTTTAAACATTATTAGTAATTTTTATAATACTAGTTTTAACAACAAACACATTGGAACCATTAAAGAGTACCAGCACACCAAGAAATATTTAAAAGAAAACCAAGAGTTGATTGTCATGAGGTCGGACAAGGGTAACTCTACAGTGCTAATGTGGAAAGATCAGTATAGGGATGCAATGAAACTTATGTTGTCAGATCAAGAAACATATAATGAAATTCCCAAAGATCCAACTAATAAATTTCAAAAGCAAGGTAATCGTCTAGTTGATTAACTGAAGGAGAGTGATATCATATCGGAAACAGATGCCAAGAAATTAAAAAAACACAATTCTGTACCTCCTCGTATATATGAAATGAGAAAAACACACAAGCCTGGTGTGAAATTGCGCCCGGTGCCGTCTTAATCCACAAAATTATCACTGGTGACTTTAACTTTAAGTTCAACTTAAAAAAACTTCTATAGTTTGTATCCTTTTCAAAAACAATGACTCTACCTCAAGATCATGTACTGGTTTCATTAGACGTTATATCATTATTTACTAATATTCCTAACCAATTAGTGTTCAATATTAGTAATAAAAAATGGCCTTATATTCGAGCTTATACAGATATACCAAGGTCCTTGTTTATGAGAATGTTGACTTTCTGTTTTCAGTAAAGTTATTTTTTGTTCGATAATAAATTTTATTCCCAAATTGAGGGAAGTGCCATGGGCAATCCATCAAGCCCGGTCATGGCAAACCTTATAATGAATGACTTGATTGAGACAGTTTCTGACAGTCCGCCTTTTAGTCTGGGTTTCATAAGGCTATATGTGGATGACACTTTGGCCGCAGTACCACGTGACAGGTTGCATTATATTTTGTATTTTTCAACAGTTATCAGAAGAGACTTCAGTTTACCATGGAGACTGAATCCAATGGTAAGATTGAGTTTCGGTGGTCTACAGACAACCTAATGGACATATTTTGACTAATTGGTACATGAAACCAACTAGTTCTGGTAAACTATTAAGTTTCAATTTTAACCACCCAATTTCGCAAAAAATAATGACAGTCAAAAATGTATTATATAGATCAAGCAACCTGTCGCATGAATCGTTTTACAATGACAATTTAATTAAAATTAAAAATATTCTTCTAAATAATAATTATCCGCTTAATTTCATAAATCAAATAATTACTAGATACAAAGGTAATACGAGTTTGAAGGAAAATGAGGACAGTAATAAACTGTATTATAAGTTTCCTTTTATACCTGGATTGTCCAATAAGATTCAAAAATGTTTTAAGGATACCAACAATCAATGTAATTTTGCTTTTTACAATGTTAAAACTGTTAACAATTTGTTTACAAGATTGGAAGATAGACTGCCTGCTGAATATGAGTCAGACGTAATTTATAGAATTCCATGTTCCCAGTGCCCGAATATGTATTACGTCGGTCAGACGAGGCAGTGTTTAAAAGATCGCCTACCACAACATACAAACGACTGTCACAATCATAATAAAATAGACACAACTGCTCTCATTCTTCATCATCGCAACACGGGTCATGAATTTGATTTTTTAAAGACAATAATTCTTGATAAAGAACAAAATTATAAAGCATAATATTGGAGAAATGATATATATTAACCTGAATAATTCGATTAATTTTAGAACAGATACTAACAATTTAAGTCGCTGTTACTCATCAATACTAAATTAATATAAAGATCATTTCCAGAGTGGTTTAAACCAATAATATAAAAAAAATATTACCCTCGTCTGTCCTATTTTTTCACTACTTTTCTGGGGTTCTGTTATATTTTAAGTTTGTGACCTACTAGGTTAGATGTTTCGTGATGTTTTTTAAGTTTTTTAGGTTTGATTTATGTATTAGTTGACTTTGTATACGCCATACTGCGCGGTCTTGATGTAGTTCCACTATTTGCGATAAACCCCTAATTCTTTAATATCTAACTTCATATCGTTTCCTATATCAGTCGAAAATAAAACATTGTTTATAAGAATAACTTAAAACGTAAAAAGGTTGTATTTGCTTAAGATTTTGCAGTCATCTCATGAAACTTTGTAAATTTACATACACTAAAATGATTTATAAAGGCATCCAGGCCGCGTGAGGTATTGGTAAGTTAAACATTGTTATTTATTCTTGTCTTAATGTGTTCAATTTATTGTTGCTCGTCATTTTTTAAATAGGGTTAAGTACAATTTCTGACATTTCAAATTAGATAGGTTCTTTCTTTCTTTCTTTCTTTCTCAAAATGGAGTCGGCTGCCACTTTTTTACTTTCAGCGCCATTCTCCAGCCCAATAGGTAGGATGTCCGGATGGCGAGCTCTTAGCTCCCGAACACCCCGAATTTTTCAAATAACTCTTGATTTTTTCCTCTTTTAAATTCTGAAATGCATCTTGGCTTCCACTAGGTGCCCCTTGAGAGTACTACTGATATCACGAGATGACCCTTTCTTTCAAGCTATCCCCTTACCCCTCCCACTCCCGCCACGTAGCGGCCATTACGCTAATATTCTATGTAGAACTGCGGCAGACAAACGGGATAGAATGCAGGAACAACTAGGCCTCACACGTTTACAGCGTCTGCCCCCTTTCTAGCGGGGTCATTAGTTTCCACACTGAGCGGTTGAGTCTCCCGTTTCCCCCCGAAATATAGCAGCAAAACCGAACACGTGGCACCACTTATGCTAACAACACAGAGGTCTGCATTCGACAAGACGAACCGGAAGACTTATTAGATAGGTTTATCATAGTACGACCAAATGTAATGTGTCTTCTTCTTTTTCTTTATTATAGGCCCTTGAGAAAGTGGTGATTGACCACGAAACGTTGGGATATAAATACCATAGTGGTTTTATTTGCCTGCCCTCTTCCCACTATAATCCTCTACGTAGAAAAAAGCATTTGTTTGTGGTGTTTACAGGTATCGTAGCCATGGACTGTCTATATAGCTTTATGTAGCTAGGTTTGTCCCTATCTGGGTCACAAACTACACATTTTTTCGGCTTATTGGTTTTGCTAAATGGTATGGTGATTACCAGAATGTCTTCTTTACCTGCAGTGTCTTCGGTCATCATCTTCTTCAACTCCTCACGTCGACATGCGCCTGCTATAACAAAAATTGTAGCTATATGTCTGCAGCATTAAAAATAAAATTTTCTACATGTTGCTGTTCCAAAATTTTTGATTATTTGCAGTTATTATTGACTCTCTTTAAATAGGATGGTAGTTTATAATATTCGCCTATATCAACGCTCGTCTCAAGTTTTATGATTCATTTTAACATCTAATATTTCGACCATAACGTTGGTGGGGCATATGTACTTGATTGCTAGCAATACCTCTTCTTTTATTGTAGATAATTTTTTTTATTGCACCAGAATTTTATATACATGCAGTCATAATTTCAAATATCGTACAGTAAAGTAAAATAGTGTGGTTCTTTTCGCACGATAAATCGTGCGGAAAAGTTTCTTTTCCACACGATCGTAGAAAAAAATATTTTAGCTATAATTAATATATGAAGAAGCTTAAATCAAAAGGCAAAACGTCAAGCCGTTTTATATTTTTATTTCGTATATTATATATTAAATTTATTGGTTGACTTCCATTGGTTATTTTTAATATCTGTTAGCCTTCTATATATGTCGACTAAAAATAGTTTTGTGTTTTTATTGTAGTATTTTAAAAAATCATTCCTTTTGATACTAAATGTATTCAGGCTTGCTCACAATCTATTTTTGGCATCCTTCTGCACCGAAAAGTCCTTTAATTAAAAATATTACTACTAAAAAATCAGATTGCGTGTGTCAGTTTGGTTTATTTTTGCTTGGAGTGGTGTTACAAAGCAACATGTTGTTGACTTCATATTTTCTGTGGTATATGCTATAGAATATAAAGTAAATGTGAGAACATTACGTTATTACTTCCAAAAAATTGGAGATCTTTTTTTTTATTCTCAGCATTGCTTTGTCTAAAAAAATATATGCCAAATTATAAGGTCTGCGATATCTCCAAACCACTAATTTTTAGAAGCTTAACAAAATAAATTGATAAATTGAACCGGAGCTTGCACGTCTACAATGTCTGTTAATAAATTATTTAATTTAAAATGAATTTAAACCGTCTAAAAGGTCATTATACTAAGAGATTAATAAATCATTTAGTGTCTGTAATATGTCAAAAAAAAATCAAAATAATAAAACTTAACGTAAGAACCATTATTGAACGTCATTTTTCTCCTAAATTTCACAGGAAGTATCAGCTTCCATAGGTTTGCGTATATTTCTCAAAGCACGCTCTATACCGGTAGGCTGTGTACGGAATTAGGAGGTTATTCTCTACTATATCGTTAAAGACACTAACGCAAAATATAGTGATGATGAAAACAATTTTTTAAACTCTTGTCAATCAACTTTTATATTTTTCTCTACAAGAATGTCGGGTAATAAAATAGACATTAGACTAAGACTTATCATCTAAGCAAGATCATTATCAATACTAATATATATGAGCAATAGGTAGTAAAAAATAAAATTAAAAAAACATAGAATAAATTACAAAACAATTTTTATATATTTATAAAACACAATTTAGTAAACGCTTAAAATATTGTTTCTAATTCGTTTGTTGTGCTTATGGCGTGTCATTTTAGCTACCTAGCATGATAAATCGGGAGAACGCCGTATACAGAGGCGATTATTAATTAGATACTACATTAAAACGGAAGCTTTCACAGCTTTGATCAATTAAGAAATCATGGTTCATGGAATTAGACCGTGTCAAATTCGAATTACTGTCAGACGTTTCGCCTTAGATTGCACAAGGCTTGTTCAGGGATCTTTAGTCCACGAGACCTGAACACTGAATGAACTCGGACAGATTCAGACGTGCTTTTATACCCGACTTCCACGTGTAATGTAGACCGTACCCCGTATCTCCATTAAAGTTTCGATAGATTCTCTAATTTTTCGTTTATAAAATCCTGGAAACGATGGTAGAACCTTGGATTCTTTTACATTTTTAACATTGTTTTTATTTGTATAGTTAATAGTAATTTTATCAAGTAGTAGTATTAAATCATTAAATGTTGTTTATTAAATTCAAGTAAAGTAATAAAAAGAAAGCAGAAATACAAAAGGACAGTTGAAACGAAACAAACAAGAAAAATTCCGTGCACTTTACAGCTTATGACAGCCTAATATAACTTTCAAATGAGTTGCAAATTTTTCCAAATATGCTCTCATATGACTGCGCCGTTAAATTCTTAGTTGCAAGTACTTCTTAGGATCAAGCTTTAGATCAAATTATTGTAACCAAATCATCCAGAATGCGTTCTCGCTATGTTAATTTATTTTGCACAGACGGCAAAATTGGCACATTCTTTTATAACTTTGATTCTCGCTATTTCAAACCCAATGTCAGTTTTAAAACATCAATAACAACAATCGTTGAACTTAAACACCTGAATAAAGATAAGGCTATTTATACGAAAGGTTTATTATGTAAAAGTAAAATTTAATAATATCTAAAGCTGTTAAAGGCATGTATTTTAATGTTTGACCAGTTTTTTGTTAAATTGGCACGTGAAATAAGGTATCACCTAATTGGCTTGTTTAATTTAGTCCATACTTTAATTATAATTCTCTTTCAAAAGTATAAGTTTTCAAATTGCTTCCTAAATTTCAAAGTAAAAATCAAAGTGGATACGCCACTGAAAACAGTAAACAAGGTGTTGTCATTTTGACGGGCCATCGTTTTGAATCTTGGGAACTTTCCGGTCTCGTCAAAGTCACGGCTAGGCTCTTTCCTGTACATTTACTTATTCAAAGGATTCATCGGAAACAGCGAAACTGACCGAAGCTCTGAAAGGGAATAGCTAGTGCCCTGAAGAAATTATGCTTTTAATTAAAAGATATAGTAATCCAACTACACGAAATGATAAGGAGCTACTGTTAGATAGCGTTATTCTTCCCAACATACGTGGCACTACAGGCAAAATAGGACGATTACTTCAGCGATCCAACATACGTACAATCTTCAATACTAGTGAGTTAATAACCGATTTTTTTTGTGCAGGATGGTGGTAGGAAGTCTCATTTAAATATCTATTTGTATGCGTCGGTTTGTTTTGTTACGTTGGATCCCGAAGATATTTTGGTCGGTTTCGATGTAGAATTACTATACACAAATCTTCCTGTCATCGACTCAATTTCCATTATATCAGACATATTGGATCATAATAATCTTGATAATAACTTAATAGACCTATGTGGAAGTTTGTTTGTTGTTTATTCTACTTATTACATTATTCAAGAACCTTTTTATGAACAAACTTCAAGGTCAGCCATGGGATCTCCTCTATCACCTCTGGTAATGAATATCTTTAAGGAGGCCTTTGAAGATATTGCTGTAACATCCTCTCCACTAAAACTAAAACACTGGTTCAGATATGTAGATAATAATTTTGTTGTTTGGCCCCATGGACAGGATCATCTCATATTTCTGGACCACCTTAATCAACAACATCATAATATTAAACTCACAATGGAAGGTGAATCTAATGCAGCGATTCCCTTTCTAAATTTATTAGTTAAAAAGAAGGAGAATAATACATTAGGACATTTTGTGTATACCTAAACGCAAATTCCCACCACCATCCAGCACAAAAAAAATCCATTATTAACTCATTAGTATTTAGATTTCTGGTCAAGATTTTCTAACATCGGAAACATCAAAACTTACCGAAGTTCTTCGGTAAACTGCTTAAACTGCAGATATTAGGCGTCCAATTAAAATATATAGTTATCCAACTCCGCGAAAGGAGAATGATAAGGAGCCAACGTAAGGTAGTGTTCTTTTTTACATACTATAGACCAAATAAGCAGATTACTTCGGCGGACAACATATGTACAATCTTCAATACACATAAGAAGATTGAACAATGCTTGCGATCCCCGAAAGATATTAAACCTTTTCCAACAGAGGGATTATATAAAATTCCTTGCTCATATGGAGAAGTATATGTGGGAGAAACAGGACGCTCAATATCAGCTAGACTTAAGGAACATGAACGATGCATTAAAAAAAAACAAATTTTTCTATCTGGTGTAGCTGAATACCAGCATACCACTGGTCATATTATAAATGTAAAAGAAACCAAGATTCTAGCATCGGTTTCGGGTTTTTATAAACGAAAAATTAGAGAATCTATTGAAATTTTTAAATATACAAAAAACTTCAATAGAGATATGGGTTACTGTCTACGTCACACGTGGAAACCGATCTTCAGGGACGGACATATAGGAGGGATGGGGGGAGCGACCCCTCTCCCCCCCAATATTTTATTCTGTTGACAAAATCTTATCTTATGTTGGAATTATTTCATTTCAAATTTAAATTAAAATAATTGTTCAAAACCGAAGGATCATCCATACTTATTTTTTTTTTAGTTGGAGGTGGAGTTTTTCTCACTTACTCCCCCCTACTTTATTTTCGATGCGTCTCTGCCGATCTTACCACAGGGTCACGGTCAGCGTATCTCATTTTTACACAGGGCGCGTATGGTAAATCTGTATTTTATGAAACTAATACTTTTGTATACATAGATAACCAAGTTTTCCAAAGAGATTTAAATTTATACCAGGTTTAAATGGACAGTTATATTTAAATGTAAGAAATTATTTTTCTAAATATCACAATTGCAAAATGTGACAGTGACATAAGCAAACAAACTGGCGACCTGAAAGTTTTAGTTGCTATGGTAACTAGATCTGATCTAACTGTTAAACTTTTTTAGTACATCTGAAGGAAAATGTCTGTTTTGAGCTTGCTTATCTAGTTACTACCAGAGAATTATGTATTTATATATTAAAACTAAGAACTCCAATATTGATAAGATATTGAATACTTTCCTTGTATAATATGATCTACAACTTCGCTTTTAGTGAAAGGAGGGCAAGAAAATACAGTTTAAAGTGTATGCAGTTTTGATTTACATTAAATTATAAATTTCTGCACTTGATCCTTTTTGAAATGTTTTAAAGGAAAAAAAGGTAAATAGAGATCCAATAAAAGTCATTTAGATTACAAGCAACTATACTATAACAGAATTTAAAATTAAAAAATATATAACGTGTGCAACCTTTTTAAAAGCAAAGCTTTTTAACCTTTCCTTAAAGCAAAATGCAAAAAAAAATAAATTTAAGATACTTTTAAAAAATTGGTCAGTTAGTACATAATAATAAATAAAAATCATATTAGTTTTTTATTATTTTTGTACACGTAATCTTTTTCTTCAGTATTATAATAGCTTTCACATTTTATATAATGTACCTTAGCGGCCAAAAAATACTGAGACAAAGAAAGTAGTTTTGGTCTCCTGTACTATTAGGTAACATACACACAAGATGCGGGTTTTGATTTGTGTCAACTGGTCAAATAATATATTATATTATCATCAATATTTGCTTGTAAAACAATGTAATTGTAAAACAAAAAGTTATAAATCACCCCAGAATGAAACATGGTACCTGTAATTCTGTCCTTAAAGCCTTAAACGAAAAAGAAGGAAGCAATTTCCCCTGGTCCTCCACAACAAGAAGATGTCGAATAGGAGCGTCAGAGATAAGCAACCAATGTGCTGCTAACAAAATATTTTTTCTGTGGAAAATGAGCAGAGTAGAGTAGAATTTTCCAGTTTATATCTCAACCAGAATAATTTAAGGAAACGAATAATATTTAAATTGTTCAACAATGGTATAAATTCCTATATATAGACCCAAAAACATAAGACTAATCATAGTGGAATTGTGGAAATTGTTCAGGAAAGACTAACGGCTGATGCATATCAAGATATTCTTGGTCGAGTCGTGGTTCTATCTGTTGGAGTGGTACATCAATACACAAGCCAAGAATTGTTCAAGAATTAGCCCGAAAATACGCCGTTCACGTTCAAAGTGTCACGATCTCAATTCTATTGAGAACATTTGGGGAAAATTGATAAAACATATGTATTTTAGACTGAGAAGCCAAACAGAACTCCAACATATGCTGGAAGCATGGAATAAAATAACTCCGGATTCGGATTTCAGAATTCAAAATCGACTAGCGATGCAATAGTTTCCTTTATTGAAAAACTATATTTGAAAATTAATTAAAAGTCTGCAGAAGCAGTGTTCTGTGACTTATCAAAGGCATTTGATTATGTGAGTCACAGAATACTGTTGCAAACATTAGAACGCTATGGTTTCAGGAAAAATGTTTTAATTTGGTTTAAGTTATAATTAAGTAACCGCAAGCAGGTGCATAGGATAGCAGGAGAAACCTCCTCTCAAATGGATATTGATAGTGGAGTACCTTAAGGACCTGTATTGGGTCCATTGCTTTTTCTTTTGTATTTTAATGATATTACTAAGCTTAATATTAAAGGTTCGTTGACTCTATTTGCCGACGATATATCTATTTTTTGGCATGATAATAATACACTTAGGTTGCAACAAACTGTTTCAGAAGATGTTGAGATTATTAAGGATTGGTGTGATTCCAATTTTCTTTATTTTAATGCATCAAAAACTAATATTCTACATTTTAATTGTTCATTGAGTAATTTTTTTACACAGTTAACTGAAAAACTTTTGAAAGGTTGCTATACGGTACGACTAACTTTTAAAGAACCGGGGTTATCTTTTTCTAGATCAGTAATTGAATCCCATTGTTTTTAAGTAAAAAAAGAGCAGTCCAATGTATGTGCAATTCTGGTGCTAGAAATACCTGCAAGGCACTTTTTCAGCTATACGGTACGACTAACTTTTTGAAGAACCGGGGTTATCTTTTTCTAGATCAGTAATTGAATCCCATTTTCATCAGTTAAATTCAAACTTATATGGTTATTTGTATTTAATACAAATGTTTATTGTGATGTGATGCTTATTTGTGATTAATTCTTGTACTATTTAATATATATTAAAAGCAATATAGGGGTCTGGAGAAATCAGTCAAAACTTATTTTATAATTCTTAAAATTATTTTCTTGAGGCGCAAGTGATCTAATAGTACGGAAGAAACAATCATTATATAACTCCTTTCTTGGCGAATTCAACTAATAATGTGACTGAGCCCTTTTATATGACCTCTGGGCAACGAAACTGCTTCTATTCACGAAACGATAAAACCACTTTCGGAAATAGTAATAAATTTGAATATAGTTTATTTGATAAATTGAGTTGGTTTTACGGAAAACAGAGAAATACGAATAAGTTTAGAACGATGTAGAAATATGAAATATGAAAACAAAGTACATTGCTTTTCAAATGAGTATTTTGTATTCTGAGTACTTACAGGCTGGTCAATGTAGCATTAAAACAGTTAAGGTAATTGAGAAATATATGTTATGTCGATTATTTAATTATTATTAAACGGGATATGTATTAACTTATATTATTTCGTTCGTAAAAGCGAAGTATCGTAATCGAGGAAAAATTACCCTCCAAGATTTTTCAGATCATTAGGTTTCAGGTCCTTAGATGCCTTCTCAAGTCCATCGGTCTATTTGTTTGTCTATCTGTCGTCAGTCTGTTCGCGGCATAGCAAAAAACTACTTACCCGATTGACTTCAAATTTTGGATAAAAATTGAGTGTCATATGGGGATGACCTGGTAACATTTTGGTAAAAATCCAATATGGCAGCCTAGTGAAATGTTTACTAGAAAACTATTTATGCAATGTATCTCAAATTTTGTACAAAAATCGTGTATTATGTAGGAAACAAGTGGTGGTACAAATTCAAGATGGCTGAAAGAACTACCTAATGGGCTAATTTCGAATTGTGTGCCATAACTAATTGTTGTATAGAGATGAACTAGTAGTGGTACTAATTCAAGATGACGGATCAAAATCGCGGGCAAATAAAATGTTTGTAATCGCGAAAAAAATCACATTCTGATGACATGCAAAAAAAAATGTTATTAATTTCGTCAGTCTGTCTGTCGATTTGTGCGTCTGTCTGTCAGTTCGCGGCATAGCTTAAAAACTGCTTAAGTATTAGATTGATTTCAAATTTTAGTCAAAATTTAAGAGTCATATGAGGATGACCTGGTAATATTTTGGTAAAAATCCAATATCCCGGAACAAAATGGCGATCTAGTGAAACGTTAAACAATTATTACTAGAACAATAATTACCCCATTTACCTCAAATTTTGCACAAGAATCAATTGTTACATAGGAATGAACAGGTAACATTTTAGTATCAATATAAGATAGCACCACAAAATGGCGACCTAATATCAATTTCAAATGTTGTGCAAGTATAAACTGGTAAAATTGTGGTACGAATTCAAGATGGCGGAACAAAATTATGGCCAAATATTTTTTTAATTCAGCGTAAAAACATCTTATTCAATTGACTTTAAGTTTTGCAACACACAATGGCGGTGTGTGTCATAATAGAATTTATTTTAAATTAAGATATTAAAAAAAAATATTGGTAGGAATCATCCTGAAAAAAGAGAGTGTTCCTAAATATCTAGATCAATTTCAAATGTTGTGCAAGAATTAAGTGTGATATAAAAATAAACCAAATATTTTTTTTTTGATTAATAATTTTAAACTCAGAGAGGTCTAAGAAATCTATGTACTAAAATCAATTTGGCCTAGGGCATGTTAAATTTAAAAATGACGCCATTAGATCATAAACCACTTCGAGAGAGATGTACAAACAATTTAGCCCCAGACCGAACCGTTTAGGTTTTACATCCTTTTAAATGTTAACATTAATTGTGAATTTTTAAATGTTAGTAACTCAAAAACAATTGAACTTAGGTATAGAACATGCTACATGAAATATGAGTGTTTATAAATTTCTATTGCTTCTAAACAATCAAATTTGCGACTTTTTTGTTCATAATATAATCTGACTTATTTATGTCAGGTAATGTATGTGAAGTAAAATGTAGAATAGCAAAAATATATAATTTCTGCAGGTTCAAAACAGCCAACAAGAAGTATTGCTTTCGATTATGTCATAGGGTACTCTCCTGCGATCATGATTTCTGGGCCTCCATACTCATCAGGCATGCTTGTACCCAGGAAGATCTGAAATAACAGATGTTGGCCGTTTTGCACCTGCAGAAATTATACATTTGTGCTATTCTACATATATATCTTTTCCGGCCGATGTGTGAAAACGCATTTTTATCGATTTTAGTATCTATGTGAAGTAAGTAAATATTACCAGGCCATCTCCATACGACCCCTAATTTTTGATCAAAATTTGAAGCCAATCGGGTAAGTAGTTCTTTAGCTATACCGGGAACAGACAGACCGAAAGACAGACAGGCAGACCGACGGAATTGAGAAAACATGTTTTTCGGCATCTAGAGACCCTGAAAAATAAAGAAGGGTGATTTTTTCACGATTTGCATTTCTTTTACGAGGGAAGTTAAAGTATCGAAAATGTAAAAAAATTTAACATATCAGCAATATAATTAAAGCACTCTTTAAAGAAAAATTTAAAACAAGGACGAATCAAATTAGAGGTTAATATATTTATTGTTATATGTTAATAATTTCTTAGCTATTCGTTAGTTATTTATTAATTAAAAAACATGAGTAAAAATTACTGGAAAGCAAAATGTTACTTCGTAACTTAATAAAAATATTTCCAAGTTTTCAAAAAAATTATAGTAATATTATACCAATAGCAAATGTTTCTACATTAGTATCAACACCACCATGTGTTCCGCGTCACAGAAATAAAAAATCGGTAAATTTCCTTTACACGGAACTGCCCTGAATTTAGTCAGTAAGTACATATTATATAATTGGGTTTCCTTTTTTACTTTTTTAGACATAAGAAAGCATTCAGGACGAAATTTCCGGTTAAGTTACTTCACAGATCGGTTTTACCGAATTACCCTGAAGTTCCCTCAAAAAAGCAGGAGGTTCTCAATTGGACCTGTATGTATTTTGTTTATGTTTGTTCGCGCATATTGTCTAAACGGCTTTGCCGATTTTGATAATTCAAACGTCAAATTGTTGAAGATGTTTCTCTTGATTTAAAATCCGTTCACCCGTTTTTTAGTAATAGTATTTAAAAAAAAACACAGTTATAAGTGCGATAACGACAGCGAGTCTTACAATTAAATTTATATTTTTTTAAATACCTTTTTCAAACTAAATCATTGAGGTGTGTAATAGACCTACAACACTAGTTTCTAAAATGTACCTCTTTTGCTATAATGTTATGTAAATTTATATATATATACAGGGTGACCATAAAAATGTACAACCTCAAAATCTAGTATTTTTATTGACATTTAGTGGATTAAAAAACGGGGCAAAAGTCGCTTCCTTCTGGATTTTTTTTTGCGTTAGAACACACCGATATATACCTCATTTTATTAAATGGATCATTGTACATACAAAATCGCAAAATATTACTTTTTTGCGGTCTCGACTTTTTTTATTTACAAAAAACTGGAAAAATTATTATTTTTTTAAAATCGTGTTTTTTTTGTTTCCCCTCGTATAACTTCTTACCTAATTAAGCTATCGAGACGATTTTTTTTTACTTAAAGCAGACATTTTGGCGCTTCTTCCCATGTAAAACATGATAGCTATTATTTATTTTAAATGTGGCTAAAACATCGATGAACTTGAAACTTTATAAATTATGTAAACATGGAAATTTTATATAACATGCAGCGAATAAAATGTAGACAAAATATCAAAATAGTTTTTAGTAGCAAAATCGTTAGTGTAGCTTTCATACTACGATTTTTTAAAATGCGCGAAATTTAAAACTTTGGTTATTCTCAACAGCGAATATGAAGCTCCCGGTGTCTTGTACCAGAGCGACGCGTTATAAAATGCAGGACTAAACCAGTGTTTGCACGTATATTACTATGGTGATAATTATTATCACCACAGCTCTATGTGATAATTATTATCACCATAGTAACGTACAAATACTGCTTTGTTCAATTATGAATTGTGCCTTGTCCTAAACAAGTTTTTAGCAAAATATAGTGAGAAGTGAGTGTTTATTGTGTGGTAAAGGTGTGGGCGAAAAAGACAAAAATGTGGTACATAAACCTTCGAAGCAGTGTTTAGATACAATAATTTGGATGGCTGAAATAAGAAAGGATTATTTTGGACAAAGAATTTTGAAGAAAATTAGAGATGACATTTTACACGGAAAAATAAAGGTGAAATACCACAAAGACTGTGGGAAAATCTACACCTGCAAATATCATATGATCATGCTTAGCCAAGCTAGTGTGGGGGACAGGCGCATTCCCGGCTCCTCAGAAACTAGGACAGAATATTTTAACATACGCGAAATGTGCCTTATTTGCAATGAATGGGGTATAACAGGTTTGCAGAGTTTTCTTAAGTAATATTACTTAATTAAATTATTGAAATTACCAATTATTTATATATATATATAGGTATATATCGGTGTATTCTAACGCAAAAAAAAATCGAGAAGGAAGCGGCTTTTGCCACGCTTTTTACTCCACTAATTTTCGAAAAATGGACATTCGGTATGAATAAAACGTTATTAACCGACTACCCTCCTTATAATTTTAACTGGTTTCAAAAAAGGATGATGTATCACTCAAATCCTATGTATTTTTTTTATGTTTGTATATCGATTACTCCGCGATGGTTTGACCAATTTGGATGAAATTTTCAGGGGACATTTAGGATATTACCGGAGTGGTTCCATAAGAAGCATATTTAAAAATTTTAAAAATGGCGGAAAGGCGGTCATTTTGTTTTTTTTTTTTTTAGGTTTATACATCCATTACTGCGCCAAACTGACAAAGATAGTAGTTTTAGACATCAAAACACCAAATTGACTGAATACATGATTATATTTTTGTGATTAAATAATTAAGAATATCTTTAGCGCCGACCTCACGGACATTATTTTTCACTTTTTAGTGCATTTTTTTGAAATTTTTATCATCTAGAAGAGTTAAAGATAACACAATTTATATATGTAACTACTAAATGGCTTTATAAGAAACTTAATAGTATCATACTTTAGTATTCGTAATAAAAAAAAGAATTATTAACGACGGAAGTTCCAGGTAAAGAAAATTTACCGATTTGTTATATTATTTTTAATAGGCCGCCATTTTGTTCCATTATATGGGATTCGTACCAGCATTTGACTAATTTAATTCTACGGAAGCGTAGAAGGGCCACAATTTTTTTTATTTTTCAATTCTGAGTTTAAAGTCGGAATTTAACAAAATTCTGAATTTAAAGTCAGAATTTAACAAAATTCTGAGTTCAAAGTCGGAATTTAATAAAATTCTGAGTTTAAAGTTAGAATTTAACTAAATTCTGTGTTTAAAGTCAGAATTTAATAAAATTCTGAGTTTAAAGTCAGAATTTAACAAAAGAGTTTAAAGTCGGAATTTTACAATTTTAAATTTAAAGTCGGAATTTATCAAAATTCTGAGTTTAAAGTCAGAATTTAGTCCGTACGATTGTATAACAGACTGGAACAAAAAAAAACAAGTTCAATATTCTTGTTTGAATAATGGCAAATGCGCTATGAATTGTTCCACCAAACTACAGATAGTTAAAAAATGATAAAAGGGAGGGAAGGTACAAAATAAAAGTTTCCTATTTAGATTTTTGAGTGTTAAATAAGTCCCTCACAAATTAAACATATGTTAAATTAGTTCATTTTATATATTTTTATTTATTTCTATTGCTGAAAAAAAAGCCAAAATGAATACAAGAAAACACATACATTAAAAGGTTCACAAAATAAAAAAGGTAATACAAAACAATAAATAAGTCTTAGGAAACGGTTCAAATATGTTTCAACGATGTAAGGGTGTCTCGCGAAACATACTGACAGATCTCCCCCTCTGATTCAGGGTGATTCAAGTTGAGTGTCCTATTAGAAATATCTGGAGAACCAACGAATAGGATGTTTTGAAAATTTGGCTTTGGCCATAGATGCACATAATATACTCTCGTTATAAAATATTTTAAATTGCGCGGTTTGCCGCTTCTACCTCAAACCAGAGGCATCATCCATTTTTTAAATGAAATGCCCTATATTTTAGTAAATTTTTATATTTTTCTAAAAAATCCAAACACTTATTGAATTACTTTTCTCATGCCTAAATTTAACTGTTTTCGAGAAAATGGCGCTTGAACAATGACAATTTTGACCCTTTGAAGCTCGGTAAATCTCAAACGAGTTTACTTGCAACGAAATGGATTTCACTTATCTGTCTTAATATTTAATTATCTATCTCCTGACACCAATTTCAGGTTTGGCAGGAGACTAAACTCATAATTTAGTTACATTCTGACTTTAAACTCAGAATTTAGTTAATTTCTGACTTTAAACTCAGAATTTAGTTAAGTTTCGATTTTAAACTCAGAATTTTGTTAAATTCTGACTTTAAACTCTGAATTTTGTTAAATTCCGACTTTAAACGTCTAATTTAGTTAAATTCCTACTTTAAACTCAGAATTTAGTTAGTTTCTGACTTTAAACTAAGTATTTAGTTAAATTTCGACTTTAAACTCAGAATTTTATTAGATTCTGACTTTAAACTCAGAATTTTGTTTATTTATAAATTCTGACTTTGAAGTCGCAGTTTAACAAAATTCTGAGTTTATTGTTAGAAGTTAACAAAATTCTGAGTTTAAAGTCAGAATCTAACAAAATTCTTAGTTTAAAGTTAGAAATTAACTAAATTCTGAGTTTAAAGTCGGAATTTAGCTATATTCTGAATTTAAAGTCAGAATATAAAAAAATACAGATTTTAAAGTCAGAATTTACCAAAATTCTGAGTTTAAAGTCTAAATTTAACTAAATTCTGAGTTTAAAGTCGGAATGTAACTAAATTCTGAGTTTCAAGTCAGAATTTAACGAAATGCATTTTTGACGTCTCCTGCCAAACCTGAAATTGGTGTCAGGAGATAGATAATTAAATATTAAGATAGATAAGTGAAATCCATTTCGTTGTAAGTAAACTCGTTTGAGATTTACCGAGCTTTAAAGGGTCAAAATTGTCATTGTTCAAGCGCCATTTTCTCGAAAACAGTTAAATTTAGGCATGGGAAAGGTATCTCAATAAGTGCTTGGATTTTTTAGAAAAATATAAAAATTTAATAAAATAGAGGGCATTTCATTTAAAAAACAGATGATGCCTCCGGTTTGAGGTAGAAGCGGCAACATCGCGCAATTTAAAATATTTTATAACGAGAGGATATTATGTTCATCTATGGCCAAAGTCAAATTCTTAAAACACCCTATTCGTTGGTTCTTCAGATATTTCTAATAGGACACACAACTTGAATCACCCTGAAACAAAGACGGAGATCTGTCAGTATGTTTCGCGAGACACCCTTACATCGTTGAAACATATTTGAACCGTTTCCTAAGACTTATTTATCGTTTTGTATTACCTTTTCAGAATTTTGTTAAAGTTAAATTCCGACTTTAAACTCAGAATTAAAAAATAAAAAAAAATTGTGGCCCTTCTACGCTTCTGTACAAACCAAATATTAAATTTAAAAAGATAATTTAGTTTACGTAAGGATCTTTAACTTTAAAGAAAACATGTAGGGAAAATAACTATATGTAGGGTGATAACTAAAGGGATATAAAGAGGTACTTAAATGGCGTTATTTAAATACCTCTTTATAAACCACGTTTTTTTTGCATTTTCTTTTATTTTTTATTTTATCAAATTTTGTTCATAAATTATTTCCAATTTATTGGAACACTCTGTATAAACTTTTATAAAATATGTAAAAAATTAAAAAAAAAACCTAGCGTTTTTTTGAATAATCAACCGTTTTTTAAATAAAAAATATGGTAATACTTAAGAGGCAATCTCATCCCCTTGAAATTTGTTTTTGAAAAATCCCTTCTTATCTAACCTCCACATCCTACAATCAGTCTTTATGCCAAAATTCAGCTTTTTACGTCAGACGGTTTAAACAGAATCGTGATTAATCAGTCGCCCGATTTTTTGAAACACCCTGTATATATTTTTAAAAACGTTTAAAATATGTAAAATAATCAAATCACGAGTTTAAGGGTATTTTCGAAAAGCTGACCATTTTTTAAATAAAAAATATTGTACTATTTAAGGGTTTCACCACCTTGAAATTTAAGTTTTGAAAGTTCCTTCTTATCGAACCTCCATATCCTACAATCAACCTGTAAACCAAAATTCAGCTTTTTTACTTCAAGCGGTGATTAATTAGTATCGCGATTTTTTTAAACAAGCTGTATACATTTTTAATACATTTTAAAATATGTAAAATAATCAAATAAAATACGCGAGTTTAAGAGTTTTTCCAAAAAACCCACAGTTTTTTTAAATAAAACATGTTGTAATATTTAAGGGGCGGTTTTACCCCCTTGAAATTTGAGTTTTGAAAACCCAAGCGTTTGGAGCAGAATCGTGATTAATCAGTGACCTGATTTTTGAAACACCCTGTATAAATGTTTAAGAAATTTTAAAATATATATAATAATCAAATAAAATACCTGAATTTGAGCGTTTTTCCAAAAAACTAACCGTTTTTTAAATAAGAAACGTAATATTTAATTCCATTCCATCCCCCTTGGAATTTGATTCTTGAAAAAATCCCTTCTTACCGAACCTCTACGTCCTACTTCAACCTGTGTGCCAAAATTCAGCTTTTTACGTCAAGCGGTTTGAGCAGAATCGTGATTAAACAGTGTCCAGATTTTTTGAAACGCCCTGTATACATTTACAATAAATAATGTTAAAAGGTCTCGGTAACCGAACGATCACCTCAAAAAAAATCATATAAATCGGTGCAGTACAACTCGCTAACGAACTTGCTGCAAAATTTGGCTTACTGTTTTAAATATATAGATATAGACAGGTAAATAATTGAGCGATTAATTATATTCGGTTTGTCGAGACATATTAGGAATTTCATTGTACCTATATAAAATCATGGTTCTAAAATATTTTGTTTAATTAAAGTATTCGTTATTTAAAAAACTAGTTCGGCTATTAAAGATAGAGGAGAATTAGTTTTAGTAATATGAGTAATGAAGACAAACTGCTTTACCTTAATAATGTTTAATAGTTTTCTCTTAATTTCTGTATTTCTATACTTTTCCAATTTTAATGCATAATGTATAAATAAATTTATATATACGATTTATTTAAAAAAAGAGATATTTGGTTTGCCAAAAAAATAAGCTGCATTTATAAAGAATTTCTTGCCTTTAAGTAGATCCTTACTCATAAACCGAACACATCTCGCGGTACATCACACCGATCTAGCACGTGGGTAAGTTATGTTTCCCAACGCTGACAGCGCGAAACGCCAGCAAGGGATCTACCGACTGAAAATCCAGCGGTAAAAGATGATAACCTGTACGTACTTGAGTTCGCGCACGTGAACAAGTTTTGGCTATTGTACAAAAGGTAATAATGACAAAACTGAAAGAGTTTATACGGTAAATGACGAACCAGTTAAAAAAGGTATGTTTATACATTTTTGGATAAAATTAGCACTATTGTAATTCTATAGTATCTAAACTATTTTACGTATTTTCGAAATTCTAAAGAAATTCATGTCCACTTTTTACAAAATCACTTCATAAGTGGCATAAGAGTATGGTTCTGATTTATTTGTTTTATTATTAGTGACCACAATAGTAATTTTCAGTGTATTTTAGGTTAGATGATGGTCAATAAAACGCACATAGAAAATCAATGTTGTCTAGCAGGCATTACCATACTTACAATTGTAATTTTCCGTGTTAAACTAAAAAAATATATAATTTGTGGAACATTATTTAGATGGTGGGTATTTTGTATGTTGTTAAAATATATACGATCTCAATTGAAACCCTTAAAAAAACATTTGGAATAGAAATTCTTTGTATGGGCCGACTTCATTATTTATTACCACTAATATTTCTTTTTAAACAATTAAAAATATATTCTAAAATTATGGTTAGTTGGTTTGCGAGATACAAACGTAAAATGATGTTCAATAATATCTTAAAATCTCAGGAAAAAATAAAAACATGTTTTGAATTTAAATGTATTATTAGAAATATTAAGTAATTCCTAATGCCAAATATACTTATTTAAGAAATAATACGTTTTTAGCCAATAACCGATAACATATTTTCAAAATATCGTAGTCATTCATTATTAGTTTTTGAAATTCATGAGATTTGTATTACTTTCCTCCTGTAATGTAATCGTGACAAAAGCGCCCTCCGGGATTTTTTCAGATCTTTACATTTCCAGGTTTTTAGATGCCGAAAAACATATTTTCTCGAATCTGTCGGTATGTCAGTCTGTTCGCGGCATAGCTAAAGAACTACTTATCTGATTGACTTCAAATTTTGGTCCAAAATTAATAGTCATATAGAGATGGCCTGGTAACATTTTCGTAAAAATCCATATAGGGGAACAAAATGGCGGCCTAGTTAAATGTTTAAAAAAATATTGCTGAAAAACTACTTTACAATTTATCTAAAATTTTGCAGAAAAATTAACATGGAGATGAACTGGTAAAATTTTGGTACCAATTCAAGATAGCATAACAAAATGGCGCCTCATAAAATATTTGGGTTAAATCTTGCAACTTATTTTGAAGCTGTTCCCTTTATCGGAAGTGACTGAAATTTAGTATGCATACATAAACAAGATGACAATGCAATAATATGTTGTCCAATCATGAATATCTTATACAGGGTGCTTTCAAAATATTGCTAATAAGTTCAAAAAAGTTTCCGTTTTAGGAATTTTCTTAGATTTGGTATATATACATAAACTTGATGAAGATACAATATTATGGATTTGAATATCTTGTCTTGTACAGGGTACATCTATATAAACTAAGTGACAATGCAATATTATGGTTGCAAATCGTAAATATCTAATACAGGGTGCGTAAAGAATACAAAGTGGTACAAAACAGTTCTTTTTATTGGAATTATCTGAATCGTCTTATTTAAGTACCTCTTAAGGTCTGTTTTTATATAATACCCTGTATACATAAAAAAAATTGTAAATAATAAAATAAAATACACTTGTCAACGTTTTTTTTTTTTTTGAAAAACTAACCGTTTTGTAAATAATAAGCCCCTGCAATATTACACTTATATTGCAGGGGCCGGGCGGTTTTACCCCTTGAAATTTGAAAGTCGTAAAATCCCCTTTTACCAAAACTTTACATCACACATTCAAACTCTATGATAAAATTCAGCTTTTTACGTCAAGAGGTTTGAGTGGGATTGTGATTAATCAGTGGCCCAATATCTTTAAAACACCCTGTATAATTTTTGAAAAAATTTTATAATATGTAAAGTATGAAAATAAAATACCCGTATTCAAGCGTTTATCTGAAATCCTAAGCGTTTTTTTTAATAGAAAATAATTAATAAATTTAAATTTCACCACCTTACAAGTCTTTTGAAAACCCATATTTTATCGAACCTCTACGCTCTGTAGTCAATCCGTATACAAAAATTCGGCGTTTTGCGTCAAGCGGTTTTAAAGAGGATCGTGATTAATTAGTGACCCGAGTTTTGAAACACCCTGTATACATTTAAAAAACTCTACGAATGTAGAAAAAATTAGATTAAAATGCCCTTATTCAAGTGTTTTTTTTAAACCCAACCGTTTTGTAAATAAAAATATTTTTATATTCAAGGGGCGGTTTCACCTCCTTGAAATTTAAGTTTCGAAAATCTTTACACTGTACAATGAACCTCTATATCAAAATTCATCATTTTACGTCAAGAGTGACCCGATTTTTTAAACACCTTGTATACATTATTTAAAATCTTTAAATTTATAAAAAATAAAAATAAATAACACTTATTCAAGCCTTTTTTTAAAAACTAACTGTCTCTTAAATAAAATATTGTATTATTTAAGGCGTGGTTTTATCCCCTTGTAGCTTGAGTTTTGAAAAATCCCTTTTTTCCGAACCTCTACACCTTGCAGTCGAAATTCCGTTTTTTACGGCAAGAGGTTTGAGCAAAATATTGATTAATCAACGACCCGATTTTTTAAACCACTCTATATTACATTTTCAAAATTTTAAAATAAACTAAGATATAAAAACTAACCATTTGTTAAAAATATTGTAATATTTAAGGGGGACCACCTTGGAATTTGAGTTTCGAAAAATTCCTTCTTATCGAACCTATACATCGGGAAATCAATCTGTGTACCAAAATTCATCTTCCTGTGTAAAGCGGTTTAAGCAGGAGCGTGTTTAATCAGTGAGTCAATTAAGGATTTTATATATTAGTATAGATAGATAATAAAAACAATAACATTAAAACAAAGTTAATTTTTGACAATATTTCAAATCTACGCACGGAGCCTGCAAATGGCATTTCTTAACCAATACCGAATAAACAACTGGCAGGATGGAACGAAATAAATTATCGAGATTTGATTATTTTTACCCTTTTGCAACTTAGGAATAAAAACCTTTACGCGCCTATGAAAATATCGTGTAAAATTTTATCAGTTACCATACCGCAGAAAAAAAATGTATCCTAGAAATTTAGAACCACTTAAAACTCGTCATTGACCAATTGAACGCGTCGGCGTCGGATTGAATAATTCGCTGGCACATATCAAGTCCACGTTGAGGACGAATATGAGGAGCTGTCAATAAAAATAATACTATTTTCTTTAAGTGTGTTTTGTGGTAAATTGATTTCTGAGCAATTTCAATTAACTTCGTATAAACTTTACCATTTAGTATAGCAATCTGCCTTTGTAACGTCTTATTATAGATGTTGAATATATTGTTGATCCGATTCCTGATGGAAGCATTAAAATCGAACCTCGAAATAAAGTAATATCATTACTAACTTTATGCAAACAAATAATACTTACCATACGAATAAAACAATATTAAAACATAAAAAAAAAGAATATGTTAACTTTCTTAAGCAGCAATCCAATATTTTACTTCTAAAAGCTGATAAAGGTAACACCACAGTAGCAATAAATAAAACATATTACTTACAAATAGGTTACGAATTTCTCTCAAATAGTGACACATATATACAGCTAGAAAAAGATCCAACAGTAACGGTTCAAAATAAATTGAATAAAATGATAGATAAATTGATAAACTAAAAAACTATTTTGATAAAACCTGAATCAAATGGAGTTTTTCCAAAATTGTACTTTCAACCTAATATACACAATACTCTTCTCAGTTTTGTGGGTTCCGCTACCTATAGCTTAACAAAATATCTATCCAACCTTATTAGTTTCGCTATAGAAAATGATGAGTATTAAACACAAAAATCCTTTTGAAATTGTGTCATTTATTCAGGATTTTCAGATGCCCATAGACCATGTTTTAGTGTCTCTTGATGTTCTCTCCCTGTTTGCTAATATTCCCACAAACCTTACAATTGACCTACTATCGGATAAATGGGACATAATTATAGTTTACTGTCAATTAACAATGACTAAATTCCTTCAGCTTTTAAATTTCTGTATTGAGAACAGCTATTTCACTTTTGAGGGAAACTTTTTTAAAATACGCCCTTGGAACGGGCAATTGCGTGTCTCCAGCCTGCTCGGATGTTCTTATGCCTAGCTTACAAAATACCTGTATTGAGAGAACAAAAATTTTACACACAATTTTTTACACGTTTAATCTTAAGCAACATATAACCAAGTTAACACGGGTAAATATGATTGCAGATACAAATATTCTTATCGATGTTATAATATCAAATGAAAATGTTGCCATTTAAAAGAGTGACGTTATTCCTATTTCCGAAACAGTATCTGTTTCTTAATCTATAGAGTACAGGGATTATAACAGTATTATTTATGATGACTTGGAACTGGATGCCCTGTTACTACAATGGCATTCATTATATTTAGCTAATGATATTAACTATATTTTTGATAACAATATTTTATCTTTGATTAACAATCATGCTTCCTTTACGATCGACCTTTTATCCCGTGAATAACAGACAATATAAAATTATTAATAAAATTAAGAGACAAAGCTCATCGTAAATACTTAAAAAATAGGACACAAGGGAGTCTATTATATTATCGAGAACTTAGGAACTATGCGAAACATGCGATAGCACGAGAGAAAGTTGCATATTTTAATCAGATGTCTAATAAAACAGGTAAAGATTTTTGGACAAGTGCGAAAAAACTAAATTTAACACATACCGAAACTCATGAACTGCTTCGTGCACTTGCAGATGAAACCTCACTCAATAATTATTATGCCCAAAGCAGTAATGTAGTGGATACTACATCAAACGATAAAATAAAATTTCATGAACAAAATATTCATCCAAACGTAACCCATGACCTCAATTTTAAATTAATGGACGAAATATCAGTATATAAAATAATTAATCAGATGAGTAGTAATGCCGCAGGTGAAGATGAAATTTCTTTAAAGGATATAAAGTTGTGTATGCCTCTTTGTATAAAACCTCTTTTAAATATAATTAATCATTGCATCTTAGAAAATGTTTTTCCAGATATCTGGAAGAAAGGTATTATTAAACCTTTACCTAAAATTGCTATTCCCAAAAGTTCTAAAGATTTAAGACCTATATGTATATTGTCAGTTATATCAAAATTTATTGAGAAACATATCTACAGCCAAATTTCTTCTTTTTCCCTTCCCTTGAAAATTATACCAGACTGTCAGTCTGGATTTCTTAAGTACTTTAGTACATCCACTTGCCTTATTAACCCTATAAATGACATATAACGAAGAAAAAAAGGAAGTGACTTGTTTGTGTTTACTCGATTATTTATTTATTTATTTATTTATATATATTAAGTTACAATTAGTTTTTATACAGTGCGGTTGAACTAAACTTAAAATAACTTATTGCTAAGAAAAACCTAGAACTAAGGTAAACTCAATTTGTTGAACAAAAAGTATTAGTAAAACAAAAAACTCAATAATCCTAACTCAAATTATTTTTGACATGTCTCTTAAAAGCTAGGACATGTAAATTAAACAAATCGCAGTCGCTCCGGACAAGATTATTAAACGTTCGCGTACATCGCATAAATGGTGAGTTTAAAAAGTAGTTAGAGCTTGATCTGGGTATATAGAAAAGCAGCCTATTGCGAAGAACATATGAATTAGCGTTAAATGAAATTTTGTTTAAGCTGTATTCTGATTCGATTAAATTATTTATTATTTTATAAACAAAAAATATATCAAACATTTTCGCCGACTCTCCAATGACTGCATATTATAAAATTTTAAATTATCGGTATACGTAAAAAAATGTCTCTCTCTATTAAAACGATAATTTAAAGCATTAACGAATTTTTTCTGTATAGATTCTATTCGAGTTATATATGTTTGATACATAGGATTCCAAACTGTAGTCGCGTATTCAAGTAGACGTCTAACTAGTGTATTAAACAGAATGATTAATGAGGATACTTTTAAAAACCCAGTAGTAATACGCAGTAAAAAACCTAACTTTCTTAGCGCCTTTTGTGTAATTAGTTCTATGTGTTTATCAAACGTGAGCCTGAAATCCAAACTTATACCCAGATCTTTGACCGTGTCGCTATAATTCAGTTTTTTTCATTATTATTTTAGTAAAGCATTTGATACTTTGAATGACACAATGTCACTAGCTAAACTTCATTATTTTGGATTTTCGGAGAATGCTGTTAAATTTCTTAGATCATATCTCTCAAATAGATATCACTGTGTATCCGTTAAGAGTCAATCTACCAATTTTAAATCGTCATATATACCTATGACAACAGGTGTCCCACAAGGCCAATACTTGGGCCACTTCTTTTTTTACTATATGTTGCGAATATGAATAATGTATTAGAATATACTAAACTGCAACAGTATGCTGATGATTCTCAGCTGTATGTTATTTTCACTCGATAAACTGCCAACATCTCTAATAAATTTTAACAATGATTTAGAAAAATTAAATGAATTTGCCCAGGACCATAACTTAAAATTAAATGCATCCAAATCTGCTATACTATTTTTTGGGAGCAGTAAGTCTATTATAACACAAGCGACATCTAACTTTAAAAAGTACAGATAATTAACACGTATTTACCAATGGTTGCTGAAGCCATGAACCTGGGAGTTAATTTTGATATTGGTCTTCAATCGCATGTAAAAAATAAACTTAACGCATATATGCGCTTAAAAAGATTAACAAATTTTAAAAAGTATTTACCGCAAACGGCTAAATATTATTTATGTAATATGCTTGTGTTATCGCTTCTAGATCATGGTAACGTTATATATCACAGCTCAATAAATGGAAGTATTATCAGGTCTATACAAAAACTTCAGAATGCTTGTATACGTTTTCCTTTAATATTCCAATAGAAATCACATTACTCCATATCTTAACAATAATTCAATTTTATCAATGCTAAACCGACGTAAATGTCATTTACTGTCTCTAATTTATAAGGTCTTGAAAACTCGTCAGCCCTCATATTTAAGAGCCCTATTTAATATATATAATCACTCTCATCTTACTAGAAACGTAAATAATGTTACTATACCACCCCACAAAACAGCAAATTTTCAAAAATCGTTTAGTTTTGTAGCAATCCAATTATGGAATAATCTTCCTAATCACATTAGAGATTTTTCGATTTCTAAATTTAATCAATACATTAAGAATTTACTTTTAAATTAGCAACAAAACATTTAGTAACAGCTGGTTATTTTTTTTTTATCTCGATCTGCTTTTAAACAAAACTCATACAGTCAGTTAAATAAATCTATATATAAATAATTTTTTAATTTATTCCGCTGGTGTGCCGACTTTTCAATTAAAATCTCATTTTTTATCATTTTTTGTTGTTCCTTGTTTTGCGCCCGTTCTGCACCGCTCGTATTTGTGTTTCGTGCTTTGCCTGTTCGTGAACTCCGCCTTTTGTGGAAATTATAAGGGTAAACTATATGTAAATATGTATTTATGCTCGCATTTAAGTTATTAATATTAAAATTAGGTAATATATCTTTCTAGGGCAAGACTACTTCGACATATATCCTTATGTCGGTAGATCGGTTTTATAATCGCAGTGTTGTCCTTATTCGTCTGAACTAATCTTATTTTAAATTATAATTTACATGTTATTGTATTTAACTGAGTAATAAAATAGTTTTGAATTTGAATTTGAATTTGAAATACTAACTTTTTTTAAACGCTATCTGGATGACATTATAACGTGCGTACCAGCTAATCAAGTTGACACATTGTTAAATACATTTAATTCCTTCCATCCCAAATTGCAATTTACCGTCGAAAAAGAAAATAATCGCTCTATACCATTTTTGGATGTACTTCTAATAAGAACAGAAGATAACAAAATAAAAACTGACTGGTACCATAAAACAACACAGAGCGCTAAAACGTTTACATTCAGATTTCCTTAACAAAATTTTAAACAACATTAAAACATTGCTCTTAAAAAACAAATACCCAAATAAGCTCTTAAATAAAATTATCTATAAAGCTACCACCCAAAAACATCAGAAAAAGGAAAACAAACAAACGTATATTGAAAATCTCTGAGAGAAATTGTCAAAACAACTGAACATAAAAGAAGCTTGCGAATCTAGTAAATGATAAGAAAAAGATTGCCTTCGCAGACCACTTCGAGAATTTACAACATTACCAACTTTAAAAAACGTCTGCACAAGAAATGATTGAAATAAAAAAAGCACAAAACCAGTATTAACAAATAACAAGATATAGAAGGCTTAAGTGGAACCTACTGTAATATTTTAAAACTGGTAGAACTTCACGCCTAGTAAATTCAGTTGATATACTAATTTCCAATCGTCAAAAAATATTTAAAAAAATGTTTTATTTAGGTCAAACACTGATAATATTCAAAGCCTACTTATCCAGCAAACTCTTTCAAGAGCAGCAAATTTATTGTCCTATACTAAATAGTATCAACAACATACAAACATCTAAACAATGTTCCACAAATTATATATTTTTAAGTTTCACATGGAAAATCACAATTTTATCTAATGCCTGCTAGATTATAAGCATTGATTTTATTCGAAATTTATTGTGTCCTTATTTAATTCTTAGTCTATATTAACAGTGTGTTTTTGTTTTATATACTTAATGTTTTACATTTTAAATCCAGTAAGATATAAAAAAAAATTTATTGATCTTTTCTAACGTACATTTTCTAAAGAACATTGCCCATATATAAAAATATAATAATAATAAATCGTCTTTATTAATTCAAATTACATCAATATTTAAAAATAAGATTCTAATATAATTCAAATGTAAAAGAACTTAAAGAAACTAAATTAAGACTAAAATGGAATCACAAAAAAACTACTCCGCTGGCTAATACCACGACCGGCTTTGAATTACATTGTGACTCCTGGCTTTCGTTGGGAGCATTAAATGATAGTATGTTTTCATTCCACGTACACCATCGTCATAACAAGAAAATGATCCTTGTTTAGAACAAGTTCTGCATCACAGCAGACACAATGATTCAGTTTAGTCAAACGACGATCGCGATTTCGCTCTTATTAGAGCTCATCAGGCCGCTATAGACTAACGAGCCCCGTGTAGGGCAAAGGCACAAAATGGAATCACAAAAAAAAACTACTCCGCTGGCTAATTACATTGTAATTCAATGCCGGTCGTAGCGCAAAATGGAATCACAAAAACAACCACTCCGCTGGCTAATTACATTGTAATTCAATGCCGGTCGTCGTTTGATTAAACTGGATCATTGCGTGTGCTTGATGCAGAACATGTTCCAAACCAAGATCATTTTCTTGTTATGACGTTGGTGTACGTGGAATGAAAACATACTATAAATTAAGACTAGTGGACTTAACCTAATTTTTTTATACTTATTCTAGAAGAGGTGGGCAGTCACCCGCTATCAACGACCTTTCATTTAATTTTGTAAAGGAAAGTTTGCCAATTGCCAGTTTAAAATGAGAAAGTATTCAAGTTATTGATTAAGGAATGTTTGCATATACATATATTAATTTTACTTTATATTTGAATGTGTAAATAGCATAGGATTTAATAGAAGAATCTGTTTTATTGTATAATTTAACTGTTATATAAGAGAAAGAACGCTGGAAAAAGGCGGTTTTGAATTTTGGAATCGCTAACATATTTCTGTGTCGCACAGCAACCTGATGACAGTTGGCTCTTGATATAAGTTTTAGTTTTAAGTAGTAAGTAACGTCGGTGAGTAAAAGTTAATTATTGACTCCGACAGTTGATTCATTGGTAACCACCGGAGCAGCTTTAATTTTTCTGAGACAGATTCATACTTACTTATACCAAATACAAATCTACCACATATTCTTTGCACACGCTGGATGCGATTTCTAGAAAATAGATGAAGCCAAGGCCCATAAATAATACAACCATAATTAAAAATTGAAAAGATGAGACTTTCGCATAGCTTTTCCCTTAAGGTAAAGCCAAGAGCATGCTTATTAACATACTACTTAACAAACTTATAACACAATACGATCGTCTCAATACCTCCGACACATGTTCCGTGAAACCCAAAATAGAATCCATTGTCACTCCAAGGTTCTTGCAGAATCAGTATATGGAATGTTTTCACCATTCACTTTGGGAATGAAGTTTTGCAAACAAAGTTCGCGATGTTTAAGGTTGCCAAATAACATAAAATGTGATTTGTGGGGATTGAGGCCAAGATTATTTAAAGAAGAAAATTCGCTAATAATATTAAAATTATGATTAATTGTAAAATTAGCGTTTATTGTTTCTTCAGGGAGGAAACTGAAATACAACTGAAGATCATCAGCATAACCATGAATTGAACAAGTTTAATTTTTTTTAAATAAATCAAATGTATAAATCAAGAATAGAAGCGGCCCCATTATAGAGCCTTTGGGATCTCCAGTTGAGATAGATAAACTATCTGACATTAAGGCATTCACGACAACTTTTTGACTTCGATGGTAGAGGTAATTTTTAAAAAAATTTAATGGAATTTGATTTAAGCCAATACATTTTAGAAGTCAAGTAACACTAATGAAGTATTTTTTTTAAATCTGTAACTCTAATTATGTCATCAGTGACATCCAAAAGGGCGCATATAGTACTATAAGAATGCCGGTCAGGAAGAATATAATTATCTGTAAGATAGGTTACAATTTGTTACGATTTTCTCAGGTATCTTAGAAAATATTGGTAAGAGGCTGACAGAGCGTTAATCCGAGAAAGATGAGGGATTATTGGTTTTAGGAATAGTATGGATAAAAATTTTCTTCCAAAGCACAGGAAAATAACCCCTTTCAAGACACGAATTAACAATGTGACATATCTGCGGCAAAATATGGGGAATACAATATTGTATCATACGGAATGACAGATTATCACTACATGAAGCATTTGATTTTATAGAGTAAAAACATTCTTTAAATATTATGGATTGTTGCCAGTACAAAAACAATATTTAACAACCATTCTCAACTTTTAGAGTTCTGAAGTTGACCCCATAGAGGTCAAAACATCAACTAATTACAACAATTGATTTTTTATGTTCGTTTTATTGGTTAGTTTAATATACAGGGTGATCAGTTAAGTGTAGCGAGCGGCCATATCTCATAAGATATT
Source organism: Kuschelorhynchus macadamiae (assembly GCA_030620095.1). NCBI lineage: Eukaryota > Metazoa > Arthropoda > Insecta > Coleoptera > Curculionidae > Kuschelorhynchus > Kuschelorhynchus macadamiae. Next base: position 605,413 of record JAUTXW010004452.1, on the reverse strand, counting down.
GGTCGTATAGATTTGAGAAAAAAAATCATAATAAAAGTCGCCAAGAGAAATTGCTGAAAATTATTTTCGAGTTTGTCAAACGTCCGCTAGAGGGCGTAAGAACCAACACCGAGTAGAAAATTGGGGTTTTTATAGAATTTTGCCTAATGAAAATATATCGATGATATCATTTTCATATTTAGTGACCATTTCCCTACACTTTTTGTCTAAAATGTTTTGTTCTATATATCAAAATAAAGCGGTAGGGGAAGTTCAATTGTTTTTTCAAACAAACCAAGATGTCCCCGTTTCTTTTGACCCATTTTAGCAAACTTAGGCTCATATGAAAGAGCATAATTTGCTCTACAAAACGCTTATTTGGTTTTGAATTTTTGACTTTTGCTGGCGTCGCTAGATGGCGTTAACTGAATTAGTAGCATATTTTTTAGTTTTTTTCAAAAAAAAACAAATGTAATGGTATATTCATTTTTACATATTTTAAAAGGGGATAAATTTCTCTATAATTTAATGAAAATAATTTATCATCTACCTTTTTTGAACCGTTGATATTGACCAAAATATTATTTTATTTTATTAAAAAATGGCACGCCACTGCTTTCTGTCAAAATAAAAATCACTTTCGTAATCACTTATTAGTTGCTAAAAAAAGAACCTCTTGACTTTTTTTCGTTAGACGAACGGTTTTGGATTGAAAAAATAAGATGTTGTTGTTGGACAGTTTTATTAAGATTTTTCATTGTTAAACATCTTATTTTAACGATTTTGAGTAACGGTTTTCTGTCTAGTGAAGTGTTGAAAAAAGTATTATTAAAAAACTACTTGTCCAATTTACCTGAAATTTTGCAAAAATCAAGTATTATAAGAAAATCAATGGTAAAATTTTGGTACGAATCCAAAATGGCGGTTTAATAAAATATTTAAAAATTCAGCCGGGAAAAACTACTCAATAGATTGATTTCAAATTGTATGCAATAATTAATTTTGATATAGAAATAAACTGTTAAAATTGTGGTACGAATTCAAGATGGCGGAACAAAATGGGCGGCCAAATAAAATTAAAAAATTATTACTATAAAACTGATTCTTCAATTTACATTAAAGTTTGTACAAAAATCAAGTGTTACATAGGAATAAACTGGTAACATTTTGGTATAAATATAAGGTAACAAAAAACAACGACCTAATGAACTACTTAAAAAATCAGCCTAAAAGAGTTTTTATTACATTAATTTCAAATTTTTTAGAAGCATTAAGTAGGATATAGAGATAAACTCGTAAAGTTGTGATACGAATTCAAGATGGTGAAACAAAATAGTAGCAAAATAAATGTAAAAAAATCAAACTGGTAAAATATTGGTAGGAATCCAATATGGTGGAACAAAATGGTGCCCAATATAACTATTTTGAAAAACAGTATATTTGTTACAAAATGTACCAAATTAATTTGGGTCACACTTCATTATTCCTAATAAAAGGAAAGATTCATAAGAGGGAAGTTCCGGGTAAAAGAAATTTACCGATTTGTAAACAGTTTGACCGGAGTTAGAGTCTCTACATGGCTATCTTGCGTGTTATAGGAGGTAGAGAAATGGTTAATTTTGTTTGTTTTACAAGCTTTTCACCTATCAGGCACTCATACATTTTAAGTATTTCAATTTTTCCTTTATGCATTCGGACAGGCTTCACTTTTTCATCAAAATCTTATATCTACTGCCCCAACACTAATACCCTAACATTTTACATAAAAGTTGCTTTACAAATTATAACAATTTTGGGAAATAAAAAAATAAGAGCATATTTCCAAAAATACATTGTTTCATTTTTTTACAATTATGTCCAGAAATGTTCCACTACGGCCTTATTATAGAAAAATAACTCCTTAGTGGTCTTCAACTTTTTTTAGTGCAAGGGCCAAAAATCGATTTCTCATCGTTCGAAGGGTCACAATGGTCCACGTCACTTTACCACCATATCACTCAAATAAAAAGCATATAAAGTGTAATTATCTTTATTGGTTAAAAAGTGCAATCAGTCAATACGATTTTTGATATTGTTTATTTTTGACAAGTGTGTCAATAGTTGGTTCTAATTTTATGGTTGCAACCCACAAACTTCCTTCCAGATGTACGTCTGTAACTCTCGACCTTGTTTTAGACTTCACATACGAGAAAATAGCTGCTCGCACACATATGTGTTCCCAAACAGTGACATCATTTTCTTGGCATGTTTTCGGATTTGAAGAAACGAGTTTTGATCGACATATTTCGAATAAAGTTTGGACTTCTCATTCTTCATACGGGAAAAACAGAGATATCATTTTCTGGGCATGTTTTCGGATTTCAAGAAACGAGTTTTGATCGACATATTTTGAATAAAAATCAAGAAGACACATATAGAACTTGCTTTTCAGTTTCGAATTACACTGCAAATCGATAAGCTCCATCTGTCTTCAACGGATACATTGAACGGTCGGGCAAAGAGATTGATTTAATTTTCATTATCTCTGAAGCCAGACAACCTTGATTGGAACAGTTTTTTGAGCAAATCTAGTGCTGCGACATATTTATCCGCATCTGTAAATTCGCAACTCTTCAGTTTAGGAAAGTGCGTAAATTCTTTTTTCAACAACTGATTTTTCTATAAATCCAGTTTATACTCAAATGCCTTCACAGTGTCAAGTAGGTTGTTGATAAGATTTTCTTTTCCTTGTAGCTTGGTATTCAAGTCATTAAGGTACAGCTTGATGTCCGTGAGAAATCCTAAGTCGCACAGCCAGTCGGGGTCACTAAATTAAGGAACTGGTTTTCTTTTGGTTTCCATGAAGGAGGCGATTTTCTTCTTGAGTTTAAAAATGCGTTTTAGCATTTGTGAGTGAAAAGAATTCTGGAATTGATTGAGGCCGCATGATTTAATGAAGTTCACAGTTCTTACGACCACTTTCATGACCTCATCAATATTTGTGGATTTTGCACAAAGATTTTGTTGATTAACGATACAATGGTAATGCATCAAAGGAAGAACTTTCTGCTGTTTTTTTCATCAAACCCACGGGCCCTTATTTTTTCTTACCATGGATGGTGCACCGTCTGTTACAACTGCAGAAAGGTTTGTCAATTCTAAATTATATCGTCTCAGTACTGTCATCAAGCACTTATAAATATCACAGCCTTTTGTAGCTTCTTTAATCGGAAAAAGGGTAGCTATCTCTTCAGTGATTTCAAAATTATTATCAATGCCCCGAATAAATATAGCTATTTTAATTGAGCGGTATCGGTTAAGTCTGTGCTTTCATCGAGCGCATCAGAATAGTATACGAACTTCGGTGCACGTTCTTTTGGTGAATTTTCAATGTCTTCCGTTAAATCTTCGATTCTTCTGGCCACAGCAACACCGGACAAATTAACAGCGGCGGCCTCTATACATTCCTTGATAAATTCACCATCAGTAAAAGGTTTCGATTTTAAACTATTTTATCGGAAATAATGTAGCCAACCTTCACGCTCGCTTCATTTTCAATGTTCTGGTTTTAAAAACCATCTTGCTATCGTTGAAGCTGACTTTTTAAAGCTCTCACTTTATCTTGCCGTAATTGTCCTTTGAATGTCTCAAACTTTGCTTTGTATTATAATGTCTTTTTAAGTCGTATTCTTTCAAGGCTGAAAGGGATTCTTGACACACTAAACAGACAGGTTTTTGAATAACACTAACGAACAAGTACAACTCAGTCCACCAGTTCTTGAAATATACGCTTTTCTTCACTAATTTTTCGTTTTCTACCCGAAGTAGAAGCCATTTTTAATGGCAAGGTAGAAGAAACGAGTTTAATTCTCCGGTAAAAACATCCACGAGAAAACTAAAGTTGCGCGACTGCACGCCACAATACAGTATCCGCCTTACACGCGTCAAAACACATTATACTCAACTCACTATATTCACTTAGCGCACAGGTAGTAACTTTACTGCTACTTGGCATTCTTTCACTTGTATCGCTTCGTTCACTATTGGAATTAGAACTGGCCGCTGCCGTGTGATGCCGGCTTTATATAGGCCGAGCGCGCTTTGAATCTGAAGTGATAATTTCTAGAATCATTAGAAAGATTCAATAGACATGCAACGTCATCTAATGGCCTGTGGGTAGTCGTGATCGCGAGTTCACCGAGTGGATCTCTTCTAACTAGGTGGTCCTCGGAGTGTCACTCGCGGGCGCGGCGCGATACAATATTTTCTTTAGCCCCTGGGATCCGCCAGAAATTAGAAGGCGGACCGCGGGTTGAAGACCCTTGCCCTAGGGCATTAAAAGTAATAATTTGGTTTATTATTATTGGAACTGGAAACATTTTCCTTACTCGGACAGTATATGTTGAAGACCCTACCGGTATTATAATACTCTTGGTACCTAAGTAACTATTAAGTAATGCGATTCATAACTATTTATTACATAAGTGAGATATATTACACGCACGCAGATACAGATTAAACTCCGATCGACTATACATCTAATTTAAAATAAAAAATCTCCTAAGTGGATTCGAACATTCTATTAGGTTCCGTATTGTTGGGATCGATCCAGAGATTTCCGCGTAGCTGAACATCTAAAGTTGCATCCAATCGTCTGGTTAAATTCGTTTATAGATCGGTTTTACGCTAGTACCCGGAAATTCGATTTGTCTCTTTAAAGCAAAGTAGACCTGGGCCACACTTTTAGCAACATCAAGTCAAATATTGTTGCGAGCGTTTTATTTCAGCGGAAATATTATTTAAAGTATTTGACACAAGTTACAAAAGTTTAGTACACGACAAGGCTAATAATTTTCTTAGTTCGTAATCATTACGTTTTTTGCCGTTAACATAATCTGAATATGCCTGTTTAAACTAGGTTAAGAAGAGATATTAGGTGATGCTAATATCTCTTCAGTCTATTCCTAATTAATGCAAGGTAGTCGCGGAAATAACATTACAACCTCAACTACGCTAAAATGCCATAGTTCCAAAAGACGCATACATTCCAAACACGACAAATTTCCATGAGACGTCGGTTAATATAATTTGTTTTAGTCCTATACTATCGCCTGCCTATCCATAAACCGTTATATCTGGAACACTTTGCTTGTTTAACAAAAATGTCAAAAACATTGCTGTTATTACAGTGACTTCAAAACCACTTCCCCTCTTACTTATTAGCCGCAACGGAAATAATCATACTAAATTGAGTGATTTAGTTCCTTAAAACAAGACGTCTTGATTCTCGTTTATGAATAATTCTAGTACTGATGTCGCAATCAAACTGGTAGCTTTAACATTAACTTTAGCAACTAGATTGCAAGTAGATCTGCTGACTTTCTTCAACCCCAGGGTCAGCATATCTTGCTTTTGAACCGACTTCAAAAAAGGAGGAAGTTATTAATTCGATCCT
>JAUTXW010004451.1:600000-775886 GCA_030620095.1 Kuschelorhynchus macadamiae | reverse complement strand
AACATACTAATGTTAAGGGACTGTATATTCAAATTTGCATAATTCACGGTGTATTACGCTAATTTGAGTTTACACTACCACTCAACTAGAAATGGCTACGAATTTACAGTCATTTGTAAAATGATACAGTGATGCGAAAAATGGTTAGAGCTCGCATGGGGTTCTAAACATGGCGCTCTTTTTTCGAACCAATTATATAACTTTTAAACTTTTCGTATTTTTTTATAAAAGCAAGAAAAAATTTTCAGCTAAAATTTTTATAATAAAGTAATAGCTTTATCGTATTACAATTTATTTCTCTTTAATTGTTTACCATTGCTCCTCATCTAAGGAGCCCTTTCTATCTTGGGTTTAAGAAAACACATACCTTGTAGAAAAAAAATTGTCACTTAAAAACTTTCGGAACAAAACTAATACTGCCACAGTTACTAATATAAAGTAACTGAAGCACCAAATAACAATTACCGTCAACTGTTAAAAAAAAATAGCAATTGCTAACTACATTTAGCAGCTAACATAATTTTAACACTGAATACATTATATTTTGTAATAGAAGGCTAATTTTTAAACACCTAACATCTAAATCCAGAAGAAAAAATAGGCAATGAAAAGTAAGTTTCCAATTCTAACAATTTTTTAAATTATTTTGTAAAAGAATTTTCATATTTAAATGTAAAGCCTTCCTCTGTGTGTTTGATCACGTTTATTAGCCTCCTGTCATTACTTCTCTTGGGAATGAACTTTACTACTTCTTGCAAAAGGCCCAAAAAATAACTACTTCAGGAACTTTGTCGTTTATTACTATTATTTGTTATTTTAATCTTCCCTCGTCAGTTTATGTCTTAACCTATACAGTAGAGACCATCCCTAGTATGTCCTGTGAGGTAGGTGTTTTATCTGATTAGTAAGTATGTATATTTTTAAGAGAAAGCTTAAAAAAATTGAATAGATGAATTCTACTCCTTAAAGGAATTTCTAAACTAAGCGTGTTTTAGGACAATTTTTTTTTAGACTGATATTTTAGTGTATCGTATGCTTAAAAAGATTTTCTATTTACATTTTAGTGACGGATTCCATGCATTGTTTACATGATGTCATTTGGAAAAAAAGTAATTTTGAGTTTGGACTGAATTTGAAGACTACACTCTCATAAATATATAGTGTGACCAATAAAGTCTAAATCAAATCGTATTTTTTTTTAATATTTGACATTAGTAAAATTACAGTAAGTTTTTGTTTTTAAAAAATACTGGTTTGGTCTCTGCGGGGTCACTATTAAAAACTAAAAATTAATTAAATTAACTGAATTCAATAACTACTTAAAGCAAAGTGTTCACTTCGTCTTTTTTAGTTATTACCGAAATTGGGATTTTTTCCCAAAAACAGAACCTGCTTAATCATGATTTATAACAACAAAAAATATTGAAAAACATGGAAGACATTTATATATCGAACAAATATCTTCCGTTGGTTCGTGTGGAAAGAAACGATAACAAATCAGTTGCATAGTTCCACGCGTGGCGTGGAACTATGCAACTAACTTGGCGAACTTTGAAAGTATTTAAGATATTTGGCATATGGCAATTTTAATAAAGTTCACTTTCTCGACAGTTTTTATGTGTGGGAACTTCTAAGTCTTTAGAGAGTGGAAATTAAACGCAGATGGTTACCACCCTAATGAAAATCTATCTGTTCCAGTATCACCAGGCAACGGAAATATTTGCTAATAAGTATGGTTATTTAAAATTCAGCATGACAGCTTAATAGAAAGTGGGCCAAAATTACATTACCAAATTTAAGCTAAACGTCCGACACCATCTTACACCCATCGTTTTAAATTAATATTATAGGAAACAGCGAAAATGTGTAGCCATCCATATAACCGCCAAAATTGAATTACTAGATTTGATACCAAGAAACAATGAGAGGAAATTAAATAAAATCGTTTTCAAATAATTGAAATAACATAAAATAATAAATTGTTCCAAAAAAGAATAACTTATCAATGGTTTTTTAAAATGAATTACCTGAATATGATATTAATTACTAGTAATTCAAGTACCATAAAAAATAAAAGCTTCCTACCAATTACAATTATTTGGAAAAGTAGTTCAAATATCAGAATTTTCTTTAGGTGACTAAAAAATAATTAAAGTAAAGTAATTGAAATATCAAAAGTAGTTCTTTTACAATTTCATTTTAATTGCTAGATAACTCTGATCATATTTAATCCATCACCACTTCAGATGGCAGTATAAATTCAACTTATTGCATTCCTTGACCTTTGCACGTTATAACCTTCCTTTCACTAGTCCCTACTGTCCTATTGATGTCGAATTTGTATTATTTGTAATCATCTCCCAATTTAATGTTTTACACCTTTTCACCCCTTGCATACTATTAAAATACAGATATTCGCCTTTCAATACACCGGAAAGTATACAGCATTAAAATAAAACTGTCATAATTCTAGTATATTTAAAAATCAGTAATTACTGCACATTAAAAACCTGACAACTGGTTTAATTTCGCTTACTTAGACTTAACCCAATTTATCCATATCATAAACCTATATTTTATAGATTAATGACCCAAACAAAAAAAAACGAGTATCTTAAAAATATACAAAAATCAATATTGCTCAATTATACATGCCGAACATATGACCTTTCAAATATCGAAAAACTAAATTTGCAACGTATCGTTCTCAAAAATATTCATATTTAAAATATTAATCATAAATCCAATTATACAAGTTCTATTTTACTATCATTATTTACGAGCAACAAAACATTATATTAATTATTGTTTCCCAAGAGTTTTAAATTACATACCTGGATTTAGAATTCTATAAAATTAAACCCGTGCTCGACACAATTACGAGGAAGGAACTAAAAAACGGGAAGCTCTTGAGATTGAACTTGACACTTTAATTACATCTAATTCAGTGATATAAAATAAATCGATTTTTATATAAATTTCTATGATAAATAGATGTAAAAAATTATCTACCTTATCAGTGAAATGCGCATGGGATCCACAAAAGGAAAGGTAAAGAATTAGTTATCTTACCCTTGCATCTAATATTTCAATTATGACTAATTTTCCAAAATTCTAGATGCATTTGGAGTTCTATATTTGTTTATATAAATATAATAACAAGGTTTCCGTATATTAAGACTAAAATAAGGTTCAGGTAACAAACAAATTAGTAAAAAAACGTGGTGTTATTTTATTTAATTTAACTTGAGACAATGGCACAAGAAAAAATCAAAGTTTACAGAATAATCATATATTCAGTAGATTTTGATAAAACGTAAGTATTTACTTCAAAAACTAATGAACAATAGGAATAAATTATAAAAATAGGTAAATACACCTTTACCCACAACCTGCCTCGTACAGAATTCCACTACATACAGATACCCCACATTATATATGTCCATAATCATTCGATAATAACTGTATACAAATCCTATGTCTAACTGTATTTTTTTTTTCATATTTTTTTAATTACCAAACAAATATATGGATTCATAAAATGTGTCACCTGTGTGTAGCGGAATTCTATACGCGAATTTTTCAGTTTTTTTTTCTTTCTAATTTATTTTTTATATTACTATTATTTATTTACTTTTCCTAACTCTTTTACATAGCCTATAAAAATATTGTTCGTTGGCAAACTTGTCTATTAGTGAGTGTCAAAAATGGTTTAGAACTTCTTAAAATTAGTTTTTTTTTGTTAGAGAAGGCAAACGCAACAGTTTTAGGAACTGATCGGCTAACGTAACAAATGTAAAAACATATTTTTAACAACCTCCGTCACACGTACACAGGACAGTTCACAGAAGAAGTGTTGTTTGTTGTCTGTCTCAGTTCTTTGTATACTTGTAAGCCGCAATTTTATTGTGCCATATATGATTCGCACTACCAAACAACTACATGGGTTCATAAAATGTGTTACGTGTGTACGAGGGTAAAGACGAATTTTTCAATTTTTTATTTTTTTTTTATATTATTATTATTATGATTATTTATTTTTCATTATTTTATATACATTGTCTATAAAAAAGAAACTATATCATTTATTATGTTTCTCAGTAAAAAGAAAATTTTATTTGAAGAAATGGAATGTTACTTATTATTTGGGCAAAACTTTAAGTCTAGTAGTAAGTACTACATTTCAAAAATTTTCATTAGGCGGCCATTTTGTTCCGCCCTTATGGCTTCTGGTCAAAATTTTACCAGTTTATCCCTATATTCAACTATATAACGACTACTGATTGTTGTGCAAAATTTAAGATTCAGTCGATAAGCCGTCCTTAATAATGATGTTTTTATCATGCATTTTTAATAATATTGAAAATATTAACCTAAAAATCGGTAAATTTCCTTTACCCGGAAATTCCCTCCTTATGATTTTTTTCCATTTGTTAGGAATAGTGAAGTGTGACCCAATATATGTGTTACATATACTGTCTTTTCATTTTTATTGGGCGCCATTTTGTTCCATCATATTGGATTCCTACCAATATTTTACCATTTTCTTTGTACCTATGCCACACTTGACTTTTGGGCATAATTTAAAATAAATTCAATACGTAGTTTTGACATTGACATTTGTTAGGTCATGTTGAATTTGTACCAGTTTATCCCTGTATTAGATACTATATTATCCAGTAAAAAAAAACAAAACTCTGTTTTTAAATTGTCGATGTTTCGCAACTTTATTGTTGCATCCTCAGGACACATAGATTTTATATCCTGCATCAAAACCATATCAGTCTCTACCTACTACGTTGGTCCGCAAATATTTCCTAACCCCAAATAATACTCCACTCTAACATAACAACAAAAAGATCGTTAACAAAAGCCATTTAGAAACTAAATATCTGCAATCCAACGAAGGGAAAGACTGATAATTTTGGTTTCAGGCAGGATATAATTTATATGAGTCCTGAGGATGCAACAATAAAGTTGCGAACCGTCGACGATTTAAAAAGTACTATTGATTTTTCACTGCATCTAAACTCCAAATAATACACCACTCTAACATAAAAACAAGAGGATCGTTAACGAAAACCATTTAGAAACTTAATATCTGGGAAATATCTGCGGATCAGCGTAGCAAGTAAAGACTGATAATATGGGTTTCATGCAGGATATATAATCTATATATGACCTGAGGATGCAACAATAAACTTGCGAAACATCGACAGTCAAAAAAAGTCTTTTGTTCTTTTATTCGATCCGAACTCGAAATAATACACCACTTTGACATAACAAGAGGATCGTTAAGGAAAACCATATAGAAACTTAATATCTGGGAAATATCTGCGGACTAACGGAGTAGATAAAGACTGATAATGTGGGTTTTATGCAGGATATAGAATCTATATATGTGTCCTGAGGATGCAACAATAAAGTTGCGAACCGTCGAAAAAATACTTCTCTTTTTTTACCATATATAAACTCCAAATAATACACCACTCTAACAAAAAAACAAGAGGATCGTTAACGAAAACCATTTAGAAATTTAATATCTGGGAAATATCTGCGGATAAGCGTAGCAGGTAGACTGCATGCAGCTATATATGTCCTGAAGTAGAAAAACCAATTTAAACAAGCTTTTGACAAGGACATAACAAGAGGATAAGTGCACGCAAAAAGTGAAAAACCAGCGACAAGGTCTAGTCGAGTTGAAAGTAAAATGAAAAGGTACCTAAGCATTAAAAAAAACTTCCTGCACGTCCGACCTCAAAAAAAATGTGTTATGTATAGGTAATTTAAATTACATTTTGATTAAAAATGGGTTCAAAAGGGTTCACGCGCTGCAGAAGTACAAAGACATGAGTACGATTTACCATTTCAAATTTTGCAGTTACGTAGAAAAAGGATCAATGTAAGGCGGTAAAGAGCCATTTTGTGGAAAAAAAATTATATGCGAAGGCATGTGCGTCAAAAAGTGGTCAAAAATTGTCGAAAATGGACAAATCTACTTTTATTTTATAACTAAGATTTGATTTTTTCATAAAAATTCGTATTTAGCGCCCAACTATACATATTTCCCTATTAAAATCACATTGCAGCTAATTCTGCATTCTATCTCTTATAGTTTTAACATAATATTGCAGCGGCGGAAGGCTTGCAATTGTTATTACTGCGTGCAGTTCCCCCAACCATGTAGAAACTTAATAACTGGGAAATATCTGCTGACTAACGGAGTTGATAAAGACTGATAATATTGGTTTTATGCAGGATATAGAATCTATGTGTCCTGAGGATGCAACAATAAAGTTACGAAACGTCGACTATTTAAAAATAGACTTTTGTTTTTTTTTCTGGATCCTAACCCCAAATAATACACCATTCTAACATAACAAGTAGAGGAATGTTACTTAAAACAATTTAGAAACTTAATATCTGGGAAATACAGGCGGACCAACGGAGTAGGTAAAAACTGACAATAAGGGTTTCATGCAGGATATAGGATCTATATATGTCCTGAGGATGCAAAAATAAAGTTGCGAAACACCGACAATTGACTTGTTTTTTCTTATTGGACCTTAACCCCAAACAATACACCACTCTAACAAAATGTTTACTAACATTGTTCCGCCATATGGCCCTTAAATTTTGGACGGAATTGATAAAATATATTTTTTGGCATCTAGGAACGCTAACACGTAAAGATATGTAGAACGTGAGAGGATGATTTTTTTACCATTAAAAATATTTTATTTGGCCGCCATTTTGTTCGGCCACCTCGAATTAGTACCAAAATTTTACTAGTTGAACCCTATACCACAATTAGCTAGGGCACACAGTTTAAAATCAATCCATTAAGTAGTTTTTCAGGCTGTATTTTTAAATATTTTATTAAGCCGCCATTTTGTTCCGCCATTCTGGAATCGTACCAAAATGTTACCAGTTGATTCCAACATCATACTTCGATGTTTGTGCTAATATTGAGATAAATTGGATAAGCAGTTTTTAATAATAGTTTTTTAACATTTCACTAGGCCGCCATTTTATTTTGCCACTTTGAATTTTTACCACAATATTACCAGGTCACCCCTATATGGCCCTTAATGTTTAATAAAATTTTAAAGTCAAGCGGGTAAGTAGTCCTTAAGCTATGGTGCAAACTGACAGACAGACCGACAGACGGACCGACGGCATTGATAACACATATTTTTTTGGCATCTAGGGACGCTAAAACGTAAAGAAAAACCTGAGAGAGTGATTTTTTTCACGATTACAAACATTTTATTTGGCTGCCATTTTATTCGGCCATCTTGAATTAGTACCACAATTTTACTAGTTGATCCCTATACCGCAATTAGTTATGGCACACAATTTGAAGTGAAACCATTAAGCATCTTTTAAGGCTAAATTTTTAAATATTTTATTAGACCGCCATTTTGTTCCTCCATCTCAGATTCGTACCAAAATGTTATCAGTTAATTTTAACATAATATTTGCTGTTTTTGCAAAATTTGAGATAAATTGGATGAGAAGTTTTTTAATAGTAATTTCTTTAACATTTCACTAGGCCGCCATTTTGTTTTGCGATATTATATATTTACTAAAATGTTACCAGGTTATCCCCATATGACCCTCAATGGGGTATCATTCAATCAATCGGGTAACTAGTTTTTTAGCTACGCCGCGAACAAACAGCCAGACCGACGCGACGGGCAGACAGACCGACGAAATTGAGAAAACATGTTTTTTCTCATCTAGGGACCCTGAGACGTGGAGATCTGAAAAAATCTCGGAGAGTGATTTTTTCACGATCACAATACTGCCCATTTACGAGGGAAGTAATAAAATGTTTAAATATTTAGTAAAATTCTATTTTCTGGGATAAAATCTTGTTTTTATGGAGGAAATTAATAAATAACATAGTTTATTTTTTACAGACTATGCAAGTGAAGTTCCAAAAATAAATAATAATAAATTAAAAAATTTTTTCAAAAAATAGGTAAACTCGCCTTTATCAGATATCAACTACAAGTAAGATTTTACCGAATATTTAAATATTCTATTAAGCCTCTACTCACAAAGAATAAATATTATAAATCCATATAGTTGTTTGGTAAAACCTTAAAAAAATAACTAAATTACAGTTTATAGGATTAATAAATAATTATATGTATATAGGGGCCGCCAAGCTCAATAGCCTATTAGAACTATCTGAAGAACCAATCAATATGATACTTTAAAAATTTGGCTCTGATCATAGATGAGAAACTTTCTTTTTTCAGTTACAGAGCGTAAAAAAGATCAAACATGTCAATTTTTAAGAGCCATTTCTCGAAAACAGATGAATTTAGCTATACGAAAAATAACACAAAAAGTATTAAAAATATTCAGAACAATACAAAAATGTAATAATAAATAGGGCATTCTATTTAGAACACCGGACAATTAAAAATATTTTTGTTCACCTATACTCAGAGCCAAATTTTCAAAGTACTATATTTCCCCCATACTTCTAACAGACCATTGAATTTGGCGAACCCTGTATATAGCAAAAAGGTATATAAAAACGAATTTACAGATTTTTTAAATCAACATTACTGCAAATGTTAAAATTGACAAAAAAGTAAGGGTTCAAACTAAAGTCAATGCCTCAAAATAGGTACCATAAACTGTTTAGTCGAAGACTGTATATGGGATTCTTCTAATTTTTGGATATAATTTTATATTTTCTATTTTTTTTATATAGATTATGATACGCAATATTTAGCAAATTAACAGTCATACTGAGTTGCTTAAAAAAATTAAAATAAACATTTCAACAAAAAAAAATGAAATTCAATTTCCCAGACGAATAATTGACGGTTTTAAGATATTAGCTCAAAAACATGCACGTAGCCAGGGATGGGTCCGGGGGGTCGAGACCCCTTTCTCGACAATATATTGATATAGGCATGCTTCTTACTAATTTTCTTAAGGTTTACCGTTTGGATCCCCCCGAAATGAATTTCTGGTTTTGACCCCCCCACTGAACTGAAACTCTACCTGCATGCCTACTCAAAAGAAATAAAATCTACCATTATATAAATGAACAAATACTAATCAATTAATAATTGCTTATCTAGGGCGCAAATAATAAAATAGTATAATTTTCGAGAATTTCGTAAGCCGGTTTCATTCAAAAGTTATAAATGACGCACTCAATGCATTTATTATGTCATCGGATGCGTAACGAAATTCATTCACATTTATTAGATAATTTGATAGCGGGTCCAAAGATAACTCCCTACTATTTATTGAATAATAATTAAAGTTGGTGTCATACTATTCCTTATTAAGAATTTGCTGTATTGTTTGAAATAGACCTCTCTAAAGTGGCTACGTGTGATATCAGTTGTAAAATGTTGCTGTTTTAGGCCCGCTACCTGAAAACTACTGAAGGTGGCGAAAACGTAATTAAGTCATTTAGATCTATTTAAACGAAGTTTTTAAAGAACAGGATAAAAATTCTCAAGATCCAAACCATTGGCTTTATAGAAAGCCAATGCCCAAACTTATGCTAAAATTACCCGAATAAAAAAACAAATACTATTGCATATACAATTTTGCTAGAATCGCGGTAACTATTGGATAGATATCAGCAATATCAATTGTCAAATATAAAATTAGCATAATTGAACTCTATCCCTAAAAATACTTCAGTTATTAATACAAGAAATAATTAAATAGATCGAAGTATGTATCTCGAGGTACGCTCGTTTGCTCTTTCAGTTAATTTCCCTCCATACATAAAATGTTAATGCAATATGTTAAAGCAGTTCAAAGCTATCGCGGAAACCCTCCCGGTAAAAAAAAGACATAAAATGTATCGGTTTCGCCATTTTCTTTTAATTTGCTCGCTATGGGACCACCCCGGCATTACCCTGAATACTGCCTAAAAAGATCATCCAAACTGGTCAAACCATTCCAGAGTAATCGGTGTATGTACATAAAACATCCATAAATATATCTAGATAGGTTAATAATTAATATATTAGCCTAGTTCACTAATTCATAATGTTGTTAATTCTTGCTAGTAAAAATTTGAGTGAGGGCTCATTTGATTCGGAACTACTCACGTCTAGAAAAATATGCAAAAGTTTCAAACCCGCACATAAACAATTTCAAAAGTTATTAACAAATTAAGTTTAAAAAAAGGTTCTTAAAAAGGAAAAAGTCCCAACTCTGGGAACTCTATTATTAATAATTACGAGGGAAGTATTATAATAAGGAAAAAATCAACCCCCGTGATTTCCGTCAGTCCGTCGGTCTGTCCGTCTGTACGAGACATAGCTCAAAAACTACTTATCTGATTAACTTTAAATTTTGGTCAAAAATCTAATGTCATAAGGGGATGAAATGATTACATTTTGGAAAAAATTCAATATGGCAGAATAAAATAGCGGCCTAGTGAAATGTTAAAAATATTATTACTAAAAAACTGCTTATCCAATTTAACATCAAGTATTACGTAGAAATCAACTGGTAAAATTTTGATACGAATGCAAGATGGCGAACCGAAAATGACAGCCTTGTGAAATGTTAAAAGTATTACTAAAAAAAAACTGCTTATCCAATCTACCTGACATTTTGCAAAATAACCAAGTATTACGTAGAAATCAACTGGCAAAATTTTGTTGCAAATCCAAGAATGCGAAACAAAAATGGAGACTTAATAAAATATTTAAAAAATCAGCCTGACAAACTGTTTAAATTGATATCAAATTTTGTGCAAGAATTAAGTCTGATATAGGGATGAACTGGTAAAATTGTGATACGAATTCAACATCGCGGAAAAAAATAGCGGCGAAATAAAATACTTGTAATAGTTTTTACATAGCTTCAAGTTTCAGCGTTTCAAGATGCCCCAAAACATTTTTCCTCAATTCCGTCGGTTTGTCTCTCTGCCAGTTTGCAGCATAGCTAAAAAATACTTACCCGATGGTCAAAAATTAAATGTCTTATGGGGATCACCTGGTAACATTTTGATAAATATCCAATATGGCGGAACAAAATGACGGCCTGGTGAAATATTAAAAAAAATATCACTGAAAAAGCAATTTTACACATGTATGAATCCAAGGTGGCGGCCTAATAAAATATTTTTAAAAATCAGCCTGAAAAAACTACTTACAATGAATTGAATACGGCGGAGCAAGATGACCAAAAAAATTGATTTAAAAATTTCTTATTCAATTGAATTAAAATTTTTCACAGAAATTAAGTGTGATATGGGAATAAACTGGTACGAATTCAACATGACGGAACAAAATGGCGGTCCTACAAACATCAATGTAAAAACTTATTCAATTTATTATAAATTATGTTCAAAAATGTGGACCAAGAAACTGTTAAGATATTAAGCCAATTTAGTGGAACAAAATGGAGTCCAATGAAAATGTTTGAAAAGACAGTATATGCATATGTGTTACTAAATGACTATGTGCGGAACTAAATTGGGTCAGACTTTAGTATTTCTACTAAAAGGAAAGATTTATAGCGAGGAAACTTTCGGATAAAGGAAATTTACCTTTTTTTTAAATTTAATGTTGAAAATAGACATCCGCGCTGCAGCGCTACGTTGTTAAGATGTTCCAAAACCGGCCGTAATAAGTAAAACAATGTTATACTATTAAATATTAATTTAAATTTAAATTATGGTGTTATCCAGACACTTGAAGAAACAATATCCAGCTAAAAAAAATTCATTGTTTTTTTTAAATGAGTCTATTGTTAATTAACAGATTTTTTAGAGTTGTGGTTTATATTCGAATTGTTAAACAAAAGCTACTAAAATTATTTCGCTTTGTAGATACTTTCTTTTGTTATAATCTATTAGTTATTAATTATTGAACTTAAACATTTTATAGTTTTTTTGTTCAATAATTAATAACTAATAGATTATAACAATTAAAAACATAGCAATGTATACAGGGTGTTTCCTAACTTGATGCATTCCTTTTAGGAGGTGATAGGGGACTTCAAATGGAATCAAAATAACCCCATATGGGTCATACAAAAGTTTTTAGTTTTAAAAAGTTTGCATCGAAAGTAACAATAAAATTTGCTTACTTCAATTTTAAGACGTTTTCTTGAAGAAAATTGTTAATACATGAAGCGTACAAATTGAAGCGAAAACATCCTCATTTATTTAACTTTACAACGAGATATAAGAGTTATGAAAATACAATACAAGAACTCACTAGAAATTGATAATTATGAAAAACTCACTATGATACAAAAGGAAAAAGCTAATATTTAATTGTTAAAATCAGAATGAAAAGTCGACATAAGCCATTAAAGATTTCCTTCAAATTCTGCCCCTCTGCTTCTAATGCAGGCTCGAACACGTTTTCTTACTTCATTCTTTGTAATTCTCAAAGAAAAATTGGTTCTAATTTGCTGGGCCGCATCGATAATCCTTTGCCGTAACACTTGAAGCGAAGGTAGGGGGAAGCATAAACTAATGCCTTCATATGGCCCCAAATATAGAAATCTAATGGTGTGAGGTCAGGAGACCTCGGTGGCTAAGGCATAGGCCCGTCTCTTGCAATCCAGCGATTTGGAAACTGATGGTTTAACCACTCCCGTACTGTTAAGCGGTAGTGAGCGGGACAGCCGTCATGCTGAAATATCATATCTCGTCGAGTTGCTAGTGGTAAGTCTTCCAACAGAACCATTAAGTCATTTTGCAAAAAAGCTTCATAATGGACTGCATTAAGGTTATCCGGCAAAAAATATGGACCAATCACAAAGTTGTCAATTACCCCCATCCAAACATTCAGCGAAAAACGCCTTTGAGACGATGTGGGTCTAATTTGGCATGGATTCTTTTCTATCTTGGGTGCCCAATAATGTAAATTGTGGTAATTAACCAGACCGTCCTGACTAAATTTGTATTCGTCAGTCCATAATATTTTGTTCAAGAAGTTCGCATCTTCCGCATCGGTGTTTAGCATAAAACGGCAGAACTCCATTCTTCTTCGAGGATCGTCTTCCTCCAGCACTTGTACAGGAGTATAGTGATATAGATAAAGTCCAGATTTATTAACGGTAGACCAGACTTTATAGCCTGAAACATCAAACAGGCGCGCAACTTCTTTTGTAGAAGCTTCAGGATACGCACGAAAATGTTCTAGGATGACTTCGTCTACTTTTACAGAGTATGTATGTAGCCTTCCACCTTCGTTTCGAGGCTTGTGCACACTACCCGTTTCACAAAGTCGTCGATATACATGGTTGAACACACGGACATGTGAAAGTTTTCTGTTTGAAAAACGACGTTGATATTCTCGACGTGCCTCCGCCGAAAACCGTAACAATAAACGATGTCAGCATATTCAGAATTACTAAAAGATGCCATAATAACGTAAAAGTAGAAAAAAACGTAGAAATGAACGGAATTTTTTAACAAAAAAAAAACAAATACACACTTTCAAACAACTTTCGAAAAACTGTCAAATTGTTTTAATAAACAAGGATATGTCATCGAAGAAGTGATTGTTTCAAGACCTGCTAGATCTTTTGGATCTTTTACCATTACTTTAATTGTACACTTCCCTTGTAGACGCTATGCCAAGATCAATAAATGACAAATTTTTATTTAACAAATAACCGAAAGTAATTGCACAACACACTTTTTGTTAGAGGTTGTTAATATTTTTAAAAGAGTTATATCTCGTTGTAAAGCTAATTAAACGAGGATGTTTTTGCTTCAATTTGTACGCTTCATGTATTAACAATTTTCTTCAAGAAAACGTCTTAAAGTGGAACTAGGCAAATTTTATTGTTATTTTCGATGCAAACTTTTGATTGTGATTTATTAGAATTTAGGTTTATTACTACAAATGCTATTAATATTACATTATCAATGTATTGGCTAATAAATTAAATTTAACTTACCTCAACAGAGTTTATAGTTTTTTTTAAATGCATTTTTTAACCATAATTTTCTGGCTTTTTGCAATATTTTAAAAAATCGAAAATATCTAGAAAACTAAAAACTTTTGTATGGCCCAATATGGGGTTATTTTGATTCCATTTGAAGTCCCCTATCGCCTCCTAAAAGGAATGCATCAAGCTAGAAAACACCCTGTATAATATCATATAGTACAATGGTGATAAAGTATCCACGAGGTGAAATAAATTTAGTGGCTTTTGTTTAATATTTCTCCGACTAGAAATATAAACGAAAATTCTTAAAAAAAAGTGTTACTTAACAATAAAATCATTTTATGAAAAAGCCGTGAAAACATTTTATTCAGCGGGATATTGTTCCTTCAAGGGTCTAGATAATACCATTATTTTTTATTTTTAATTTAGTAATTGACAATATATTTCTTTTACTTGTTACGGCCGATTTTGGGGCATCGTAATGGCTTAGCGCTCGCCGCCCGAATATCTACTTTCAATATTAAATTAAAATTATTAATAACAAAGATAAAAGTTTTTTCATCTTTAAGAATATATTTTTTATTTCTTAAATGTTAATAGTTTTATTTGCAAAAAACTAAACCATATTTAATCTTATTTTATTAAACATTACCAATTGTTTATGTGAGGGTTTGAAAATTATTACCCTTACTCATATTTTTACTAACACTAGGAAGAATTAACACCATGTTTAGTTTGTAAACTAGACAAGGGGTTTCCAACCTGTGCGCGACTGACCCGTGATACACATGAGTGGTACGTGAGAAAAAAGTTTGAGAACCACTGAACTAGACCATATGGATAAAGTGGACATGTTTACTTTTAACACACTAGTCCGAAATTGAAGTGGCAACTTTTCAATATGACTGTACAAAAAATATTTCTAATGTATTTTAATCTTATAAATATAATAATTATATTATCAATAATAATATAATTAATAAATTTTGAATCTATTTATTAACATTTTCTATATTAATATATAGTATATTAAAAATTGTGAAAAATTCATATCAAGAAATTGTTGCCAAGAAAACATCATGAGTTAGTTTTCACTGTTGTTTGGCAAAAAGTTTTATGTCCAACAACGATGAAAATGAACGAACATCGTTTCTCTAAAGCAACGGGCTTTGAATTGTTAAATTTTCCGATCATTTTAAATGCTCTGCTGATATTTTTAAGCCTGCTTGGAACGTCTAAAAAACACGCATCCAACAAAATCTGAGAACGACTAATTTCGGATGTCTAGCGAAATCATTTCCCACAACTCAAATTGGTTCGTCAATGGTCAGCGCCTGTAAGTAAAATACAGCTTACTTCATATTTTATTTTACCCCACCATATATATAGTTGACGGTTGTTCAGTTAGCGTCTGTTTGTATTCTACTTTTCAATATCGATGTGGCAAAAATATCTGAAATACAAAAGTTACATTGTCGTCTAAGAAATGGAAATATTACGCCCCAAATGTAGTCGTACAAAAAATACACGTTTAAAAATCACTTTCAACATTCATGTGAATTGCTCTAGCCTGTGTTTCGTACCACCAAACTGTCGCATAGTGTCAAAAGGGCAGTTTCAAAACTTTTTATACAGTGCAATGTGCGCTGTAATTTTTTACAATATGTTCATTTTAGTGTGCAGTATTAGCTGTTATTCGGTTAAAATTGCACTGTTCGTGTAGAAAAATTTAGATGTAAGGGAAATAAATTCAATAAATAGAATGTGTTCTAAACCCGGATCAGCTAAGTGTTGAGCCCTTCTCTACTTTGAGCCTTACAAAAGTAAGCCTCAAAAGCTATTTTAGTTTCTAGCTTGACGACTCTCAGCATTCACAGATTTTTGTTGCACAGTTTAAACGAATATTCATTTCCCGTCTAATCAAAAATTTAACAGAAATCAAAGTTTACAATTAAGTGTAAGCAAGATAGAAATAACGATACTGGAGAAAATTTGTGAAAAGTATCTTATATCCAATGATGTCCTGGTAGCTAAACAATAAATTAAATTATAGATTTATAGGGTAGATAGACTTACAAACAAAAGTATGTCTTTCTACATTTATTAAATGTATATGGTCATTTTATTATTTTCATTGTTACGCTCCTGGGATACTGCGAAAGATCTATGATCCTACCGAAACTATTTTTTCAGTATTTAAGTATATTATATGAAAAATATATACAAAATACTAATAATATATACGTATAAAATGATAATTACTCTTAAGAGACTGTTAAATATTCAACTAAATCTGTCTTTACACTCTGAATGTATACAAACGCGTTGGTTTTCGAAACAATCAATGTACATATTAATAAAAAAGCAAGTGGGCATAGATATAATTAATTTTGCTGGTAAATGTGTGGTAATAACATTAATAATTATATGCAAGAAAAACAATGCGTACTAATTTAACACAAAACCAATAACTTTCTCGTAGTAACTTATTTATAAGCAAAATAATAAAACAAGTGTGAAATAATATTTTACTGGGCCGGCTATGAAACAAATACATTATTTAGAAAATTCACAATAAAGTAAAGATAACATAAATATATGCAGAAAATTAGTTTTTTAGTAATGATTTCACTAATTATAATTAAACCGCTACTAAAAAGTCATCCTCAAAATTACTACTCCCAGTTCCTTATATTTCATAACTGCTACAACTGTAAACAGAATTCTAGACTGATTTTTTTTCTTAGTCATTCTGTCTTTGTATAAACTCAAAATCATAACATAATTTTTTTTATATATGTTATTTACATCTCATAAATGATGCTTTTTACATAACATCCTAATGTATAATTTATTTTCTGGCAGTATTTTTAAACCACCTTATAATAGATTACAAAAATGTTGATTTGTATTAATATACTTGATTAAATCACCTACTCTACATTTATACATACTTTTTGTGAGTGGGGAGACGGAAGATGCCTCGCAAAAAATTGAAAAGAAAACTGTAAATATTTTAATACCATGTTAACTTTTTGTGTA
The DNA here is from genome assembly GCA_030620095.1 of Kuschelorhynchus macadamiae. Lineage (NCBI taxonomy): Eukaryota > Metazoa > Arthropoda > Insecta > Coleoptera > Curculionidae > Kuschelorhynchus > Kuschelorhynchus macadamiae. The sequence continues at coordinate 758,927 of JAUTXW010004451.1, read as the reverse complement.
CAAAGGTTCGATTTTTGTGGTTATGCTTTATATCCAAAAAGCTTCCTTTTACATACCTAGTATTGTTCACAAGAAATGATAGGAGATCCTAGGCGATGGAAAATCACTATTTTATGAGACAAGATTGATTTCAAGAGACTTTTTAAATCCAATATATAGTTGTACGTATGTAAATGAATATAGAATGGCAAGGTAAAATATATTCATATATCTTACAAAATGAAATTTAAAAAAATACAATCTGGACATCAAAAAAATGTCTACCCTCTGCAAGATAAGACACCGATACACAGCTCCCGTAAAGTGACATATTATTTTTTAAGAAGTTCTTTTTACGAATGCGGTTCCTAACGCTCCAACAAGACTAGAAGACAAAGACTACAAAGAAAAAAAGTTCTAAAAGTGTTCACTGCCTTCAAAACTACGGGTATACAATTTTTCACTTTTCACAAATTTTTCCTAATCAGGCAAAAACAAAATATACTTGCCTCCCCCCTTATCGAAAAGAGAGTTTCGACATTCTCTAGTTTAGGCTTATCCCGGTCTAGATGCACACATCCGAATAGAAATTAATTAAGTTATAAGACGCCCAAAATAAAGCAAACAAAAGTAATTAAATGAATCCCCATTACCTTGATATATTTGATAAAATATTTATTTACCGATAATATCAAAAATAAATAAGAACCATCCTTCTTTAAAAGGCCAGCAGATTAACTTACATATAGTATACATTATAAATCATTTTGTAAATAAATAGTTTTGTTTAGGTTCCAAAACGATTTAAAATGTGCTTGATATATTTTTTACTTAAATATGTAACATTAGGTAATATAATTTAATATTAGTCATTAGCTGGGATATGCAATTAGGTGTTACTTTCTTTGATGCTTAAGCTTACTTTCTTACTTTTGGGGTTGTAAAATATTGATGGATCCCGTAAAGTTAAAATGTGAATCTCCTGTTTAAAAAGCATTAAGAACATTTGGTAAAATTATTCGCCTGTAGATGACATTCTCATATTCGTTTTCTCATAAACACTATCGCCAACTCATACCCCTTACAAACTACTTGGTATTTAGTAGGAAAGCATTCAAGTAATTTAAGAAATCATGGTTCTAGGGTTTAAACCAAGTCAAATTATAATGAGCTCCGTAGAGGAGGATTTAGGTATTTATACTCGATCTGTGCACACTGTAATGATTGGTTTCCACGATATATATATATATATATATATATATATATATATATATATATATATATATATATATATGTATATATATATATATATATATATATATATATATATATATATATATATATATATATATATATATATATATATATATATATATATATATATATATATATATATATATATATATATATATATATATATATATATATATATATATATATATATATATATATATATATATATATATATATATATATATATATATATATATATATATATATATATATATATATATATATATATATATATATATATATATATATATATATATATATATATATATATATATATATATATATATATATATATATATATATATATATATATATATATATATATATATATATATATATATATATATATATATATATATATATATATATATATATATATATATATATATATATATATATATATATATATATATATATATATATATATATATATATATATATATATATATATATATATATATATATATATATATATATATATATATATATATATATATATATATATATATATATATATATATATATATATATATATATATATATATATATATATATATATATATATATATATATATATATATATATATATATATATATATATATATATATATATATATATATATATATATATATATATATATATATATATATATATATATATATATATATATACATATATATATATATATATATATATATATATATATATGTATATAATGATGGCTGGTGTTCTGCGTCAGCCGATTGGCGAATTTTCATGTTCCTTGTATATTCAACTATATATACTTTACCCCAAATGTAATTCCTTTTCAATCAAACATTCCATTTTCGGCCCTTTTGCGGGGTATCTCTCTTATTTTTAAGAGGGTAGCAATTTTTACGACAGTGTTACTTTTTTGTCAAAATTAAAGATAGCATGAGCAGAATTTCCATAGCTCTTTTGGTTTTTGAGATACAGGGCATAGGCACCCCTCTTATCCTAGTTATCTGATAACTTATCAAAATGGCGAAAACTGTTCCTTATATGACTTATAGAATTTAGCCCCGCTTTCGGAATAAGTATACGGGGTCAGGTCAAAAAGTTATCAGACCCTACTTTACTTTTTTTAAATGGAACACCCTGTATATTATTCTTTATATTTATTAGGAATAATGTGAGTTACGTTGTGGTCGAAGAAAACACCCCTTTTAAAAAACGTCAAATTTTTATTAAAAGGTAAAATACAAGATTCAAGATCAAGAGCAGACTAACAAGTGATTCAATCACCGTCCTTTGCTTATATTTATAAGATTTCCTTATCTGTAATTGAATTTGTCACATTCAGCAATATGGGGAACGTAACTCCTCCATCCCTTAATGGGCATATAAACTGGAAGTTTTTATGACCTAATTATTTTAAAATAATTAATTAAATTATTATATCATTTATTTGGTCAGTATTTCTTAGTTTATTAAGTTTTAACTTAGGCCATAAATACTTGTACAAAATATACAATATTATAATTATTAAAATTACATATAGTAAAATTGTCCATAAACTTGTCTTATGATAATATACAGTGTCGGTTAAAAGTTTAGAGGTTTCAATTTTTTGTTTATTTATTTCGTTTTGTAGATCATCAAATTTTTCCAAGTTTATAGAATTTGTTTTCAAAAATCTTATATTATTATAAATAGTTCGGTTTGTAAAATTGAGTTTAATATTAGGCAATGGCACATTTAAATATTCGTTTTTTGAGTTTTTATAACTTTTAAGTATTATATTATTTATCTTAAGACTACATATAGGACTTAATTCAATTAAATAAGTTCCGTTTAGTAAAATAGTATTTTGGGTGTTTTTACAAGTTTCCATTGCTGTAATATCTTTATTTGTTATTACAACCCATTTTCCTTCGTCTATATTTTGAATTTCTAGGCTGTCTATTTTTACAGGAATTTGCTTACAATTCGTGATATTATGATAATATTTTAATAGCTGCATTTCGCAGGGTAATGTTTGAAATATATTTTCAGAATGTATATGACTGCATAAAAATTCATTTTCTGTGACTTTTTTGCATGGATCATTCGAGTATCCAAAATTTTTATCATTAATTATAAGATAATTAAAGTTGGGTATTATTATTTTGTAATATTCGCCATTAGGTGTGGGTATAGGAAACAAATGGAATAAGGTATACTCTTTCTTTTCGACTAAAGGAATTTCTATAATAAAAGTAACTTCGCTATTTATTACGTAACCTTTTATATCTAGGATTGTCTCATATTTTAGGACATTTTCTAAGTTTGGTTCAAATGGCAATTTTTCTGAATTTAAGTATTTTTTAATCATTTTTATTTCTGATAGCAGTTCTTTAGGTTGAATTATAGTATTATGAAAATTATTTAGTTTTGCAAATGATATAGCGATTTCTATATTCGCTAATGTGTCAAAAATATTTTGATATAGCATATATATTTGTGTTAAGATCATTTGAGTTCGGTAATAGTCGAAATCAGATATTTCTTGTAGTTCGATTTTGGTTAGTGTTTGTATAGTCTGATTTACTCGAAATTCTAGAATATTTTGGTTATGGGATATATTTTGTGATATTTCTTGAAAACCTTTTATAGAATTACTGAGTAAGGTCATTTGTTTGTCCATTGACAACTTGATGTTATTTTGATTTTGTTTTAGAATATTTATTTCATTATTTATTAAAATTGCATCGTTGTCGTCTAGATTGCCTGTTATACTTTTAATTATATTTCCTAGTCCGTCAATTAGCCCACGTTTCTGCCTACTTTGTTTAGGGGGTAGTATTTCATTTATTTGGCGTAATATTTTTTGTTTTTGGTTATCAATAATTATATAGGAATTATAGTATTCCGTATTATAGTCAGTTTTATTTTTCAAATGTAATTTTAACATATTATATTTTAAACTCAAGGATTTATATTCCTCAATTATACCTTTTATATTAAACACTTGAACAAATGTCCAGTGATTAATTGTCTTCTGGGCGTGTCCTAGTTTGTAGGGTAAGATGCCAGGGTTCAGATTTAAGTCGTGGTATTTTGGTCTGTCTCCTCGTGTGTAGGACCATCTGTAACAAGAGGTCTTTTTAGTTCTTTTATGTGTATAATTTCTGTCTTTTTTGGGTTTTTGATATTTTCAATTTTTACACGATTATGTTCAAGGATTTCTCTTATTATAAAGGGGCCACTAAATTTGGCTTGATTTTTATTTCTAGGGGACAGTTTTTTATACACTTTTTGATTAAGTTTAAATTCATAGGGTTTGTCACCTTTAGGGTTAGTTTTTTCTAGCAGTATTTCTTTCTGTGTTTCGCTTTTCTCTGTGACAGTATTGTAAATGGCGTCTACTTTTTCTTTATGGGATAGTACATAGTCTGAGTAGAATGTTGTTGATATTAAGTCTAAAGGATCACGTGAGTTTGTGTGTCCTAAAATTAATTCATGGGGTGTATATTTGGTTGTACTATGTATCGAGCTATTATATGCTATAATTGCATACGGTAATAGTTCGGGAATTGGTTTATTTTTGTCTTTATCTTTTAGGATTCTTAAATGTTCGATTAATGTAGAGTGATATCTTTCTATAGGGCCATTTGACTCATGGTGTCCTGGGGTTGTAAAGTGAATATTTATTTTTTGGGCTTTTAATAATTCCTTTACTAATTCGTTATTAAATTCAGAGCCATTATCACTAACAATTGTTTCTGGGCATCCAAAGAATGAAAAATAATTTATAAGTTTGTCACATACTGACTTAGCATTTTTATCGTATACATAGGCTTGTCCGTATTTTGAAAATTTGTCAAATATTGTAAGGCAATTATGTTTTTCAAAAATAAATGTGTCTAAATGAATTATTTGAAAAAGTTTAGAAGGTGTTTCGGTTTTTACTAAAGGCACATACGATTTTTGTCTGCTATATTTTAGGGTTTGACATGTAACACAGTCATTTATAAATTGAGTGATTTCTTGTTTCATTTTACCCCAATAGTAGTTTTGTTTTAGTCTATCATAGGTTTCTGAAATTCCCCTGTGATTAGTTTTACTTTGATGTTGATGGGTCATCAATAAAATTTTTTCATCCTGTTCTTTAATATTATTGACTAGTTTTGTGCATCGTATTATTTTTGGTTTCCTAAAATTTTGTATATATATATTTGTAAAAATTGGGATAAGTTCTTCATTATAAAAATATATATAACATGTTTTTTTATTATTCATGTAATCGCGAATAAATTCTTTAATGATACCAGGGTTTTCCGGTATTTCTACATTATTAATGTAATTCCTTTCGAATGTTTCGAAATCCACTTTTATTTTATGATGAGGCGATTTCTTTATTAAATATTGCAAAGGCTTATTGTTAATTATTTCGTCTAAGATATTTAATCCGGGGTTTTCTGTCTCATTTTGATTACTATGCACAGTATTGTCAGAAGTAATTAAAGCTGGTTGAATTTGAATGTCAGATAAAATGTTTATTCTTTGTTCATTGTTCGCTTGACCTACGGAAATTGAGGGTAATTCGTTATCTAAGTTTCGAACTTGATCTGAGTCAGGGTTATCTCTACTTGAGCTTGCAACTTGAGAGTCAAGGTTTTGTGTCACGGTTATATTTTCCGAAAGATTACGCAAGTATTCAACTATATCGTTGTCAGCGTCTCCGGGATTATTTAATACGGAATCATTTTCGTATAGATTTAACTGAATTCTCGATAAGGCGTCACAATTACTATTCAAAATGCCTTTCTTATAGATAATCTTAAAGTCATATTCATCTAGACGTAATCTCCATCTAGTTAATTTCGAATTTACATCTTTTTGATTAAATAACCATACTAAAGGTCTATGGTCAACATATACATAAAATTGTCGTCCGAATAAATAAGGGCGAAAATATTTACAGGCCCAGACTACGGCTAAAAGTTCCTTTTCTGTTGTTGAGTATCTAGTCTCGGTTTCATTTAATGTACGCGATGCGTAAGCTACCGGTTTATCATTAGGTAATGTTCCTTGAGATAGGATTGCTCCTAAAGCATAGTTACTCGCGTCTGTAGTTAATATAAATGGTTTTGTAAAGTCAGGGTACTGCAATATTGGCGAATTTATTAACAGGCTTTTACAATGTTCGAACGCATTTATAAATTCAGGCGTGTGCTCTACTTTAGAGTTCTTTTTTAGACATTTCGTCATTGGTTTTGTTATTTTAGCAAAGTCTTCTATAAAGCGTCTGTAGTACCCAATAAGGCCCAAGAAGGATTTTATTTCCTTTTGAGTTTTAGGTATAGGAAAATTTTTTACAGCTGATATTTTTTCAGGATTTGGTTTAATTCCGTTTGGTGTTACGATATGTCCTAAATATTGTACTTCTTTTTTCAAAAATTCAGATTTGTCTAGTTGTATTTTAAAGTTTGCTTCGCGTAGTCTTATAAATATTTTTCTTAGCTTTAAAATGTGTTCGTCTAGACTCGTACTGAAGACAATTATGTCGTCTAGATATACAAAGCATATTTCGTCCTGTAGACCTCTTAATATGTTGTTCATAACGCGTTGAAATGTTGCGGGGGCGTTCTTTAAACCGAAGGGCATTCTTAAAAATTCATAATGACCAAAGTCTGTACTAAATGCTGTTTTGGGAATGTCCTCTTTACATACTTCGATTTGATGAAAACCGTTAGCAAGGTCTAACGTAGAAAAATATTGTGCTTTCCCTAGTTTATCTAATATTTCGGTAATATTAGGCAACGGAAATTTGTCTGCAACACTTACATCATTGATACGACGTAGATCGCAAACCATGCGATATTTCGGCTTTCCTGAAGCGTCAAGCTTTTTTGGAACTATCCATATTGGTGATGAGTAAGGAGAATTTGATTCTCTTATTATATTTTGATCTAGAAGCTTCGAAATTTGATCTTTTACTTCTTTTTTATAAATTTCAGGGTATCTATAACTTTTAGTATAGATAGGAGTGTCTGTTGTTAATTTTATTTGATGTTTTATTGCGTTTGTAAAAGTTAAAGGTATCCCTTCACAATAAAAAACGTCTCTAAATTCAAAACAAAGTTTACGTATTTTTTGTTTTTCTTCATAATTACAATGGTCTAACCTTAAATTTTTTAAATTAGCTTTAAGTTGGTTATCTAGATCTCTATCAGATTTTTGTTCATTTGAATTATAATCGACGAAGTTAAGTTCATTCACATTTAATTTTTCTACTTCTAGAGGTTCAAGAAATTGGATTTTAATTGGGTTTTCTGTTGGATTTAGTATAGTTGTATAAGTAAGGTTATTTTTTATTTCCACTAAACATTCAGGAATTTCTACATTTCCGTATTTTTGGTAAGAAATTATGCCTGTTCCTTCTGTGATATTCACAGGTATTTCTATTTTTTGTATACATCTTGGTGAAATTATATAAGTAAATTTTTTTTTAATAATTTCAGGCGAAAGTTGTTTTTCATTTTTTCCTAAATAGCGTATTGGTATTTCTGTATGCGGCGATTGTAAAGTTCGTGTATTGAAATCTAAATTAGCGTTAAGTTGGATAATAAGATCTAGGCCTATTAATCCATCAAATTTGTTTGAAAAATTAAATAAATAAAATGTATGGTTGCCTTGCGTTTTAAACGTCTGAAATAATGGAATTATTGCTATTTCATTGTGGAAAGATGTAGCATGCGCTGTTTGAACTTGAAATATTTCTCTTTTTATATTTTCGGGAAAATATCTATAGGCAATTTCTGGTTTTATAAAACTTCGAGTACTTCCAGTATCTAGTAGAAAATTTGCGTCTAATTCGGGTATATGAATATATGGCAATTCGGCTGTGTAGTTATTCAAAAATACTACCTCGTATTGTTGTTCGGGCTCGTTCCCGTAAAATTTACATTATTAGTATTTTCTGGGAAATATTCTGGTTCGTGAGTTTGTTCTTGGTATATGTTTGTGTAACTTGGTTCATATGTATTCATATAACTTTGTTCATAAAATGGATTTTCGAAATTTGGTGTTTCTTGATTATCAGCATAATCAAAGTTTTCAAAAATTGGGAAATTAACATTTGTATTTTCATGATTAACAGTATAATCATATTGAGTATTATTTTGTGGGTTTTGTTCCGAAACTTCTTGATTGTAAAGTTGTTCGGTAATTACCTTTTTATTTTGTATATTATTATTTAAAATTGTGTTTCCAGAACTTGTGTCCATAGGTTCTATTTGTCTTGTTCTTATAGAATTTTGTGCAAAATTGGTGTTAGGTCTCATAAAGGGTCTTTGTTGGTAAAAATTGGGTCTTTGAAAATTTTGTTGAAAATTATTAGGTCTTATATTTGAATTTGAATTAAAGTTATTCGCGTTTCTTCCAAAATAATTTGGAGTATTATTTACAGCATTACCGTTTATGTTATTTTGGAATTTTGGAAAATTCGGATTTATTGCATTGGGAAAATTATGTGAATAATTAGGGTTAAAATTAGGTGTATAATTTGGACTAAAATTATATAAATAAGGTGGTTTATACATTGGTGGCGATTTTTGGTTTTTATTTTGCGAATTTGTTGTACTCATTGGCACAGGTCTATTTTGTGGTATTTGTGAATTTTTAAAGTAAATAAAATTTTCTTCCTCTCGCACAAATGCCATAGCTTCTTCTAAAGCTGTTGGATTTTTTAGTCGAATAACTAATTGCATATTATAAGGTAACCCTCGTATAAATGTTTTCAGAGCAAATTCATCGTAATGGTTAATTTTTATTAATTTGGTTGCGGGATCTTCATTTGTTCCATTTAATTTTGCAGATAATAGGCTTCTAGAATCTTGGATTCTCATGCCGAAATTAATAGGGTGTTCGTTTTTAAAAGGTTTTAGATTAATTAAATCTTGTATAAGACAATCGATTGATCTTTGATCAGCGAAGGTACTTGTAAGGGCTTGTTTTACTAGAGCCCAAGTATTTAATTCTGTTCGAGATACAATAAGTTCGGCGGCCCTATGTGTAAGTTTACTTAATATGGTGTCAAATAAGCAAATATTTATTGGGTCATTTAAATTAGCCGTGTTTTGAAAAGCTTTTAAAAGGTTTTCGGAGGCTGTTACAAATCTCTGTAAAAGTTTTGGATTCCCGTCAAAATTTGGAATGTTATCAGCTTGGTAACGTAAAAGAGTATAATTAGTTGTCATTATTTTATTTTTATTGTCAGTTGAACCAGATTGAATTGATAAATCGTTTAGAGAATTAATTAGATCGTCTAGGTTTACTTCCTTAAAGAGCTCAATTTTGATAAAATATATATAGGTATACTTTTTTAAAAATATAAAATGGTTAAAATAAACTATATTTCCAAAAATATAGTTTCAAATTTACGTTTTGAATTATTTATATCAAAAATTATTACTTATTTTTGCAAATAGAGAAAAAAAAATGCTAATATTAAAATGTTTGCAATGACTTACAATACTAGAAGAAAAATTAGCTTCATGGGCTTCTTTTTTCTTTTTTTCTTAGCTTAGGTCCTTACTGCTAGGCTGGTTTGGCGATTTTTGTCCTCCCCAGTGTGGTTTGCCTCTGGATCGGCGATTTTTGTCCTCCCCAGTGGTGGTTAGGCTGCTGGTTTGGCGATGTTTGTCCTCCCCAGTAATGCCTTGTGTGACTTGCTAGCTGTCCTATTCTTATTCCTCGCCGGTTCCCCAAAGTTGGTCCCGTGAAGTCGCCTTAGATCGGCACTGTCTACTTCTTATGAGCTCCAATTTTTCTCAGGGCTTCTTTGATTCGAGCACTCCCTCGAAGTCACCTTAGATCGGTACTATTTACTTTTTAGGACTCGAACCGTCGAAATACGTAGATTTTCTAGTGAATAAATTTTTTGAAAAAACCGTGTTTTTTGCACGTTTCACTATCCTACCGACTGCGCCAGTTACGTTGTGGTCGAAGAAAACACCCTTTTTAAAAAACGTCAAATTTTTATTAAAAGGTAAAATACAAGATTCAAGATCAAGAGCAGACTAACAAGTGATTCAATCACCGTCCTTTGCTTATATTTATAAGATTTCCTTATCTGTAATTGAATTTGTCACATTCAGCAATATGGGGAACGTAACTTGTGAGCTTTTCAAAAATATATATATTGGATGTAGTTATTTTGAAAAACAAGCACAAAATTTGAGATTTTCTAAAATTTTCTTTTGTGTCCAATTAGTAGGTAGTGGGCTATGGCTAATTTGTTTCGAGCAAAAACAAACTGTCAAAAACTATGCGGTTTTGTCAGTTTTTGATTATAATAAAATATTTCTCTTGTTTTGGTGTTTCTATTTAACTATATACTATATTTAATTTACTTTTTTTACACTAATGGCGGTGTACGAAAATAATGGAAAGTATATGTTGGTTTGTTTCATACATATAATGAAAATCCCCAAGAAGCTTAGAAATTATATTTACAAAAGTAACGATTTTGTTTGAGCGCTATGGCTAAGATAATATTTTTGTGGTCCTTTTTGTTCATATTAGATATCCATGACAGCAAATAGAGGAAGCAACTGGTGTCTCTAAGTCCGATGCTCAAAGAATTTCGCAAAAAGTATCCTATCACCCATATAAGTTCCACATAGTTCAACATTTACACCCCGGCGATGCCGAGCGCCGAATGTTATTTTGCCAATGGTATTTGCAACAAATCCATACTCATGAATCTTTTGGTAGGCTCGTTATCTAGTCCGATGAATTTTACTTTACAAGTGTGGGAATTTTCATCCGCCATAATACAAGAAACTGGTCCGCAAAAAATCACCATTTAATTTTTGAGGGGGCACAACAAGGATTGAGACTCGTGTTTCACTTTTTGAAGACGCATAGTCTAAAGAATTTTTGGAGGTCACTGATGGAAAATGTTCCATTGGCACTTTATGCCGTTTATCTTCCACAAGACGGTGCCCAAAGCCACAACTCTGCGCTTTTAAGGCCATTTTTAGCTGATAATTTTCCTCAAAGATGGATTGGTACCCACGGACCTGTAAGATGGCCCCCTCCGGATTTTTTGATTTTAGATTTTTTCTTATGTAGTTTTATGCAAAATAAAATAACACGATTATAGTCTGTAGCGGAGTTTCGTGCAGAATTCGATTTAACTTTCCGAAATTTGCAAAGAAAGCCTATTATTATTTTGAAAGCTATTAGAAGAATAACGAAAATGTGCCATTTTAGCAAACCGCTTTTAAAAATGTGCTTTTAGTTTTAAGTAAGATAGGTAATTAATTTTGTTTTGAGTAAAATTCAATTTTAAAATAATTAAGTTAAAATGCTGTAATAAATAATTAAGAGCTGAGAATTAAAAAAGATCAAGAATCACTTACATGAATTTTGTTTTCAATACATTTTAGCCATAGACTACTACCTACTAGTTGGACTCAAAAGTCTCAAGACTCAAAAATCTCGTATAGGTATTGTGTTTTGTGAAATTAATATATTTGATTTGGTAAGCTAGTAAAAGGAATTTTGTATTTTAAAGACCTGTCCTAAGATTTGTTTCCAATTTTTAGTTTTATCTTTGATAAATTACAATGGTATAGTCGAGTATAGTGCTTCTTGTCATTTTTTAAAAAATTTTAGTAATTACACACAAGTGTTTAGTAATTATGCGGCTTTAATTCTGAAGCTGCTGTACTTGAAGACTTTAACTAAAGCGTTGGACCTTCGCAGCTTCTGCAAGTTTCAACAATTTTAATGATTCAGTGCAAATTTCTTTTGCATACCTTTATTTCTTGGCGTTGCCGAGATTAGTGTTGCTATTGCTACAATAACATAAAGCTTAGTCTCCAGTTCGTCAAATTTCAATTTTTTCAAAAAGATGTCTGAATCTTACTAGCAGTTCGTTATTGTTTTTAATGCCAGTAAGTGAGTGTGACTTAAGCAACTCAAGCAAGCAAAAAATCTAGTAATACGCTTGTAACTTCTATTGGCAGATTTGTATCAAAAGTGGCTAAGAGTCTAGGCAATTTTGCTAACAAAAAATGAACACGCTACCGAATTATCGAAAATTTCTAGGTTTAGGCTGGATTTTTATTTACTATTTTTATATACTGGCTAAACTACTCGTCCCGCCGTCTATTAAAATATCCCATTAATTATGTTCATTTTCATTTTTCACATTTTTCTTCATTTACTTTCTTATTTACACAAGGGTATAAGTCTTTTACTAATTTTAAGGACCCCCAGTTGGCATTCTTCCCAAAAGCTCTTAAAGTGATGATCTGGCCCTGCATATCAAATTAATGAAAACTTACAGATTAATGTTAACTTGTATGCAGCTGCAAACAAAAGTAAAGAAATCGATAAAACTGAAAGAGGGCAGTACCGAGCATATTTTTCCATAGAAAAAAGAATCTCAATTGATATTGTTCTGTTCAAAAATATAGCATTATTTCGGGTCCGACACAGTAATTTGTATGGGTTACGGAAGCCTTAACAGCCCAACAACTTTAAAATACCTTCATCTATTTATTTTCTAAAATGAAATAATGCTTAATGAACTTCTCAAATGATTTTGTACAGAAGCGAGCCCACGTAATAAATGTCTTGGAACAAATATAAATTTTTGGCAGATTACACAATTGAAGACAGGAAAGTTAAATATAAATTCTCCACTCACGCGCGAAATGCAATAATTCAACCGTACAGTCCGCCCACAAATTTGTTTTGTCAGACAAAACTGAAAGTATTACTACCTGCATATTTTCTGGTAATGTTATGGCCGGAAACAAAAGTTCCTACTTACACATTTTACTGTGATATTTCTAAATACGCTATGACTAGCCTCCCGGTTCAGGTATTCAGATTAATCCCGGCTGATTGATGAAATAATACAAATGACGTCACGATTAGCCGGGATTTATAATAAGCCCGGCTAGACGTCTAAGTTGTAAGCTGTCAACATTCGCATAATCCCGGTTAGTTGCAGTAGGTATAATAGCGGCACTATTAAAGTGATGCGTGCTGTTAAAGTTTTGTATTGTTTGTGGTATAGTGTTTTGTGAAATTAATATAAGTGTATTTTTCCATTTTACAAGAAGGTAAGTATTTACAATAATCAAAAATTAAACTTAATTCGCTTAAAAGTACAGCATTAATTTTTAATGGATAGCCTAATCTAAATATGTCCAGTTCACACTGCCTAAATAAGTCACGCGCAATGCAGAACAGAACCACGGACACCGTAGTATCCTAACTGTCGACAGATTTTCTTCAAATTTGTATATACCATTTTAAAGGTATAGGGGCTAAGGAAAAAGTAACTTTTAAATGGAACTCTTTTATATACAGAGTGAGCTGAGAATTTTCTCGGTTCAACTATTTATTTTAATCAAAAGTCGTAGGGTATTGAGGCAAATCGTGAAATATTTTTTTAAATTTTAATCATAAAAATTGTTTTTGGAATTTTGATAAAACTAACTTGAAATGAACTAACAACAAATATATTTAAAATTACTAAAAACTACTTAAGGTAAAAAGATTTAGTATATGCGACCGTATTAGGAATGCCATCCAAAGTATCACTAGAGCAGAAATGGAGGCTGCAGTCCAATCGAAATAGGAAAGATTGCAACTTTGTATTGACAATGGCGGCCGGCATTTTGGGCACATGCGAAAGTAGTTTTCAGTAATTTTAAATATATCTGTTGTTAGTTTATCATTAGTTGTTACTTTATTTCGTCGTTTTTGTTGTTTCATTGAAGCAAGGTAGAACTCGGTTTAATCTTTTTGCCCAAACCGAGTCCTGCCCTGCCTCGCCCTAGCTTAAGCTATTTTATTGTGATCTTATGTGATTATGAGACTGAGTTTTAGTATTTTTTGTTTTGTTCCTTTGTTCTAATTTATGCAAGATTATTAAAGTTTCTATTGGAGCCTTGTTTTTTTCCAGTTTTTTGGCTTTCCTATAGTTTCAGAATTAATTGAAATGAGACATGAAACTAATTTCCACCTTGCCATTGTCACTTTTTCTCCTCCAAAACGGCAAGGTTAATTTTCCAATCCGACGTTTCGGTTTCGCAAAACCATCATCAACTTTCCTAATTTAAATGCGGACCTGGATTTTGTATTTTACTATTCAATGTCCTTCATAACTACCAAATAAATTGTGATATAAAAGTCATAGCGTACCATTTGATTTTTTTGAGAAAATCAACATTATTTGCAGAATTCCGAAACAATGCCATCTAATGACCACTAACAAAATCATTAAGGACAGTTTATGGCTCCACGAGTAAACTGGCACTTACACTTTTAGTGCTGTTAGGCTCCTAGCGGCCAACTTTCGAACTCAGAAAATAGATTTCTCTTGGCCGATTTACCTATAAATATTTTTTTCTTTAGGTTCTGTCATGAACCGTTCCCGAGCTACAGCCGACGCCCTCTATTATTGGACCATCCTGTACATGTATTACATACACTTGTCTAAAGTGATCGCTAGAGATTATATTGACTTTTTTAATTAACTGCCAATGTAACTACACAAGTTTTATGTACTGTTGAAAACTTTGGGCTATTCAAATAGTTAAAAAATAATTGAAAAAATATTATATTTTTAATAAACCTTATTTTCTAAGCTCTTGATTTTTTTTAACTATTAGTAGTTTTAAACTCTTCCTCTGTTAATTTACATATTGCAATTGATTCCTTGGTATATAGATAGGTAAACTGATAAAAGGAAATTTTCTTCCCCAATCTGTTCCCCTTTAGCCTAGAGCGACATGTTTGTCATAGAGTGGAAAATAAAAAACTCTCCGATTTGCTTTAGAGTGGGTTAAAATTTTGAAAAATTAATTTAGGGGTAATTTAGGCTACCAATTTTATAATTCTATCCAGTTAGTGTTTCAATAAATATTTTAGGAGAAAACAATAAAAATACAGTTTAAAAACGGTTCAATTTGAAAAATATGTTTTATTATTATTGTTATTATATTTACATATTTTAAAAATTTAATTTTGTTCATAAAATTTTCAAATGGTGCCTAATGTACTCAATCTAAATTTAAAGACTCGTATTGTCACACGCATAGTAATACTCGTAATAGTATCTCTATCCTTTGCGTACGGATTGCATAATACATTTTGAAATTGGAGCATCTCTGCGGAGGGTTGAGAGAATCATATAGGCTCGCTTTGGTAGTTTGCTATCAGGTTCCTAGATAGCTTAGTTGGTTACAGCGTTGTTCCGGCAAGTCAGATTGTGGTTTCGAATCTCACTCAAGGGCGACCTTTTTCACTTTTCATTGTCTTTAGTTTCAAAAAGTTACTAAGTTTTCTCTGATTTAAGATACTTAGCCAACAAAACTCAGTTTCCCTACTTGCTTTTTCGCAATTTCCGTTGCTTAACGTAGATAAGAAATTTTAACACACAAGGACGAAACCTGCATATCTGACGAGAGTGCTCGTACGAAGCAGCACCGATGCCGATCAGTGAAGCGTACAGAAGTGGTGTCTGCGATGCGTGGGAAGAATCATATAACTTCGCTTTGAAAGTTTGCGATCGGATTCCTCGATAGCCTAGTTGGTTAAAGAGGTTGTGGGTTGATTCCTCGAATCCTACTCAAAGGCAGTCTTTTTCCGCTTTTTATTGTCTTTCATTTCAAAAATTACTATTAGTTACCTCTAGTAACTACTACTGAAACTGTCACAGAAACCTACCACATTAGAAGTTTATTACGACGAAGATGATCAACTGATTTTTCAGTATGAAAAACAAAGAACTGTAGAATAAAACGTCAGAAAAGATGAGAGTTATGATGACAGCGACGAGAAATTTTGGATTTTTTTAGTCTAAAAACGAAGACAAGTAATATTAATAAGGTTTCTGTTCTTATTAAATATTATTATTTTATTTCTCTGGCGATTCTATATTTCCAATCTTTATAGTAGGTTAATAATTACCCAGAATATATTTTGTTACTTCTTGTGTACCCATTTATTTAATGTTATAAATTCTAAAAAATACAGATATATTTATATTTTTAAAACTTCTACAATTATTTTGGTTTCTTTAAGAATATCATCGATTTGAAGGCAGTCACATATTTAAATATACTCGTTTAAATAGATTTATTTTCCTCTATTAATGCCGATTTTAGGAATTCCTAATGGTCTTTACCTCAATTTTTATGATATGAGTATTTTAGTTGTGCATTCTACTAGCAACCTGGGAGAATTTTTACCGGTTTCGGTTATTAAACGGTACGCAATTCCAAGGCAAATTACGTTCGCCATTATCGGTTAATAAATTTTATGTGTTATTTTCGTTTCACTGCGCGTGAGAAGAATAACTTATATTAAATAATTGACTTACTAATTAAAATGCTTGTTATTTAATATATAGAACAATAGGAAATCTAGAAATCGAAATATAAAAAAGTTGTAAAAGTAAGATCCTGTGGCTTAATCAGAGATGAAAATCTTAACTGGAGGGAACAGTATAAATCCACCTTCAATAGAATGAGAGCAAAGAAAGATCTTATGTTTTAACAATTTTTCAGCTATAAAATTATCAATACCAGCTGTATTAAAAACTCTGTTTAGAAAATTGAATAAGTGTAATTTAATTTTGATTAAATAAAGTATTTTTAAACTTATATTTATATCTCCACTATCAAAAGATGAATATTTCAAATATGTACTCTACGATAGAATCAAGTTTACAAGCTCGCCGTTGTCAATCATCATCAAAATATATGGCAAAATAAATATTATCGCAAATAATAGTCACTCAACAAGGATACTTACTTTTTCACTCTAACTAATTTTGTATAAGTTAACATTGCCCGAAGATTGATTTTATTTTCAAGAGTTATTTTCGCCGATTTACCAGTGGCATTGAATTTATTTGTATAAAGTGTGATTTTTGTGTAACATACGTGTGTCTATGCCTCTCTAATATCCTATTTTTAAGCTGTGCTAATTATGACAATCTTCATGTTTTTAAAATATTTGTTCCATTTCCGAAAAACTAGTGCATTGGCGTGCGCTAGAGGAAACTCACGTTTCATTGCTGATCAATTTATTTAGTAGTGTTTGAACATTTTCTTCTACGGTAGGTATAAAGATAACAATAAGGAACATCAAACAAAAATATCAAACATTTGGTAGCTTCATGTTTAGCAAGAATTATGTTTTTTTATTTTAAGCTTTTTTCACCCTTTTAATTAAACTTTATAACCCTATATGGGTAGTTTACTTACATTTCGCCAACCATCAGGTCTTTTATTATATTTTGTAGATATCTAAAGCTGAAAAATAAATGAAAACGTTGTGAAAAAAGATTAAACATTGTGTATTATAACAGGGTTTCCACCAAAATTAAAACATCAAATTCCCTGAATTTCTAGGTTTCTCCGAAAAAAAATCCATGACAAAAAAAAACTCTCAGACCATCAATTGCCGTGCATCGCATGTTGTTTGGAAAAAAATACAAAAAGAAAAACAAAATAATAGAAAATAAACGAAAACAGTTGTTGAAAATTTTCACTTAATTTATTTGACAAAAAATAACACGTGACAATTGTTTTGCTAACACTATGGCTTCGTCAGATGTTAGACCTTAAATAAAAGTGTAACAAAAACTGCAGGATTAAATATCTGAACCCGTTTTGCGGATATTACACAGGTGAAATGTTCTGGGTTTTTTACTAATAATCTAATAAATGTGGGAAACTATTTAGGTTTTTTATTTCTAATAATCTAATAAATGTTAAATGTTTAGGAAATTGAAACTATTTAGGTTCAATTTCGTCTTATTATTTTTTGTATATCTACCAAGCTGCTATTAGTCCCAAAAACAACAGTTGTACCTTTATTTTTAAAAAACTTAGCAACATTTGATGTTATGTTTCCTGTATAAATGAAGTATTTTCTTTGAACTTATTAGTCGGATAAACTAACTGTAATGTGTTTATATTGTTTCCTTTTTACTATTTTGTCTATGAGATTTTCATGATAACCGTTATTAACCTGTTTTATATATTTATATATTTAGTATAACTGACATAGATTAGAGGTATGTTGATCAATCTATGAACAAAACTATTACATGCTGATATTGTATGTGCAAAAATGATAAGACGTATTGTGTATTGTAATGCCTGTATAAGATGGCTTATGGAAAATTTTAAACTCATGATTATTATTCTTAATAGTTATTGTTAAGTGTAAGAAATGCATTTCTTTATTATTTTCTAATTCAACTGTAAATTTAGTATATTTTTGTGAAAGCTATTTATATAATCTAAAAATTATTTTAATTATTCCAGTACCAGTAAAACATGCTAATATATCATCAACATACCTATACCAATAAATCGATTTTTTCCTAAGGGAATATTCATTAATCTTAGTTTCTAAATGCTTCAAAAAAATCTCGGCTAAAATTGGTTTTAACGGGTTTTCCGTTATTAAACCTTCCTTACTTTATACAATAGTATAACTTCAGATGGAATGGGATATACTCGGGAATACAATTTTGAATCAAAGGATATCAGTTTGGCGTTACTTGGAATAGTTAAATTATTTATTTTACTTAACAACTTTAAAATTACAATATTTTATTAAAATGTTTATTAACATATTAGAAAGAACTACTGTTTTCTTTAACAAATTATATTTTTCTATTGTAAATTTAACATCAGAAAAATTAACAAATCTATGGTGAAATTCATGGTCTGAGAATACGTTTTTAATAGTATTAATACCGGCAGACCGTGTTCGGCCTTTTTCGTTAGATGGAACGACGAGTATCCAGTGGAATTATAAGAATATGGGGCGCATTCACCACATCCTTCAGAAATGGTATTAAAAAAAATGTATCGGTTTTAAAGACAAAATACGCAATAAAACATTTCAAAAAATATTGTTGAAAGATCTCAGTAAGCAGACGATTATTTCGAAAAAAAAATCATATAAATTAGTGCAGTACAACCCTCTCACGAACTTGCTGAAAAATCTGGCTTACTGTTTTAAATATATAGATTAATATCTTTATTACTCCCTAATTTATTTATTTTTGATATGAACTTTGAAATTATACCTCTAGAAAGAAAAAGGAAAACAATTAGTTTACTAGAAAGTATGAAAATAAACAAACATAAAAATAACAACACAATATTAAATGATCAATTGGACCTTTTTAAATAAATTAAGTGGAAATTTTAAACAAGTGTTTTCGTTTACTTGGTTAATATGAATTTCCATCAAGTAACGGCTAGTTATGTTCAACTATAATATCTTACAGAATAGCAAAATTCTATCCGCATCTGACAGCATGGCAGAATTTTGCAATTTTATCAAACGAATTTAACCACATTTTATAGTTATTTAATTAATCATTTTCAGATATTTGCAGTTTTTTATTGTCCAAGTTTTGATAACGACGTTAAACTTAACGCCGAATCGTAAACTATTTAATTTTTAATTGTTTAAGCTCTTAAAGATTATATATTATCGCTTTTTTAGCTTGAATCGCATTTCCTATCCTTAATTTTTTTACTGAGATAATTATCCCACCTAAAATAATTTTTAAAATCGACTAGAAATTGCTGTGCTTTTATTAAATGGAAGAAGAATTGACTAAACGTTAAAAATATATTTGCTTTTAAGATCTATTTTAGAATTTTTTTTAGATTATCGAAACTTTCAGTTTTTTTAATAATTTTTCTAATAAAGTTACTAAAAGCTAATTTAGATCCGAATAAAGAATTCCTATAAGAGGTTTGTTGCTCTGAAATGTAGTTAAAAATGATTCAAGGAATGTGGGAAACATGTTAAAAATGCATTTTAGCTCACATTAATGAATATTTTAATCAACCACTCGAGAAACTGCTGCCTTGCCGATTCTTCCACCCAATGGGTCTGACAAAATTTCAACGAAAAAAAGTGAAGTGCCTGTCAAATTTAAAAAAAAGAATAAGTAACTTCTTTGATATTTTTATCAGAAATGTTAAATTACCAATAAAATCACTTCGTCTAGCTAGAGAATCCTTAAAAAGTCAACATATTCCAGTTTCATCCAGTAGCTTTGTGTCCAGCCTAAAGAGCTCCGTGTGCTACATAAAGTCCGCATGCCCCCATATCAAGAAGATAGTCGTTATTGCACAAATATTCTTTTAAAAGCCTACGCAGTTTCAAATTTAATTTTAGACCATCCATAGAAATATGAATAATTTTTTCATCAAGTTTTACTCATAGCTTTTTTAAAGCGTCAATTAAATGATTGAGAAAACTTTCAACTGGTTTAGCTGTGGTTTGACACTTCGTCGGTGTAATGTCAACAGAATAATTTTTTCAAGTTTTACTCATAGCTTTTTTAAAGCGTCAATTAAATGATTGAGAAAACTTTCAACTGGTTTAGCTATGGTTTGACACTTCGACGGTGTAATGTCAACAGGACAAACAAATAAATTTTTGCTAAACTGACATTTGGTATCCTCTTGCATGTTCATGTTAACAATTTCAGATAACTACCTAATCCAACCCTTTCACCTGACCAATAGTGTCAGTTTCGCAAAAATTGGTATGTTCATCCTTTTGGCATTAAATCGCCTACTTGTTTCTCAGAAAATTTGATTAGATTGTGTATTAATTTAATCCGTTTAATCTCCCTTAAACTAAAAATGCTTTTAATTTGTAAATAAAAACATATACACAATATGTTAAAACAGTCACTCTAAACGAATTATCCCCGTCCTTCGAACGGATCTCTTTCTTTACTTCGTTCGTCCCCATGATGTCGTCTTAGTCACACACTGTGTCTTTGGTTTTCAAAAGTATTTAATACAAGTACTTTATACAAAACTAATTTGAATTTTGTTGAGAATTAATTTATTTAAGAAAAATGATTGAGTTCAAGTTTCCGAATTTTGTACTGGGATAAGGTCTGACTATTTCTAAGTTTGCTAAAAATTAATAACATTTTTATGTCGATTTTCCAGGTTTTCTGCAAGTTTTCCCTCAGTTTCCCTGACTTCCCTGTTTGTAAGCTTAATTTCTGGTGAAATTGTTTTTGACCTCTTGTTACTCGGTTTTTGAAAGGAATTAAATAATACTTAATTTTGGTTTTTGTCGTTCGGTATATACTAACGCTTAAGTCAAGAGAAATATGTGCTATTTTTTGAGATTTTCACCCAGTTTTTCAACAGGATGAAGCGCACTAGCATGTTTATTTACCCGTCAAATAAATTCGTAATTAATTTCCTGGGCCCTGGATTTTGAACATCGAAGGTTTGTTGAATAACCACCAAAGTATCCACTTATTGTTCTACTTAATATACTTGGGTTTAATGTAAAAAATGAGGATTCTTACAAAAACCCAAGAAATAAAAATAATTATAACTAAAAATCACTAATATCTGTCTTACTATGACGTCTGAAATGTAAGATAAGAGTTTGAAATTGCCTTTTAATAGCTTGATGAAGACCGAGTAGAGTTAATAATACTTATTTAAGTTCATACTCACACTCTTTGTTCTGATCCATGTGGATTGGCGACGTGTCAATGACCGCTTTGGGGGGAGATTCTCGAAATGGCGAGGACGGCTGTCCGCCCGCAGTTCCGCCCCCGCTCGCTCTGCCCTCCGACATGTTGTCCTTAAACCACTCCGGGTAGATGGCCGAGATGGTGTCGACCAAGTCCCGGTCTAATTGGAGCTGCCAGTACCCGCTACCCGGCTCACTGCGATGATTCGATTCTGAAATAAAAATTAAGTACGTCATTTCATATTATTGGTATAGGCTGTGTTGTATTGTAAGTACTTTCTTTATTAAATGTATTAAGAGAAAACTCTATATATATATATATATATATATATATATATATATATCTATATATATTTATTTACTTATATATATATATATATATATATATTATATTTATATATTTGTATATATATTTATATATTTATATATATACATATATATATATATATATATTCCAGTTTAACCGGAAGGTGATTTTTTTTTAAGATACCGAACATCGACTCTCCTCACGCTTTCGACCGAAGGACGAAGCCGAAGGAATTCTATCCTATTTTGACATTAATATAAAAAAACTGAAAAATAAAAACTTCTATTATTTTAACATACAACTACACAAACAAACAAAAGAACTTTTTCTTGGATGCCATAAGAAAAAATTGGGAAATTGGCTTTTACCAGGAAAGTTCCGTTGAATTTCTCCATACACACATATTAAACAGTTTGTACATAAATATATAGTTATTTGGTATAAAGTTTACATATATTAAATAAAAATTCATATGTGTCAATTTTCTTGATAAATTGAATAATTTAATTACGAGGAAAGTCCTGTTAAAAGGGTCTTACCTATTTTTGTAAATAAAACAAATAAGAATTTGTTTTATTTACATATTTAACAATCATTCAGATTGAAACAAATATATATTTTTTAATCCCACAGAATCAACATTTTTAAAAAGCTTAACATTAAAACAAAATTATCCCCTTTTACAACTTTTTCAGAATTTTTTATATTTTTTCCATATGTAGGGAATATTTTATATTTCTTCATCAAACCAAATCTTTGTATGAATAAATCTGTACCTATGGTTTTGACACCAAATTTACGGTATTACATTTAGCTACGAATCTATGAATGAATCAATAATTCAACCATAAATTAAGTCAACTCCATGCATATTAGAAAGTATTCCAAATATTAATTGGATCATTAGTCCGGATTCCTTAATTTACACAAACATGGTTTTTAAGCATCTGGAATAATGCCAGAAAAATTCCTTAATTTCCAACTATTACGAAAAACTTATTTCAAAGTATCTCAGAGTCGACGAGAGGATAGTCGCATTCACTAAAATTAGTTTCGTTAAAATCGTAAATAAAATTTTCGTAATAGTTCTTTTCGCTGGGAAGCAGTTAAATCTAGACGAAAATAAAAAAAAAATTAATAAATGTGTAACGGCTTCCGGAATAGTGTCATGAAGTTTTGCTTAAGTAAAAAAAAACCGTATATTTGCGAGTAATGAACTTCACTTCGATTTAAAATTACATCTCAGTTTGTGTGGGTGTGGAATAATTGATACAGTTTTGTGTCTCGAAATGAACTGAAAACTTTCTCTAAAAACTAGAAAATACGAAAGTATCATTAGAATATAATTAGAATTCACTTATGAAAGAGAGATTATTGTATATTCAGTGTTTTGATCTCGTGCACTGAAGATTACTTATTTAATCGCAGGTTAAAAGTCGGAAAGTAATGATTCCAATTTGATACGGTCTAAACTCAAGAACACTGTTTCTTAATTCTCGCTAGTCGTGAAAAATTTTGTACTATTTTACGGGCATTTTAATGATTTTCTGAAAATTTCAGACAGGAACATATTATAAGTCTAAGTTTGATAAACAAAATAGTAACATTTTAGGCTTTAGTGAAATATTGAAATTAAAAAATTTATAAAAAAGTGAAAAAATGCACTAAAAAGTAAAAAATAATATTTTATTCCACCTTGAAAATTTGACTCCGTGAAGTCGGCGCCAAACTAATAAAGACAGCAAGACCTGATACTCGTAATACTAGACATCAAAATACCGAATTGACTGATTATATTTTTGTGATCAAATAACTAAGAATAAGTTTAGCGCTGGTCAGCGGAGTAACATTTTCAAGGTGGAATAAAATATTATTTTTTACTTATTAGTGCATTTTTTGAAGTCGGTTTAATTTTTTATAAAAAATTTTATTTTCACCTTTTTAGTTTCACCTATACCAGTTTTATTGTAAAAATCAGGTTTAACAAATGGTCCACTGCATAATTTTCTTTCTAGATATAATGATGAACACGAAGAATCGAGACGCGAGCCTAGATTATTAAAAAAACTTCTTGCAATAAATCTTGGCGTAAAAAACAAAATGAAGCCATTCCAACATCTCTTAACATTTTTTATATTCTGGCTATGGGACCACCATCACTAAGTTGGTCAAACCGACGCGGAGTAATTGGTGTACAGAAAAAAATCAACAAAATGATCGCCATTCCGCGACACCGATGATATCCTGAATGAAAATTTCATCCAAATTGGTCAAACTATCGCGGAGGAATCGATGCACACACATAAAAAAAATACAGAGGATCAAACTCATAACCTCCTCTTCGGAGTCGGATAAAAGTACTAGATTTTGAGATTGCACATTATCATGGTTTCCCTGTATACATAAAATTACATAATGGGATAGCAAAAGAGGTACCTTTTAGCAAATGGGGTTGTATGTCTATTGCACACCTCAATGCTTTATTTCGAAAAGCGTATTTAAACAATATAAATTTAATTATAAAATTCGCTGCCTTTATCGCCGTTATACCTGAGTCTTTTTATTATTATTATTATTACAAAAAGGCAGGTAAACGGATTTCATCAATCAAAATATATAGGAGCACCAGAGAAACGACGTCTACAATATGGCGTTTGACACATCAAAATCGGCCTAGCCGTTTAGAGAATATGCGCGAACAAACATAATACATAAAATACATACAGGTCGAATTCAGAACCTCCTTTTTTGAACTCGATTAAAAATCTAGTATTTTTCACTATCATTTTCGCCTATTAACTGCACCGAATTGATCTTTCTACCCGGCATAATAAAAAAAATTGAATTTAAATTTTCAGCGAACAGTGCTGGATTTTAATCATTTATATTCTTCTGGTGGGAAAATGTCTTGCCGATTGAGTACAAGTATTGTGGATTTAAGTTTTAAAAATATAGCTAATACTGCCGTAGACAGCCGCAAAAAAAATCAGTTAAACATGTTGCTAAAACAAAGATTCTTATATTTCTTTGGCTAAAATTATTCAACCCATTATAATTAATTTAGATAGGGACAGCGACAGTGAAACAGATATTGGATCTACAGTGATATATTATTTTGTAAAAACAAATGTTTAACAAAATTTTGTAAATGACAAATATTGCCTGTTTTATTATACTTTGATTCTAAAATGGTAAATAATAAGAAAACTAGGTATAAGCTAATCGCAGCCCGATTCTGTCAACCACATTTGCACTTTTATCTGCAAAGGTTTACACGAGGGTTTATGATAGGTGTCATAATTCTTATCGGAGGAGTCAAGGAAATATCTTGAAAATAACTATAAATACAAGATATAGTAAAAACTTTTTAAATATAAAATTTAAATTTTTCTTGTACTATCTTTAAAGAGTAACACAAACGAAAAAAAAAAACATTAAAAAGTAGAAATATAGACAAAAATCTATATTTTTCAAACACCCTGTATATTGTCGTAAGCAGGATTTTAGGATTTCCATTAATTTCAGTAATTCTAATAGTTTGTTTGCAAGGGCATGTTTTGGTATGATTAATTCGTTGCCTAGTTTTAACTGAGAACTACAGGATCGGAGAAGTTTTACTACACCTTTGTGCTTAAAGTTGTCCTGTATTCCAACAGTTTTATTGAATTCACAAGACAAGACATTATGCTCTTTTAGCCCAGTAATGTAAACTTCAAACAAAAATGTTACCAAACTAACAGTACTAACGCACATAATACCAGCGATATTTTATTGCGTCAAAACAACAGAACAGTCTACCAACTTACAGAGACTTAAAAGAGAGCTTAAACTCTAATTGGACTAACTAGAGTTTAAGTTCTTCAAGAAAGACTGGATACAGTCCACCGACTTTTTGCGACAACTATAGCTTGCATAACCATATCCTTTTTTAATCAAGAATATAATATAATTCAAAATAATCTCGTATCTAATATTTAACAGAAATAATTACTTGACTTTGGCAACAGCACCAATCCTCTTTGTAAATGCACAGGATGGCTTAGAGAAAAATGTCACGCATGATATAATTTGCGCATTCTCTTGTAGCACCAATCAAAAAGTTTATTTTACATTTAAATAATGAGATTGATCTTTTTTCTTTAGCGCCCGGTAAAAGAATTACCACCGTTGTAGAACGCACCGAAATCGTGTGATTATGAAAGGCGTATAAAGACCTAAATAGATATATATATATATATATATATATATATATATATATATATATATATATATATATATATATATATATATATATATATATATATATATATAGGTAACAGGATTCCGCCATGAGGGATGTTTTCTTCCGTCAGTAGCGATGTAGTGTTTCCGCTCAAGGACTCAAGGCTTAAGGATGTCTGTATGAAGCGATGTGTGTTTCCGCTCAAGGATGTATAACGAACCCCTACATATTCTATGCGTGACAAATCTACGTCACGACAATATTATTGTTTCCAAAATACAAAAGAAGAATAAAGCACAAACTGCTACTCCGTTGGTACTTCAGACGTTTGATGGTCTTCAACAAAATCCACGTCCCTTCTAACCAAAAAGGATATCAACCAGAACAGGACTTGAATAGTGTAACGCCACTACATTAGTTTGTGCAAGTCAAAATTATTATTATGTCACAGCGCTTAATAATACCGTAAATATACAATTTGGACCTATTTAGATCCAAAAGCTGGATTCGAGATTTACTAGGCCGGAGGGATATGTCGCATATAGGATTTCCATTAATTTCAATAATCCTAATAGTTTGTTCAAATGTAATTATAAAAACATATTATTAAACTCGCGTTTATGGTCCAATAATAGAGAAGGCGACAGCTCATTGTCAGCCGCCGGTTTTCGAATTAAAACCACGAAATAAGTTTGTTTATAAAAAAATGTACAATATAAAAATACGTGTGCGCAAGGAAGAGTTAGTTCGTAATAAGATAGAAGCAGTCTAGAGAGAGAGAGAGAGAGAGAGAAAGAGAGAGAGAGAGAGAGAGAGAGAGAGAGAGAGAGAGAGAAGATTCTAAAGTGTTAGAAGAATGGCAATGTTTCAAGCTCAGTTTAGTTGGTAATACATAGTTATAAGTTTTAGATATAAGGTTTAAAAGGATCGTCTTTGTAAACTGTCATTTTGTTTCTCTAGATTAAAAAATTGTTTTCATATTTATTTTTCTACATCATGCATTTTTATTCAGGATGGGCCATTTGTACAACGTATAACAAACCCCGTTTTTTTCAGGCCCTACATATTCTAGCCGTGACAAATCTCCGTCAGGACAATATTATAGTTTCATCAATTGGGCCTCTTCTTGCTAATTATAAATATTGCCTTTAAAGGTAGAGGTATTAATCTAGTTTACAAACTCAAAATGGTATTAATTATGTCACTGCTAATTAAAATATAAGCTCATTAGATTCGGAATGACGCAGAAAAATGTGCAAAAGTTCCAAACCCGCACATAAACAATTTCAAAAAATATTAATAAATTAAGAGTTTAGTTTTTTGCAATTAACTCGGAAACTATTAAGATTTTGGATAACGTTTAAAATAGAGTTCCACGCGTTAAGCTGTTATGATGCCCCAAAACCGGCCGTTACAAGTAAAACATTTTTTTATACGATTAAATGTCAATTTAAAAAAAAAAGGATATCTATATGCATGAAAGAACAATATCCCGCTGAAAAAAAATATTTTTCATAAGATAAGCATACGGTTAATTAACAAATGTTTTATAGAGTTTTGTTTGTATTTCAAGTCAGATAATTGTTAAACAAAAGCCACGAAATTTATCCGACTTGAAATATAAACGAACAGTAAAAAAAAATTGATAATTACTTAACAATAGGCTCATTTTATGAAAACTCAGGGGAAAAAAAATTCAACGGGATGTTGTTCCTACAAGTGTCTAGATAATATCACACATTTTTTTAAATTTTGTATTTAATATTTTGGTAGTATAAAAAAAACGTATTTGTTACGACCGGTTTTGGGACATCGTAACGGCTTATCGTACCGCCGCGCCGCGCCGCGCGGAGCTCCATTTTCAACATTAAATTACAATTATTAATGACAAGGTTCCGGGAGTCAAGAGTTTTTTAATGGAAATGTTTCCTAATTTCCTAAATGTTAAAAATGTAACTTTTTTTTTAATAATAATTTCCGAGTTTTGCAAAAAAATTACGCTGCTTTCCTTTTACTCTTAGTTTGTTAATAACTTTTCAAATTGTTTATATGCGGGTTTAAAACATTTGCACATTTTTCTAGACGCCATTCCCAACGCAATGAGCGTTCACTCAATTTTTTATTAGCAGTAACAAGAATTAACACCATGGCGAGTTTGTGAACTTAAACTATATCAAACCTGGTGTATTTAAAATCACTAAAGTTGTGCCTATATTTCTACTTTTTTTAACATTTATGCAATTTTTAAAACATAATACCACAACATCCTACAACTGTGGTTTTTAAAGTTATTTGTTTGTCATACAGTTAGAGTTGTATGTATATCAAAATATAAATGAAAGACTAGTACATCAACTAGAGCCAAGCAGAAAACATATTCATCATTAAAAAAACATACACAGTCTGCAACATTCACATCCTGAAAATGCCGCTTCGATCAGCAACTACGCGCCAATTTTCCGCCCACTAGAATTTTTCCGATAAAAACAATTGGTCCACGGTAAGGTCACCGAATAATGAAAACATTATCGCGCGGCATGTCAAAACTAATGCAAGGCTGCAACGAGGTGTATTAGTACTATCTCCACCGAAACTGTATCTGATAAATAAAAACGTCGCTTTCCGCAATATGTTCGGATTCAGCGAGGGCGGAAAACTAGTTTACAGGGAGTTTTTGCACTTTATATTTCGTTCGTGCATGACAAAAAAGAATACAGTAAAACTGTATCACTGAACTTCATAAAAATTAAAAACACATATGCAACCAACAACACACTGTGTAAGGTATATTATTGTAGCATGGTGATAGAGAACTTGGCTATCCGAAAAAAACACTTCCCATTTTCAATTGAGACTAAAGTTAAAAGAACACTCACATTTTACACATTTCGGTTACAAAAACAAGATATTAAACTGTACAGCCCATCATCAAAGGAATTGGACGCACATAATAACAAAATAACATAGTAGCTTTCTAATTTAATTGATATTAATAGAAGTCTATGGTATTTCGAAACTTCCAAAAATTGGTCAAACTGACCTATATCAGAGGGAATAAAAAAGTATAAACTTCAATCTTGGCACTTCTTCAGTATCAAAAGAACAATAAAGCTTTAAAACTTAAAAACTACCAAAGGCCTGGAAAAGACAAATAAACAAATAGAAACGTAGAGTATTAACAAAACAATAGGTAGCAGCATTGACATAACCAGCGAACCAAAACTGAGGTAAGAATAAAAGAGCTTCGGAGTAGGTAATTCTAGTAATAATATTTCTTCTATTCAACGATTTCAGTAATAATTTAAGAAACATTGTCTGGAGTCCGAACCTGATCTAGGACCGATTAATGTACTACCCGCATTCTCCAAACTTTTTCTCTGAAAATTTTTTTTCAGCAACTTTACTTCCAGAACACCAATCGGGTTTCAGAAGTGGACAGATTACAACATCTGCTTTAACCAGGGTGACTAATGACATAACGGAAAACATAGATAATAAATATATTACAGCACTTGTATTACTGGACCTTTCTAAAGCCTTTGATCCGATTAGTCATAGTGTATTGACATCTAAGTTAAAATAATATGGACTCTCTAATAACGCAATTACACTTCTAAATTGTTTACATTGTCATCCGTCCTTTCTGGTGTTCCACAAGACTCCATGCTGGAACCACTACTTTTTTTATCTACGCCTCAACGATAATTAGCATTACAAACCATTGTAAGTTGCAAGCTTATGCGGACGATACACCAGTCTATAACAAGTTTACCGGAGGATACCTTAAACGCTTGTTATAGTCTCAACGACTAAGAAACTATTAGAACCTTCTCACTTCGTCATAATTTGTTCTTAAATGCTAACAAAAATCACTTGTTTTTTCGCAATTTATTTGCCAGGAAAAACTATAATTTTGACCAAAGTTCTAAAATACTTATTGTCAATACTTATGTCGAACCTTAAAATTCATGTAAAATTTGATAATAAGTTAAAACTTAAAGAGCATAATTCATCTCTGCTCCCCAATGCTTATACTGCCTTAAAGCTTTTATATTCTAGTAGGCACACATTATCTTTGGTCTTCGAAAATTTGATCACGTCTCTACATAAATTTTACTACTTAACTGGCCATGAACCAACGTCGTGGTCTTTTGTTTTTGTGTTCTGTACATCGAATAATTATCACTGACAACCCTCATATTTGTATAATTTATTGTCAAATAGATCAATTTTTTATTCTTTAAATGTCAAATAACTTTCCTAGACATAGAACATAATTTTTTTAGAAGTCGTTTTCATACTGCTCTGTAAAAAAATACAAAACACTTCCTCATTTCATAAAATCATTTAATATATTAGCCTTTAAAAGCTCTTTGACGAAGAACATGATGACTGAGTAGGATTTTTTGTTTTAATTGTAAATGGATTGGTATTTATCTGTATTTTATATAATTATTTTTATTACTATCTTATTTATTTATTTTGCTTACTTCTGATTTATTTAGTGACCTATTGAGGTAATTTTTTAGAATTTTTTTGTACTTTTTTTTTTATGTTTTTATATGTTTAAGGTATTTCGATTAGCATAGTTAGGAGTAGTCTTTTATAAAAACATTTTCAATGGTTAAGTGGAAGAATAGCAGTCTCCTCCTCGAAGTAGCTAAACTTCGCCCTTTTGGGAACTAAAATGATGCATATTTGTTTTATATATTTCCTAAATAAAGACGATGTATTATTATTATTATATCTCAATATCAAAACGTTGTGGAAAACTTAAAATAAAATTAATGATTAAAATGTATCGAGTTAAAATATAGACCTGCTTGCGAATCCTCACCTACAAATATAACAAACCGGATCTTTGAGACAAAAGAATAAGGAATCTTCTATAAAAAACTACTACCTCTTTTAGACAGTCGCTAATTACACTTGGTATATACAGGGTCATTCAACGAGGACTCAACAGGGCTCTTTTTTCAGCTATATTCTTAGATATTAAAAAAAATTCAATAGCCATTAGATTTATATTTCTCTGCAGGATTGGAAAATGCCGATAAAAAAACAATTGAACGGAAAACAAATGAACTATGACATAAACATAGTATCCGTTTTTTTTTTAATATTTGAAATCGTTGTATTATTTTACGTATTTCTTGTTTTTTTTTATCATCTACCTATATATTTAAAAAACTAAGGTAAATTTTTCAGCAAGTTCGTGAGAGAGATGTACTGGACCGATTTATATGATTTTTTTTTCAAATGATCGTCTTGTGACAGAGACCTTTCAACACCATTTTCGTGTTTTAAATTTATACAGGGTGTTTCAAAAAATCGGGTCATTGATTAATCACGATTCTGCTTAAACCGCTTGATGTAAAAAGCTGAATTTTGGCATACAGGTCGATAATAGTAGGATGTACAGGTTCGATAAGAAGGGATTTTTCGAAACTCAAATTTCAAGCAGATGAAACCACCCCTTAAATATTACAATATTTTTTATTTAAAAAAACCGACCTACTTTAAAATTTCTTACAATTTTATACAGGGTGTTTCAAAAAATCGGGCCACTGATTAATCATGATTCTGCTCAAACCGCTTGACGTAAAAAGCTGAATTTTGGAATACAGGTTGATTGTAGAATGTGTAGGGATTTTTTTTCAAAAATCAGATTTCAAGGGGATGAAACGGCCTCTTAAATATTACAATATTTTTTTATTTAAAAACGGTTAGTTTTTCAAAAAAACGCTTTAACAGGTATGTTTTATTTTATTTTTTACATATTTTTTAAAAACGTATACAGGGTGTTCCAAAAAATCATAAAAAATTTATAAAGAGGTATTTAAATAAAGCGATTTAAGTACCTCCTTATACCCCTTCGTTATCACCATACTCGAACGAAGTCGCGGGTACTCGCTAGTATTGAACTTAATTCAGTTCTTTAGAAATATTAGTCCTTATTTTAATAACATTACCCTATTTACTTTACCAGGTAACAGGAGTTCTGATTACTTGAGACAAATATGTATGCTTTCAAAGTTAATATTGATGTAGACATGGGTTAGTTTGGTTGTCAAGTAATTGTTTTAAACATATTTGTATATTGACCTTCCATTTAAAAAATACTATGTTTATATCATAACTCATTTGTTTTCAGTTTGTTTTTTTAATAGCATATTCCAATATTGTAGAAAAAATTACGTACAATGGTTATTTCAGTTTTTTAATAGGTAAGATTATAGCCGAAAAAGGAGCCCCGTTCAGTCCTCGTTGATGATACTGTACATGTCTATG
Source organism: Kuschelorhynchus macadamiae (assembly GCA_030620095.1). NCBI lineage: Eukaryota > Metazoa > Arthropoda > Insecta > Coleoptera > Curculionidae > Kuschelorhynchus > Kuschelorhynchus macadamiae. The sequence goes on along the minus strand of JAUTXW010004451.1, from coordinate 726,302 downwards.
TTTTATACAGTTACATTCTTTCTATGATTATATTTCCTATTTTTGAATACGCCACAAAACTCTAATTTGGACAAGACCTGCTTACATTTTCAACTATCTTAATTTAAATGGATCTCTAATAAGCCAAATTCGAACTGTGAGAAGAACAATTAAATGGTCTATTAGTTAAAAAAACAATTACACCCGTATTTACTAAAGAGGTTTAAATTTAGACCAGGTCTAACTTAATAGTTACAGATTTAAGATGACATTTTCAACAATTGAAAAAATAATTTTTCTAAATGTCACAATTACAAAATGACAGTGACATAAGCAAAACATAACTGGCGAACTAAGAGTTTTAAGTATCACCTGGTCTAACTCTTAAACCTCTTTAGTGAATACGGGGGTTAATGTCGTAACAATATTGTTTGATACTAATATTGAAATGAAATTAATACAAATCCGATTATAATGTCATCGGCTAAAATGGAAGATTTTAGTTAATTAACTTGAATCGTTTGAGAAAATAATATCCTGTTTATTTTCGACGTATTAACCTTTTATCCGTAAATCTAAGCTTGGGAGCTTGGAGAGCATTATTTTCCTCAATATATATTCAAACTGAATATACGTTTAGAAACTAAATAATCACATTGAGAGAAAGACTACCTGGAAACAATTTATAATTGGATTTTGTTTTCTAGGTGTAAAATATTATTAAACAATTCGATTAAGTAAATGATTGCATGTTCATATTCTAACAAACTTTGTAAATTAGTTAGCATATAATTCTCTAGGGAAATATCGTCCGTAGGATTTGTTTTCGACTCGAATAATCTCATAATGCTGAATTACAACAAATATTATGGGATCATAATCTGAGCTTACTGAATGAAAATGGTCATAGTCAAAACCAGGATCGGTAACATTTTTACTTAAAAGTAATGAATATTATAACCTCTTTTTAAGCTAGTAAGTACACTTTTAGTTAAAGCCTATACGTGGTATATGTTAAACTATATGTAATATAAGGTCCAACTAGGGGAATGAAAAAAGTTACCATCCAAAAAACTTAAAATAATTAATAACAATTTAATTTTCGTTCAAAACTTTTTTTAACTTTGTATAACCATTGCAAAATTACTTACAACTTTATATATTACAATTTATTTAGAAAATTACAAATTCAAATCAAAATAGGATAACGGGGATTATAAATTTTCAATCAATTGTTTTCTATCTGAATATAAAAATAAATACCTCTCTTCAAGATCTACCATGAAAAATCCTTCTGCATAAAATGTAGAAAGTAGATTCTTCTGAATCAACACCTTTTGTTCTAATCTATTGCCCTCTTCTCCGGACATTTTTAAGTTTTCGGATTCATGTAATGAATTAAAGATAAGAATTTAATATGTACTTTATAAATAACTCATCCGATTACTAGTCTTATAAAGCGTTTTAAATTATAGTTTTGCTGATTATAAATATATCTAGTTTAATACCATTGTCTTTCAGTGTAACCGAGAAAGTAAACCAAAAGTCTCTCTTAAAAGAAAATGTAATCCCAATGACTACAATATTAATCATGTATTAGAATTTATAAATTCTCTATCTTTTAAACACATTTCTTATATCACGGCAGGGTTTTGACTATTTCCTCGGCTGTCTTTAAAGATAAAAGTGTCAAACCTTATATATTATTAATTAGCAAGAAGAGACCCGCCCATATTTAACGAATTATATGCAATGTGTTACATTTAAAAAATAGTTTAGTCCATATCTTAACTTTTAATGATAGTTTTAAAAGTCTTAAGAATTTTTGTATTTAAAGTTCTTTTTATATCTACCCATGTAGATGTGTTGTAAAAGAACTACAAATAATATCCTAAATTTGACCCAGTTATAAATATAACTTTTTACGTGACGAATATATTTCTATTTATTTTTGCCAAATATTGTCATATATTTTTAACGAAAATTTTTATTTACGAAAAATAACTCTAAACTTTTTAGTTCAATTAACTAATACATAAAAACGTCCTATATAATGGGCTTTATTTCCCATTTAAAATATAATGCATAATAAAGAGCTCGTTATCAAGCACTTACCACGTTTATTCCGGGCCGTATTGCCTCGATCGGGTCCAAAATTTTATTGTCTCGCATAACGACTCCAACCTGAGGGAAATTTTATACCTTGAGAAGGTCTTTTAAGTGGAAAATGGAAAATATCTCCTTACATTTTAGTTTTATACGAGAGATAGGGTCATATACCTACGATTTAATGAATCGTATGTCATATACGCGATATTGCTAGGTGTTTTAGTAGATCTTCCGCTCTAGTGACACATAGGGTGTTTTTATATAAACAAAACACCGTTATATACAAATTTATTACTTATTTTTTAAATCTGAAAAAAAAACGAATTTATGCTCATTGTTTTATCTTATTTGAATCTCTACGCTCTAAATACAAAAAGAGTAAGAGAATTTTAAAACTTACTGAAGTATTTTATTCTTCCACAAGACGAAGGTTTTTTTTTTTTAATTTAAAAGATGTTCCATCCACAATTTAGGTCCTGTCACATCTATAACGGCTACTCGACACTCTCTTACCTTTTTTCCAAATTAATTTTACACAAAGTACACTTTTAAAAAGGAGTATTTAATCAGCTATTCAATCCGACCAAATTGCCGAATAAATTAGAATCTCGGATGAATTTTGCCCTCACCTTATATAATTAAATTAAACCATAAAATGTAGCAAACACAACATTATTTTTGTTTAATGAAACACGCTGTCTATTGAACATTTGAGAAAACGCGTGCCATAAGAAGCAATTTATTCCCAACGACCCTATATAATCGAATCGTCTCCGACTAACTCTTTGTCTCTTATGAGAATAGCAATCATAGTTATATTTATAAACCTCACGACTTGACCCATATGACGGACATTTAATATACAGGATGTACAATTAAAAAAATGTATGTAGTTTGAGATAACCTGTATACATAAATAATAATTTTCTATAAACTACGTAATACTCTCTACAGCTTTTATATTTAACAATTTTTTTCTGTGTTAGAACTAAAAGAATATTAGACGTGGAGAATTAAAACTAGGTACACCATTGATCCACCTATGTAAAATAATTGACTTAGTTTGAAACCACATTTATAGGTCAGATCCCGCCTTGATTAATGGTAAAATTGGCTTAAGAACTAAAGCCCAATCAGTCAACAAATTTTTTGTCTTGGTACATTTTATTAAACACTAGGATCATATCCCGAACTTTTTTGGAATGTTAAATGTTTCTCATTTGTTTTAGGAGATAACCTAATTTTATCGAAACAAGCGGGCCCTGCCTTTTCCGTTACATGGCGCGAAAAGTTTCCAGTGGCATTAAAAGAATATGGGGCGCTTTCACCACATCGTTCAGAAATGTTGTTGAAGAAAAACATATTGGTTTTATAGAAAAAATACGCAATAACACAATATAAAAAATAGTGTTGAAAGGTCTCGGTAACCAGATCATTTAAAAAAAATCATGTAAATTGGTGCCGTATACTTATCTCACGAACTTGCTGAAAAATCTGCTTTAGTGTTCTAAATATATAGATGATATATTTTACCAAAATAATATATCTGAATATTTTAAGTTTATCAGGGGCGTACTCAATGGTTGTTTAAATATAAAAAATTTTTCTTAATGGTAAACTATGTAACGACTTTTTTTTCATAGCACACCTTTTTAACCAATAAGATCATTTCCCTAGACGTTTTTGAAACTGAGTTTTTTCAATTCTTCCAGCAGATAACCTCATTTTATGAAAATAATGGTTTTTACTGTTTTAGTGTTATCCATTATTAGTCAGAGGCGTACTTAAGAGGTATTTAAATGTAATAAAATAGGATTTTGATTACTGATCAAAGTTTAGCTAAGAGCTACCTACAACTCAACTATTCGGCAATTTTTTTTCTTATTCCACCTCTAACCACTAAATCATTTTCGAAATTTTAATGGTTTTTTATCGATTTAAAACGATAACCTTATTTTATCACAATGATACATTGTATACATTTTATCACTGTCTGGTCCTTTTAGCTTTATATCACTAATCACAAGAAAGCTACTGATGAGAAGTGTGATTTAATATTATTCATTATAGTTAGGAGCGTACCAACTTGAGGTTTATTCAGTAGTAAGATTTGAGTTGAGATTTTGCTCCGCTCTGTATTTCTTATTTTTAAGCTGTTAGTTAACCCTTTGGTATTTTTAGTATTGAGCTATCATTATAGGTGAAAAACGCGTATACAGCGTGTTTCGTGAACAGTAAGAGATACAAAGTTGATTAAATGGAGGTAAAGTTGCCCAAGTAAAGGTTTATTAATATAAATTTCAATTAAATTTTCAAAATTCTGAGTAATTCTTATTCCTACATATCGTTTATTATTTGTGAAAAACTGAAGTTAATTGAATAAGAAAGTTTTTTACGTCGATTTTTTAAACATTTTATTTGGTCGCTATTTTCCTCCGCGTTTTTGAATTCGTACCACAATTTTACTAATTTACCTTAAAGCACACTTAAAGCTTGCACAACACTTGAATGAAATCTAATAAGTAGTTTTTCACATTGATTTTTTAAAATATTTTTTTAAGCCGCCGTCTTGAATTCATTCCAAAATATTACCAGTTCATTTCTATGCAACACCTGATTTTTGTGCAACATTTGCGGTAATTTGAATAGTCAGTTTTTAGTGACATTTTTTTTTTACATTTCACTAGGCCGCCATATTGAATATTTACGAAAGTGTTACCAGGTCATCCAATATTTAAAGTCAATCAGGTACGTAGTTTTTAACTACGCCACAAACTGACAGACAGACAGACCGACGGAAATAAGAAAACATGTTTTTTGGCATCTAGGGACCATAAAAGGTGAAGATCTGTAAAAACCTGCCAAATCTTTTACGAGGGGAGTATTATTATTAAAGAAAACGCATTAGTAGTCTTTTTGTTATCAAATTGTAATAAGGAGATTGCTATAAAGTACGACAAAGTTAGAAAATGTAAAGGGGCAGTTGTGTACACGCATCATACAGGTTAAATTGGGTTAGGTTAGGATACGTCCTAGTTGAAATTATAAAAAAAAACTCAAAATTCCAAACACATCTATAGATAAAATCTTATCGCTGAGAAAAAATCGTGGGGTGCTTAATTAAGCAATAATGTTTAGCTAAGTTTTTACCACAATGGATGAAATTTAATCACAATATATACAAAACGCTTTTTATAGTAAAGTCTGGTAATGGTGCAGTTTTAAAGCAAATCAGACTTAGAAGGTAGAAAGACACGATAGTGTAATGTATAATTTCTATAAAATTACGTTAACTCCATGAAGAAAAGAGACTCACAGGTTCAGAATGTTTGGGGGCTGATTTAAGTGATTGATTGCACCAACAAAAAAATAATAATTTAGAATATCTCCTAGAATAAATGAGAAAAACTCAAAATTCCAAAAACATTCGGGGTATGATCCTAATGATTAAGAAAATGTGCCAAGTCAAATTAACTTGTTGCCGGATTGAACTGTAGTTCATAAGCCAACGTTAACCACTATGCAGGGCTCTCATTAACACCCTGTATAATTGACAACTAATAAAATTTCGATAAGCTTTGGAATGCAGATTGTATAAGAAGAATAAATCTTTCGAACATTCGAACACCAGTAGCGGGATCTGGATCGAGCTTCCCTTGACCGAGAAATGTGGTTTCAAATTAAGTTAAATATTTTACCTAGGTGGATCAACTGTTGAGCACTTTAGTAGTCCTACGGTGGTATTATATTACTATAACTACTACCTAAATTTTAGCTGCCCGCTTGAGGGTTTTCAAGCGGTCGCCTTTTCAAGCTCGATCTTTCTTGGCTTCGATAACCATTCACTTGACTTAAATTTACTGGTCAATTATTTTAATATAACAGAAGACAATTTTTCTTAGCAGTAACACTGCTAGCACAATCTTTTGACTGAATTAGTGGCTACTACAACAAAAACTACCCAATGTTTAATATTCATAAGACGAATAAGAAAATATATAAAGCCAACGGAGGTGTCCTATTGAGATGTGGATATCAGCATCTCAAAAATGACAAAGAATTCTAGGGAAAAGCCAAGAGCATTGGCCGATAAGGCATCGCCATTTCCAGAAAATACAAACAAATTTGACCCAGTAAAAATCATATTATTCTAAAAAAATAGTTTTGCTATATTATGTATAATTTTAGCTTCCAGTCGTTTTGTTGACAATATTATCATCCTCGGTGTCTGGGAACCGATCGGGTATTACAAAATTTCTAATCGAGTTTAAAAACACCGTAATAAAAATAAAATAAACAATACTGATTACTTTACCAGATGTTTAGCACGCGAACTGTGTAAACACGCATAAAAATATTAGCGATTAAATACAAACAGAAATTAACCAGTGGAGGCGCCAAAATATTGTGTCTTGGGTCTGATATTCACCAAAATCCAAATTTAGTATTAGGCCCGAAAATGTTTAATCTGTAAGTATATTAATACAGCGTCGGAGTGTTATAAACTCCCGTGTCTGACAAATCTTTATTATGTACGTGTTTTTTTTTAAGTGTTTATAGTCGTATCGTCGGCGTTGTGTCAGAATGTACTTTTGATGCATTTTTACTTTTCGGTCGCTATATCTCGGAAAAGGTTTCAGCTAAACTTTTTAAACTTGGTACGTTTTTGGAGCATATTTAGGGTTCTCGAACAGTACCAAACGGCTCTTCGTATATTTGGTTTAACGCCTAATCAAGTTGCCTTTGATAAAATCATAGTGTATATATTTAGGGCTTACACATTTTTGGGGGTTTTTTGTGTTGGCAGAATAAAATTTAGATATTTTTAGGCAGACAGCCACAATTCGGGGGGCAACACTGTTCCCAATTTTGAAAGACATCTTTAACAAAATTTGCTATTTGATATCATTTTGTTCGATATTCTGACTAAATACAGTTTTGGTTTAACATAAGCATCTATTACTAACAATTTAAATAATATTTCAATATATTTAGTGTGATTTATTTCACATAAAGTTTTCAAGTTTCTAAGTACAAGATGGGTAAAAAGAGTTTTTGTGGATATTTTTAACAAAAATGTCAAGTCTGACAATTCCATATAGCTTTGTATCCATAGTTACAAAACAAATATTTGATCGCATCCTTTATTTCTGATTGAAATTAAGAACACGGAACCGGCAGATTATTACATTTAGGTCATAAAATTAATGATCTATACAAAAATCACAAAATTCGTGTGACTAAGGACTGCTTTCCAACTCCAACAGAATTTAGGAATCATAGGACTGGTGAGCTTTGTGAGAATGATAGTTACTAACGCTATTATGATTTTTTTGCATTGAATTATAATACTTGCAGATGGCAATATCGAAAAGGAGATTAATGAGCGTGATTTGCAAGTCACACAGTATTTCATTGAATTAACAGACTCCAGGTATAGCCTTTCTTTTGTTAGATCTTTAAACAAGAAGATACTTTTTCTTGCATGGAAGTATTATGATCATTAAAACACGATCATAAGAAATATTTAATAATCACTCCAATTTAGATATGTTAGAATAAAACATTAATCAGATGCTATATCAACATTCTTTGTTGGTTCATATAGGAATCTATTGGAAATGTTACCAAAATTTTGTTGGACTCTGGTCCAACTGAGATTTAGTAAAATCGATTACTTTACGTCAAAGTATATAGCCTGGGAAAAAACAGGATTTTTTCTCTTTTATTCACTTAAAATATTTTATATCCATTTTATAAGTACTTAAACAACTGTTTTAGAAATACTCTTTTTTTTTTAATGCGAAGAGGGTGGCTCATCAGGTTAGCCAAAAAGATATTTTTTCCGAGTAATTTGATACCATACAGTAATATGCAGTTAAAAACAAATTGGCAAATACTACATATTTAAGTCTAAACAATAGCTAGGCGCCCATGATATACGAAAGTTCTGTTATGAAACATAGTTAAACTTAGAGTTGTCAAAAGACATCAAAATATGCAAACAAATACTGGGTATACCATCTAAAAATTAACACATTTCGCAACTTAATAGCTCAAAAACGAAAAATGATATCGAAGTGTGGTTTTCAACAAATGGATAAGATTTCCGTACAGTTTCTTCGTGACAATGTTGTCAAATTTTCTCATTTTTCTTTGAAACGTGGAAAAATACACATTTTTGAGACTAAATTGCTGTTTCGTTTTAAATTGAACAACGTATATGTTCTTATGACCTTTATTTCAAATTAACGTACTTCGGATATATTAATTTTGCATTTTTAGGTTTGAAAATTAATTTGCTTTCAATCTAATTACAAGCATCTTGCGATATCTTGACTACAAAGTGAGCCTTGAAACAAAAGTATGTACACGTCGTGGCAGGCATTAAATAATTTCTTTGGTAAATATTGTTATCAAATGCAATCTATTGTATTTTTTATCGATTTCTGAAATGTTTAACAAACTCGAACGAGCATTTCTACTAATCACGTATGCAAAAAGAAAATCAATAACGTATCCAAATGCAGATATCGTACAATATACCAAAAGAATCCTCCACCCAGAAAGTAGTATAGGTGCAACGATTTGGAAATACAGGCTGTTTGGAGAGAATCAAGGGATGTGACAACCGAGCAAATGTGCTGCTAAAGTTTTAGATGTTGGAAAATTTTGAGTAATAATAACTATAGAAAATCTATTCAAAAATAGCCAGCGCACTGAAGATGTGAAAAGTAAAGTAGAGAGACCTAAAGAGAGAGAGATAATTAAATTTAAAGCATACAAAATTCAAATTCAACGAATTGTTCCCCACGCTTACGAACGAAGATGCTATACTTGTGTAATAATTCTAGATTAAACGAGACAATTTCCTAATCTGAACGGAAAGACTAATAAACATAATTGCCCCATATGAGGAAAAGAAAATCCCCGAGAATTTGTTGAATTTGAAAGGGATTCGCAAAAATAAATGTTTTGTGTTCGGTACCCTCCACCAAGATATACTGTCTTTTTTCTTATAGAGAATTCTGACTTCGGAGCTAACTACACAGAAACATGTTTTAACCCTTAACTTGTAAAAAATGAAATAATTGAAGATATATACTTCCAAGCGCATACAGGATAGGCTGAGGAGGTTCTGTATCATGGCCTCCATATTCACCAGTTCTAACAACCCCGGACTTTTTTCTATGGTGCTACGTGAAGGAAATAGCCACCTACCACGAAATGTGGAAGAACTTAAATTTAACATAAGAATTGTTATAGAATTAATTCCCCAAGAAATGTTTCAAAATGCATATGGAAATTTCCTCTTTAGATTGAGGAAATGTGTGGAAGTTAATAAAGGACACATACAACAATTATTGTTGTAGTTAGAATTTGTTGTATCAACTATTCTTTCAAAAATACCACTTGTTATTTAACTAAATTTTATTTATAATGAAAAATACATAGAATGATAGAACTCGTGATAGAACTCAATTTACGACAACCCTAAAAAGCGTAATCTGGGCTAACCAAAAAGACGGTCTGATAATTATAAAACACGATTGCATACAAAATAATAAAAAAGTCTATTGAACTGGGCATATAGGTTATCGACATATCGAATATATTTGACTTTGACCAACTCTGAGCCATTTGTTGAAAACCGAATTTTGTGTTTTCAAATGACTAAGTCGCGAAATTTGTTACTTTTCAATATAACAAATTTATAAACAAAAGTAAATAGCAGAAATTTTAAATAAATGAAAATATGGCAATACTGTTATGGTAAACAAATCCTATAGTTTTATCCTATTTAATCAATCAAAATTTCATTCTGATATTCTTAGCAAATAAAAAGTTGTAAGAGCAGCCACTTATTTGTGGCACCAGGTATAGTATGCTCCTATACTCCCATAAAAACTGACCATTCTCTTACGTCTGTTACAAAAAAAAAACAGATGAGTTTGGCAAATCACCAGATTTTTTTGACATTAATAAAAAATACATAAACTAGCCGGATGCCATAAATGTTTAGGAGTTTTGAAAACGTTTGAGATTTACAATAAAACTATTAGACTTTTATTACTGTATTCATGTCAAAATGAAATCTTGAATGAAACACTGGCAAAAATTACCTATGCCATAACATTTATTGCTACCTAACATACTTCTAAATCAACAACACAATATTTAAGAGAAAACTTTCCTCATTTAATAGAACCTCAAAACTGACTACCGAGTGTCTTAGGAAGCATGGTATATGAAAATGGTTTCCCAAAAATATTGAAGATCCATAATCCATGCTTCCTCTGGGTACATTAAATAAATCGTTATTAGGGTTAACAAATAGGTACGTATTACCACGTACGTATAATAAAAGAAATATTTATCATTCATTCGCCTAAAATTTTCCTTAAAATAATGCAGCCTTTATTTAATCAAACTAAGTTAATCAAAGCTATACGCAAATATTTACATCAAACAAATTAGATCAAAAATAAACTTGCAAGGAAACCGCTTTTTTAAAGAGCAATAAGAGATGTAATCAAAAAATGCCGAAATGTCATAAATGTATCGACATTTAAAAACATTTTACATAATTTGATTTTGAACGCTGCGGGTGTTTAATATGAATGTCAAAATAAATGTAAAAGTTTAAAATAATATTATTTTAAGGATGATCCATAGAATTTTACTCATATTTTAAGAAAATAGACTTGCACAGATGGAACTAAATAAAATAGTTTCCGAGTTTCTGTCTATATATATAAAACTAATGAAAGTTTGGACCACATATGTGGATTTTTTAAAAAAAATTTTTAGCCTAACTATTAATGATGTTAATATTGGTCTTGTTCTTGCACCCCCATTCTTGTCTCTTTCTTAGGCCAAAAAAAATTTTAATCCTTTGTACACAATTTAATTATCATGTTATATTGAACAATTTACAACGATATTTATATTAAATTTTCTTTTTCTTTGTAAGTACTGTATCTATTATATATTATAGAATCAATAAAAGAGACCAAAAACAAAGAAGTTCATAGATATTGTAAGCATTTTGGAGCTCATAAGCCAAAAATACAGATTTTTTTTTATGGTCTCGTATCTGCAGTATTGATCTTGAGTATTGCAATACAGACGTTGTCTTGATCTTGAAGAAAATGTCAAGAATATCTAATAGGTTTTTGATATGTTATTTAAAACATAAATAAAAGCTTTATTTTTTAATTCGCTAACTCTCTAATTATACAGAGTGACAACGAAAACTGAGCTTAAAGAGTTCGTTATGACTAATTTAATTATTGTTTTGATTTCTGCACTAAATAAGTGCTATCCAAATATTAAGTTAATAAATACAACGTTGGTCTGGGGCAAATGCTTATCAAAAACGTAATAAAAATCCAGGTCCGTATTTTCAAAAAATTAAAACTTAATAAAAGATCTAAGGCCATACTTAACAAAAAAAAATAGGAGTGGCCCCTGAAATCAAAATTTGACTACATCAAAAAATTTAAACGCCAGGTAATCCAGAAAATTAATAGCAATAAAAGAAGATATTAAGGTCTTAAAATTCACACAGCAAAGCGATCTTACCGTAATCATATTAATCAAAGCTCAAATTATTTACACTCACAATTGTTAGGTCGGCAAATCAAATTGTTTACATTTTTGTCCCCATTTAGAATCAAAACATCACGTATTTTGATATCAAAATATTCGGTAAATTTAATTTTACATAGCATAAATTGTTTTCTATTCCATTAACTCAAAAACATGCGGGAAAATACCGAATAGCTTATTCAAACTTCCACCTGAAAGTATGAAAATCGTAAATCCCCATAATGTAATGTTATTTTTAGTTTACAGCCCATTCAAGAATTATCGAACATACGAAGCTAAAATATATTATGAAATTATTTGGAAAACGCGTGCAGAATTTATAAACCATTGTTAATAACGTTATATTTTCTCGCTATTTTCCGAAAAACGGCGCGCTTTGATTTTTCATTGAAAATTCCGATCACGAAACGGTCGTATATCGTGTTGATGAGATTTGGGTCACCTCTACTGTTTCATTCTTAGTTTTTGAGGCACAGATAAAGATATGGTAAAACATAAAATAGTCTTAGGTTTTTGCCACTCAGTGGCGACGGTGTGTACCAGCGCGGTAACCCTTATTCCAACTAATTTTATTAAATTTTGTTATAAAAAAATTAATCAGCTATCAACCTACCACATCTAAATTGTATAATGTGTACATTCATAGTAGAATAGATATCATTAAGGAAGTGCGTGTAAATGTTGAGAACCAAGCAGTGATATTTAGTTAATACATGGGGTCCCTTGAAAAGCCACTGGATATGTCGTTCAACCTCGCACAAAATTTAACACATTTCTCCTGACAAATGATAAACCTATTGACTTTCATTTAAAAATATTGTAAACCGACATTTTTCAGCAGGGCTACTACTACGGTTTTTAAATATTTGTCCGGTGTAAATAGTATTAGAACCTTCAGTATAACTAAAATACAATTTTGATGCAAATAATTATATTGATTTAATTGATTGGCAAACTATTGAAGTAACAGCACCTCCAATTCTCAATAACCTTTCAATTGCGAAGATTAGAGATTTAATCCAAGATTCCAACGAACTGGTAGTGATTATTTCATTTCCATGTCACACACAAGTGTGACATGTAGTGAAGCATCTTTAAAAGTATGTCAAGGAGCCTGAGATGGTTTCATTCGTGCTATTTTAAAATCTAGAGAAAGCAATGCTAAAAAAGAACCAACAAAACATGAATAGTGGGAGGAGGAGAAGGTACAGGGGTATGTATTATTGATAAGTCATCGACATATCAACTAATAATAGGTAAATGGATGCAGCTGAAACCCATAGCATTATGCTTGATCTCCCTAATAAGTACTCTTATGGAATTAATAGATACAATTCCTCCTTTTGTATTAAAATGTATTGCAGAATTTATATGACATCCATAACTTATATAATTAACCAGTGCATTCGTGTAGAATATTTTCCCAATTAATTTAATATAGCCAAGGTTATTCCTATTTATAAAAAGGGATCTAAATGTAACGTTGAAAATTATAGGCTGTGTCACTGTTGTTGCCATCCTTGTCTAAAATTTTTAAGAAGATTACTATTTATAAAAAGGGATCTAAATGTAACGTTGAAAATTATAGGCTGTGTCACTGTTGTTGCCATCCTTGTCTAAAATTTTTAAGACTATTACTTACAGTCGTATGCTGGACTTTTTAAACATTAACACCAGCTGTCGCCTAAAAGTTTTAAAGTTTTTTATTTCTTCTATGTTCTATCTATTATAACATCATATCGTGAACCCAACGTTTTTGTTTTACAAAAAAGGATTATATATGCTATAATGCGTCTTCTAGCAATTATTTTAAAGACCTTTCGCTTCTCACGATTCCGTTCTTATATTTTTAAAAGTGGTGGTGTTTGTCTACAAGAAACAAACATAAGTTAAAAACACGTGGTCATAGTATCAGTTTTTATTTTATTTATTTTTTGAAGGGATCTTAGCAGATCATTTATTTCACTGTCCTTAGAGCTTCGAGCAATTAATCGAGCTAAAGGTTTTGCGGCCGCTGTCAAAGAATATTTCTTCTGGAATGATTGATCCATTGTATTGCTTTTGTATCAATAAATATCACGATAGAGTTGCCAGCCCGTGGCAGCTTCCCACCTATAATTAGCAAATCTATTTATCTCTTTAAAACATAATTTTACGTGTTAATTTCCAATAAGCTTAAAATACGCATTGAATTATTTTTAAGAAAGTATCTAAATCGCACTACTGACAACACAACTTCCAATCATGCAGCATTCAAGCTATATTAAACAGTGACACCAAAAAGTGGTGCGGTGAATTTATAAAATTGTTTTTTGGTTATAACAAAAAGGAATATATTGTAAATTGTACTGCTTACTTTAGTTATAATTTTTTTTATAATCTGTAATAATGTTACAATCATTTCATGTTTTTATTTTGTATAAGCAACAAAACCAAAAAACAATTAACTGTTAATAAACTCACCCAGTTAACATGCTGAGATCAAAATTTGCAACCATGCCCATTCCTAAGAGATTGCCTACATTTTTCAGGACACCCTGAATCTATTGAAAATTGAGGGAGTAGTTTTTATAACATCTCAAATAATCGATTTTCATAAAGGACTGAATTCTGCTGTCCGCAAAAAAACATCAAAATTCCATTCCGCCGTAATGCTTCTACTAAAGGCCTAAATTCTAAAAATAGCCTTGATCGGGCACGTACGCGCGTTAGCTCTAAACGTCAGTAGAGGCTTTACCATAAACTTATAGGCATTTTACGTCTGTACTCGAGATCTGTGTTTATTTTGGTTATTAGAAAACCGGCTGCAAAATATATTGCACGTATAATCGGTTCGATAATCGCAATATGATTTTATAAGTTTTAGCTCATTCGACTGATCCAAACACTCTTGAGTTTTTTAAAGAATCCTCTTTTTACAGCATTTAATTTATCCGTAGTACTATAGACGCCAAAAATAACTAAATAATTGATGGTTAAAAACATTAATTAAAAAATAACTGATTTTTAGTAAGAAAATTCTACCTTTTCTAGAGTTCCTACTTACACCATACAAACACAGATAGGTAGAAATTAAATTTTAGCGAGTACTCTTAATGTATGTAATGTAATGTAACTTGTATGTACGAGAACTTTCTTTATATTTCGCCAATCCCAATATTGGTATAATTTTATAAGACTTTTCAGGAAAACTGTTAAATATTAAAGTAGGAATTATTACGTGATACAGGATGTCTAAGAACATTATCCGTCTCTCTCTAACACACTGCCTCTTATAGTAGAGTTTTTGTCAAATTTCTCTGGAATCAAAGATATAAAACTCAGTATATTTATAATCAGCAAAACCCTACTCATTCCATGGACGTATAATATACAGAGTGTTTAATTTAAAAAATGTACGTTGGCTCTGCTACACATTTTTGAAACATCATGTATACATAAATAATTTTCTATAAACAACGTAATAAATCCTGCAACTTTTATATTTAACAATTTTCCCTACCTCTTAAAATTGAACCAATATTGGGGATATATATATATATATATATATATATATATATATATATATATATATAAGCTCCTACCTTTTAACCTTTTTAATATGGCAATAAATAACCTATTAGGATACTGTACATAGTTGCCAGGTGATACTGTAAAAATATTTTTTTATCTGCACTGTTAACGCCCCCATTAATATAGTGCAATCATATTGGATCAATTTTTACCTATAATATTTACTACCTCGCAACCTTGTTTGACTGACTGACTGACAACAGGTCCAAGTTAGTTTGGAAAGATACTTTTAAGTGCTTACAACGCTAAGAGTTTATTTCGTTTTGTTATGGGGCGTCCATGGGAAAATTGCAATACTGACTATCGCAAGAGAAAACATTTATCAACTGACGCTAAACAAATTGGTAAAAAGGAACTGCTTTCCAAGAAACCACTGAACTAACAAAATCAAAATTCCCACGATTAAGGGTATTGTAGGAAAACCATTACTCGTCAACAAAAAAAACGCAAAGATTTTCGAACACATCATGTAGACGACTGTGAAAAAAACATATTCCATGTATGAAGAGCAGTTGGCGCCGACATTGGACAAAATAAAATTAAGACAGATACAAGACGGAACCAATATACATGTTGACCGTCAACGTTTCATAGAATTCTCTTAAAAGTGGTATTCACGTTCCGAACAATTAATAAAAGACAAGTAGTGATGGAATCACAAAGATTACAAATCCCGTGAGAGCCTTGTCGACAACAAATTAAAAAATACCGATCAGCCAATACCCCAATAATACACCGTGATCAGACTTGTTTCAATATCCATGATGTTGTGCTAAAAAGGTGGGTTGACAGCAGTACAAAATGTCAAACCAAAGGACCGCCAAATAAAAGTAAACCAATAACCAGTTTGCATGTAGGACCTAAAAATGGCTGGGTTTCAAATTGTCTACTATTATCTGCGAAAAACATAAAAGATTCAATTATTCAGATCTATTTCGAAGACAAAACCGCGGAAATTTTAGTGAATTGGTGTCAAAATTCACTTTTATGGAGTGTTCGCCTATTAAAGTTTCAAATACAGCCAACACCAAATATACGAATATATTTTAGAAAATGACATCTATTTTAAATTTAATTATTCAAATAAAAAAAGGCGATCTTTTGAAAGTTTTAAGACTATAAATTGAAGAAGGAATATGGTTGTAATAATATAGCTGAGAAAACGTGACACACTATTTAACGATTTGAACAAAATATAATAATAATAAAGTTGAAGATTTGTACATGTATTGAAATAATATAGAACCACTGATAATTACCTTAGCTGATGGATGTGATAGCGAAACTGAATTAAGCTTAAGTTAAAATATAATTTTATTTGTTAATAAGTCCTCATTTCTTATCTGGTAAACCTCATCCGTGGACATACTGCATATTTATTTTTTATTTTGTGTTATCTTCTGCCATTTACTACTTCCTTTTTATCCACTTATTAGTTTTATTTATTT
This sequence comes from Kuschelorhynchus macadamiae, assembly GCA_030620095.1. Lineage (NCBI taxonomy): Eukaryota > Metazoa > Arthropoda > Insecta > Coleoptera > Curculionidae > Kuschelorhynchus > Kuschelorhynchus macadamiae. The sequence continues at coordinate 709,581 of JAUTXW010004451.1, read as the reverse complement.
CATATGCATTGATGAATAAAATGTTTAAGTAGATCTCTGCAACCTTTCATAAACAGATGGTCAGAATCTCTTTATTAACCACTTGAAAGGCAAAAGTCCGGATCTTATATATTGGGATGTACTTTACTTCATCTTACTATTACCGTCTGTCACCAGCATTATGACTGGCGCCCCGCGTTATTTTTGTGTAAAAATTATCTATGGCTAAAATTGTATTGTCATGAATTTATGTATCTGGGGCTCAAATTTTATTTTTTGCTTTTTAATGCACATTATAAATTGTGTTTTTTTTTATGTTATTCGGTTCATAATTTTTAGTCCTGGATCATGTTGGCCATTTTGAATTTTAAATGTTAAACTCGTAATTTGCATTCTTAAATACCCCCAGATACACATTTTCAATCGAATCTACATAAATGATAAAATTTTTCCGCCATGTTTCGTACCCCCAGAAACTAATTTTTATATATGAAACTGTTAACTTATGTCATGCGAACTCTATAAGCATTCTACAATAATTGAAGTTAATCTATGCAGTGAAAGAAGTAAAAAAATCATAAAAAAACACGTAAAGAAATAAGATTAGTAAAAGAGTGGTAAAAATCACAAATATAAATTGCTCTCAATAAAATATATTTTGGAACAACATATTTAATTCCTAGTATACTAGTGTCCCAAAAGGTCCTACCAATAATTTAGGAATACATAGATTTGATTAAAATATCGCGATTTGGCCATACTTGCATTAGTCCAAAAGTTAATATTAAGAAAGATAAAATTTTATTTTCGATTTTTTAAAATAATATCCCTGGTTTTTGAGATATGAAATTGAAAATTGGTGATAACGGAGTTTTTATAGCCAGTAATAATACGCCTTCAATTTTGATGTAACTTGTAGAGCGCGACTTTTCGCTCTTAAAAATGTTGTAATTTTTTTATATGCAAAATTATGGAACTTTGTATAGAAAAAATAGGTTCTACTGTCTTTTTTCCCAAAAAAAGCTATACTTTATAAATCTATCTAAAATTCACCATCACGGGATATTTGCTGTTTTATTACTTAATGATGCAGCCGTATTCATCATTTAGCATATTATAAGTTTTATTATTTTTATAAATTTTAATAAGCGGTTCAGAAATAAAGCTAACCTGTTTCTTTGCGACAGATGCGTTAATTCCAATTGATTTTTGTTTGATAAAAGCCTACTTTATAAATGATTAAACTCGAATATCCTAAATGGTGAGTACCCGAGGCAAATTTATGTATTCCTAAATTATTGGTAGCACCTTTTGGGACACCCTGTATAAATCGCATTAATACTTATAACATTGTTTAAAGTAGTCAATATTTGAATAATTTTATATTTTTAATTGCTTTAATACATTTCTATATATTTTCATTCCCTGTAATAAACTTTTTAGTTGGTTGGGGGGTACATATAGATGATTATAACCGAGAAGCAAAAAAAGTAAAAAATGGTCAAAATGAAAATTTGTAAAAAAGGGAGAACTTAGTATTTTTCTAAGGCAAGTCATGAAATTAACGAAAAACAGTATTTGTAGTTCTAAAAATAAATAATAAAGAACTAACGCTAAATTAGCACCCTGTATATTAATCAAATTCACAATGTATATTAATCAAATTACGTTATTACTCTTCACATACTGTGATTATCATTGCATCCCACAAAATGATTATTCACAAATATGCATCACAAGTTTTACGACCATAGTTATGTTTACTATTTGGTAATTGTCAATGTGGGCACCAAATTACAGCTTATTTCGGTGAATCACAGCAATGAATAAATCCTATTAGGATGAAATGGGAAAATACAATTGTTTCCTTTCCAATTCAGAGCACAGAAGCATAAAAACTTGTTTGTTTGAAACGAATCCTACTCAAATGATTTAAATGTCAATAAAGTGACAAAATGTTGGCTTTTAAATCAGGATTATTTGTAACGATCAGCTTCGCATGCATATTTACACAAAAAAACGAAAATAATACTCCTGGGTTTATTTAAAGCGATATACGCCCAAATAGTTTTTAAAATAGATATATTACTCATTTAAATATAGTTTAATTTATTGCCTACAAGGTGGCATTGAATAAATTATAACGGTAAAGTCAAACCGGTGGTAAGATTTTTAGGATATTATCTCTAAGTAAGTATTTATAAACTAATAATTACTAATTTGAATAACTCTACGTAGTTTAAAATACCCTAAATAAATTTCTCAGTAAAACACACCGGAATTTGTAACATTAGAAATAGTTATACTCAACTATACATAAATAATATTTTTAAAGTATTATGATCTTCTACGGGATATTATTGCAGAACCAAAAAAAAATTGAATCTTATTCAGAACGCGTTCTACCTATCATGAATGAATTCCTTACAGCTCTCATAGAAATTTTTAATAGCTTGCGAGTATTTACAGGTTTAACATCATATTCTAATGAGAATCGCAAGAACTTAAAATTTCACATTTTTAAAGATGTTCGATGAATCGAAATTGCATTTGCTTAGCTTACTTTTTACCTTAAACTTAATGGTAATTAATAATAAGCAATTTGGAGTTTCTGCTATGCAACATTTCGATGAAGATACTGTTCTAACATAATTCGTTAATTCTGACTTAAATAAGCATATAAAATTAATTAAACTACAAATTTTGGGTACCCAAAATCAGATTTAAAATTTGAGACGTTAAATTTTCCATTTAAATAAAAAATAGGTTGTACAGTTTATTTAACATTTCAATTCAGAAATCAGTTTAAAATTGGGAAGAATTAAACTTTAAAATATCCTAATAAATCATGCATTAATATGTTATTGTTTTAGAGATTTTCTACTACCTATATCAATTTTAATTTTAACAACCATTTAATGTTCTATTTAATTTGTTTTTAGTAATATATTAGTTTTTTTATGTATAAATTCCATTGTTATCACATAATCGACATTTTATTTAAAAAATTAAGATTGAGTCTAAAAGCTGGAGGTGAAAAACATTCAAGATTTCCTCAATAACTATTTACTATTACTATTTTTGGATGTACAGATTTAAAAATAATACATATTTTCATTTAATTTTTATAACCCATATGGTCAAAAATACTTCAGCTTTTACATTTACGTTACGTTTACGTGATGTCAATACAGAAATTTGTTCAAAATATTAAACAGAAACTTATTGTATAATATATTTAAAATGTAGCGATTAGAAAATCTAAACTGTAATTCATAAAATAAAATATAAACATTTTTTCGATTTTTTGAGACACCCAACAGCAGCACACAGTAACGTACGCATTTTCGCCAATCCGTCTCTGTTCTGGGATTCAAGGGTCAATCCTCCCAGCTTGAACGATGGGTCTCAACTGAAGCGCTTTGCATGCTGCTAACAGTCTACCGAATTTTATCGCCTGGCCGAAATGTATTATTTAAAAATTCGCGCACATTTACTTCAAAATATGGTGGATACTTTCAGGGTCATTCGTTCAATCTTAGAAAGAAAATCGATATTTTCAAAAAAAAAAACTTAAATAGACCCTACAAGTAGGTATAGGAAACCTTTAATAAACTTGACCTTTTAGGGAATTCAAATATATAAAAAATGTAGGGTAATCCGGTTTTAAAACCCCCTGTATGTCTCCAAATAATTTCAAATTGTAACGCTATCAGATCTACATATATCCTCCAAGTTATATAAAAAAGTACCGTTTGGTACCGTAATCCACTTTGTATAATTAAGGATTTAATACTGCACAACATAATTACACAGACAGAGTTCGCCAAGTTACTCCAAAATTTTAACTGTCCGCTTCTATTGAAAAGTGAATAAATTGTATTACGTAAACCATGATTATTTACTCACGTCTAGCTGATTCTGACTCATAAAGTTCAGAGAATTTACGATGTAAAATAAAACAGACCCATAATTTTTGTAAGGTAATTTAAAATATTTTAGCATAAACTCTACACATCCCAATGCTAGAGTTTTATAGACAAATTCTACTGATTTTCTCGAATACATTCACAATTTTATTCCGAAATTAGTGAAAAGCTCTATAATTACTATTAAATTAAATGCATTCTAGATATGCCTTTAAAAAAAAAAACGCATAAATAAGGGAATGGTTTGGTTTGGTAATTAGATTGATGACTCCTATTCTCTGCTGGAATAGCTCATTCTAGAGCCAGTATCCAGGGCATTAGTCAAACTCTTGGTTGTTTCCGCTGATTATTGTTTTAAATTGACAATGTGGTACTGGCAAAGACAGGCAGAATAAATTAGAAATCATCAACTCGCGGCACATACACCCTTTCTTCGGCACTACCGTATCAAGTTCCGTAATACTCAAGAGCAAAGTATATTCACTACGAGAAGTAAAAACATTGGCCGTCGCCAACTTTGAAAATCGTGGATCACAAGCCTTCCGACATCCTCGCAGAAATCGGGCTATTTCTTCAATTTACGAGGGACGATAGGTATCGGGCATGGATGCAGATATTTAACTCTTTGTTCTGAACAAATTTACTTGTTTAAATTGAATTGTTTGGTAGAAAGTATAAATGAGTAATAAGTGTTTTAGATTATGCAAACAATGTTTCTCTAGGTTTCATGTATTTTATTTATTCGCTTTTAAGATATTTTATTTATTTACGTCGACCGATGAGACGTAGGAGCAGCTTTTAAAATTTCAGATTTTATGTATTTCAATAAAAGCGTAGTATGTAGCAATCTACTCCCATTGAATCCACTATGTAGTAGAGCTTTTCTCTTTCATCTTGATCTCTCTTTAACACATAATCACTTATAGCAGGTTTTGTGTCAAATTTCTCGGGTACCTCTAAAGATAAAAGTATCAATCCTAGTGAAACTGTAAATCGGCTGGACATATAATATATTTGTGTAAACAAAAAATGTAATTTGGATTTATTTTTTGACTTATTTATAAAATTGTTTAAACCTTTTGTATTCAAAGTTTTATTTTTTCTATTTCCAAAAATCAAGGCAGTAGGTGGGTGTCAAAACATAACAAGTAACCTGAGTAATAACCCTGTACAACCTAAATAAAGTCGTAGACAAAAGTATAGGCAGTGTACGTTTAAAAATCACTTCCCATAGTTCAAAAGTGCTATTTTCAAAACATAGCACATTTTACACTCTAAAAAACAAAACATTGATAATATTAATTCAATTTTTGATTTACTCTATTCACACATATTTCCGAAGGGTTAAGAAGCCGACAGAATTCTTGAAAATGTATCATTACATAACATTTTTGGACATTTTCTTTATAAAAAAAAACACTTAATTTCAATAACACGTTAAGTTCAAACCGTTGGTTCTATAAAAAAATTGTTTTACGAGATATTCATAGACTGCAAATTTGGCAGTACATAAAATATGTCTGCGGTTGATGGCCTGGCAAAAATGTAAATGTATCAAAACAGCTGCCTGTAATAATTAAATTATTCCTAATTATATTTTAAATCGTAATATAAAAAGTTAGATCCGGCTGGCAAAGCGAAATACGCATGAACGGCCAATTTCTTGAAGCTTGATGTTAATTGCCTGAGATGTAACACCCTTTTATTCGAACTGCTTCTAATATATTTAATTTTTCAACGGTTTTAGCTTCTTTACTTTAAAAGCATTTTTAATTTCTGCTGTGCTATATGTTACCGAAAAATATAAATTTATGCGTTTAGAAGCACTCTCGGAAGCACTGAAAGCAATTTTCACTACCTGTAAGTTTATTTATATATATATATATATATATATATATATATATATATATATATATATATATATATATATACAGAATATATATAAATATATATACATATATATATATATATATATATATATATATATATATATATATATATATAAATATAAATATAAATATAAATATAAATATAAATATAAATATACATATACTATATACATATATATATATATATATATATATAGAAGCTAAAACCGTTGAAAAATTAAATATATTAGAAGCAGTTCGAATAAAAGGGTGTTACATCTCAGGCAATTAACATCAAGCTTCAAGAAATTGGCCGTTCATGCGTATTTCCCTTTGCCAGCCGGATCTAACTTTTTATATTACGATTTAAAATATAATTAGTAATAATTTAATTATTACAGGCAGCTGTTTTGATACATTTACATTTTTGCCAGGCCATCAACCGCAGGAATATTTTATGTACTGCCAAATTTGCGGTCTATGAATATCTCGTAAAACAATTTTATTAAGATTAACAATTTTTTTATAGGACCAACGGTTTGAATTTAACGTGTTATTGAAATTAAGTGTTTTTTTTATGTCCAAAAATGTTATGTAATGATACATTTTCAAGAATTCTGTCGGCTTCTTAACCCTTCAGAAATATGTGTGAATAGAGTAAATCAAAAATTGAATTAATATTATCAATGTTCTGTTTTTTAGAGTGTAAAATGTGCTATGTTTTGAAAATAGCACTTTCCAAATTACATTTTTTGTTTACACAAATATATTATATGTCCAGCCGATTTTCAGTTTTACTAGGATTGATACTTTTATCTTTAGAGGTACCCGAGAAATTTGACACAAAACCTGCTATAAGTGATTATGTGTTAAAGAGAGATAAAGATGAAAGAGAAAAGCTCTACTACATAGTGGATTCAATGGGAGTAGATTGCTACATACTACGCTTTTATTGAAATACATGTCATCAAACTGTTTCTACTGGGTGATTAGTGTGCGGAAACTAAATTGATGTCATGCATTTTATTAATTGCCCAGCTGAGCGGATCAACGTTGCTTCAGTAAAATCTGAAATTTTAAAAGCTGCTCCTACGTTTCATCGGTCGACGTAAATAAATAAAATATCTTAAAAGCGAATAAATAAAATAGATGAAACCTAGAGAAATATTGTTTGCATAATCTAAAACACTTATTACTCATTTATACTTTCTGCCAAACAATTCAATTTAAACAAGTAAATTCGTTCAGAACAAAGAGTTATATATTTGCATCGATGCCCGATACCTATCGTCCCTCGTAAATTTAAGAAATAGCCCGATTTCTGCGAGGATGTCGGAAGGCTTGTGATCTACGATTTTCAAAGTTGGCGACGGCCAATGTTTTTACTTCTCGTAGTGAATATACTTTGCTCTTGAGTATTACGGAACTTGATACGGTAGTGCCGAAGAAAGGGTGTATGTGCCGCGAGTTGATGATTTCTAATTTATTCTGCCTGTCTTTGCCAGTACCACATTGTCAATTTAAAACAATAATCAGCGGAAACAACCAAGAGTTTGACTAATGCCCTGGATACGCGCTCTAACATGAGCTGTTCCAGCAGAGAACAGGAGTCATCAATCTAATTACCAAACCAAACCATTCCCTTATTTATGCGTTTTTTTTAAAGGCATATCTAGAATGCATTTAATTTAGTAGTAATTATAGAGCTTTTCACTCATTTCGGAATAAAATCGTGGATGTATTCGAGAAAATCAGTAGAATTTGTCTATAAAACTCTAGCATTGGTATGTGTAGAGTTTATGCTAAAATATTTTAAATTACGTTACAAAAATTATAGAAGCACTCTCGGAAGCACTGAAAGCAATTTTCACTACCTGTAAGTTTTTCAAGTACATACTATATATATATATATATATATATATATATATATATATATATATATATATATATATATATATATATATATATATATATATATATATATATATATATATATATATATATATATATATATATATATATATATATATATATATATATATATATATATATATATATATATATATATATATATATATATATATATAAACAATGCTCGAATGATGCACATACCAGAGGACCAAAGGGGCTTAGGTATTACTGCTCTAATAAATAAAATCAGTCCAGGATAGTTGTTCTATCTACAATTTGGCAGATACTGGCAAAAAATAATAACTTTTCCAACAACTCCAAAGGGAAGTATTCTAATCGTGTAAAAATCTCCCTACAGTTCTTCACGTTTCTATACGTATTCTCAATTCCGTCGGTCTGTCTGTATGCGGCATGGATCAAAAACTATTTATACGATTGAATTTAAATTTTGGTCAAAAATCAAGGTCATAAGGGGATGATAAATAAATAAATAAATAAATGGTTTTGATAAAAATCCTATGTAACGAAACAAAATTAAATGAAATGTTAAAAAAATTATTACTAAACTACCTATCCAACTTACCCAAAATTTTGCCCATCAAGTATAACGTTAAAATCAACTGTTAAAATTGTGGAGCGAATTCAAGATGGCGGAACAATATGGCTCCAAATAAAATTCTTGTAATCATATCCCCCTCTAAAGTATTTTCACAGATTTAAGTTTTTGCACTTTTAGATGAAAAAACAAACTTGTTTTCATCTTCAATTGGGTCGGACTGCCTGTCGATCTGTCTTCCGCATAGCTAAAAATCTACTTACCCGATTGACTTCAAATTTTAGTAAAATATTATAGGTTTTATGGGGATGACGTGGTAACATTTTAGGAAATATCGAATATGCCGGCCTGGTGGAATATTACAAAAAAACCAAAAAAACTAATTTTTTAAATTGCCTCAAATTTTGCGCAAAAATCAAGTGTTACATACAACAAATGAACCCGTCATATTTTTGTACGAATCCAAGATGGCGGCCTAATAAAATATTTAAAAAATCAGCCTAAAGGAACTACTTATTAGATTAGTTTCAAATTTTGTGCAAGCATTAAGCTTGATATAGATATAAACTAGTAGGTACATTTGTGGTACGAATTCACATTACAAAAGTTAGATATATGGATAAACTGGTAAAATGTTGGTAGGAACTCAACGAAACAAAGTGGGGGGTCTATTAATTATTAAGCCCAAAAATCAAGTGTGGCGAAGGTAAAAATATTGGTACGAATCCAATATGGTGGGACAAAATGGTGCCCGATTAAAATGTCTGAAAAGACAGTATATGTGTTTCACTCAATGACTAAATTTGGATCACACTTCACTATTCCTAATAAAAGGAAAGAGGGAAGTTCCGGGTTAATAACATTTACCGATTTTTTTTTTAACTTAAGGAAACTTTGGCCAGTCCGAAAAAGCACCTAAAAAGCTAAAATGTAAAAAATAAATGGCATGCTTCCTAATTTTGCTGAGGTTTGATCCTCTAGATACTGAGCTAATTAATATTACTACGTATTTATATACATAATGTTATTTCAGCCTACACCGCTTGAAAAAAAAACTGTGACTATTCTTCTTCAATTTTTTTTTTAATTTTATCGTTGCAATATTTTTTTATTGTGTTAATAATGCTATCCATGTTTACTTAACTGTCCTACAAACCTACATCAAAGCCCGCATTTTTTAAGTCGTTTAAATATCTAAATTGCTTTCAAGGAACTTCGTTTTAGTAAATCGGGAAAACTGTCGTCCTTAACTTTTTACCGTCTCGCCTCAGGGAATGTCTTATGGGATTTCACCCGCCTTCTATGAAAGGATAAGCTGTGCCAGGTTCGAAGTTACTTATCTCTTTGCTTTTTAAAGTTTTTAAAGGTTCTCCATTTTGGTCCCTTGAAGATTCGATGTTTCAACGAGCAAAAAAATTCGTCTAGCACAAAAATACTGTTGTATTAACGAGAGATTAGAAAACTATTGCTTTTTGAGAAAAATCGTCATTTTTTATAGTTTAATTATTAGCACAAAACAACAGCTTCAATTTCTAGAATTTGACAAGGTCAGAAACTCACCGATCTAATTCTAATCCTTATATTATCCAATTCCAATCCCGTGTAGGATTCGATATAAATTACATGGTCATCAGAGCGACAGAGAATTTAGTAATATCCTTCAACTGAGCGTTGTAGTCTGTAGAATGTAGGAAATCGTAATAAAGACAAAAAAGCGACCAAAAGAACTCTAAACTGAATGTATCTAGAAATTCTTACTTCCACTTTTTTTGGTATGTTATTTATAAGAATTTAATGGAATCTATAAGAATTCAAACCAGAATTTAAACTGCTGATTATTTTACTTGCAAAGGAAAAATGTTTATATAAAATGTCTATTTTACGACAGGCTAAGGAATCACCTTCTGCTAGACAATATAATATATTTGGGAAACATCCTGCAAACAGTTCTATGACAAGACGGAAGTACAATTAACACAAAATTAACCAATTATATATTATATTATGGAATCAGTTTAAGACTTAGTTCCTAGAAAATAGCTTCCTCACTTCCTTTTGGTATAAAATATGATAAACAGAAATATGTTTGTAACATATCTGAAAAAAATTTGAGTTGTTAAGATTTAAAGATATTTGATAATCTAAACTTTGTGTCCAAGCAATACCAATTAAGTTAAAAAAATCATCATTTCAAAATAAATAATTCTCTATCAGCTTCAAATTCTACTTTCCTGACCTACCTCAACATATAACTGCCAAATAGTTTCTCAAGAATAAACAAATGTAAAAAATCAAAACAAATGTAACTATAGCAATAGAATGTGTTACCTATTTATTTTTACCTCCAAAAAATGTGAGTGTATAATTTCCCTTTATACCATTTGTCATTTCAAAATAAACGTCAATAGTTCTTAAGTGCAAAAATGTGCTTAAATATAAGGTTCTTTACTTTCGTAAGTAACATCAATCAACTTTTTAAATCTTAATTTCAGTGTTTCTTTTGTAGTTTCCTGTAATCGCCCCAATAATTTGTATCCCTGAATGGAAGTTACCGGGGAGCCTAGCACGTAATTAAACTCCCGAGCCAGATATAATGGGGAGTGTGGCACCCCCCATCATCAAGAATCATTCGACAAATAGAAAAAAACTATTGTTGGAAGAAAACAAATAAACAATATAATACTAAATGTTTCAAATATTTATAAGTTCTAAAAGGTTGTAGCTAAAATTATTTCAACATTATGCGGTTCCAACATGATTACGTGGGTAGCCTTGGTAAGTTATGGAATATATAGATAGCATTTCTTAATTTTTGACACCAAATGACAAGCTTTTAATTAATTATTATATATTTCCTCCTCTTTCTAAATGGTATTTTTTTTTGTAAAAAATTATTCACTCACCGGCAAAAGTCTTGCACCCCCCTCCCTCTGATCGGGTCATCTAATAAGAAATTATATTTCAAATTGATTTCTCTTGGGAATTAATAAAGGCTACAACGATACAAAACATTACCAAAGAAAACACTGCCCCTAAAAAATTTGAAAAAATAACAAAGTTATGGTACATATAGGGTTAATTAATGAGGTGTTGCCCCCTCGGTTTCTTATTAGTGCATCCATTCGCCGGGGCATCCCCACTATAAGGTTATTTATAATTTCTTGAACCAAGTTCCTCCATTTCTCTAGGACGGCGATGATCAGCTCCTGGCGATTTCTTGGTGGGTAATTTCTCCGAAATACAGCTCGAGTAATGTAGTCCCAGACATGTTCAATAGAATTCAAACCCGGGGAGAGTGCAGGCCAGTCCAGTCGAGTTATTTCTCCTTCATTTAATGCTTCTTGGACCATCCGAGCCTTATTGGGGCAGGCGTTATCACCCATAAAGATAAATTATTGGCCTGACCACAGTTTCCACATAAAAATGGGCGTTTATTACGTCAGGAATATAAATGAGCTCCGTTTGCCCATCGTATATAATGCTACCCCAGAATATCTCAGTTTTTACTTGACAACTTGACGACAAGAGCTGTATTCAAAGGATGCCGCCTTCCCGCTTCTCTCCACACCCGCTAACGATAGTCATTACTAATCAAACCTAGCCTGGTTTCATCAGTGAAAATAACGTTTCTCCAATGAGATAATGACCTATTTTGGTGTTCTCTAGCCCATCGCAGCCTCCTTCGCCTATGTTGCAAAGTTAATAAGGGGGACCCCAGTGGACGTCTACGTCATAATACAGCATTATGAAGTCACCTGGAAACAGTTTGGTTTGATATAACTCGGTTGTAAGTTCGCTGGAACTGAGATCGTAGCTGTCAAATTGGAACTGATCGGTTTCTTCTAGCAGATTGAGCAAAACCGTTGTATGGTTCGGTTAACAGTATTTCGCACTATATTCAAGCGATCAGCAATTTGATGTCTCGAGAGGCCCTCTTGGTACAAAGCGATAATTCGGGCTTTATCAAACGCAGAAATTTCGTGTCCTGGCCTTTAAGTATATTTAACAGAATATTGTATTCGAATTGCAGGCATACAATGTGATCAAAATAGCAAAATTATACAAATTCCACTAATAAGATTCTCTATAATTTCTTTTACAACCAATTTTTTGTAAAAACTTATTGAGGAATTCGCACACATAGTCGCAGCAGTATGCTATACTTACGAATTAAGTTATTAGGGGGGTGCAAGACTTTTGCCAAAGAGTGTACATGGTCATGATTGTGGTGTTTCGCTATTTTTTAATTTTAAAGAATTATAATTTTCTTCCCAAAAAAACTGATCGTTTTTTTTCTAATATGAAAATATTTTCTCAAGTCAGTATAACCAGTACAGTTCAGTATGGGCCTCCTGGCTCGACGGTAGGATAAAGTTCAGCATGGGCTTTCTGGCTCGGCGGTAGGATACTTGGCTTTGGATGCGGCGTTTGTCTTTAAATGCCCGTTCAAGCGGATGACTTTTTTCATTTTTGTTTTAAACAAAACTTATAATTAATGAAAATGCGGATTCGGTTAAGTCAGGAATGGTTAAGCTTGTTCTAAAGAAAGCACGTGGAAGCGCACCATCCAAAATCCTAGTTACCGTTAGGTTAGCCCAGGTTCGTCGATAAAACCATCATTAAAGCCATAAGCCATTGTGTATATTTCATAGCTAAAGTAAAATTTAATATTCGCGAGCTTTTAGCTAGCTAATAATGTAATAGCCCCGTTAAACAAGCGGAATCAAAATTGAAATCTCGCTAGGCTGATACCCAATTCATGCCGTCATTTCCCAAGTTAGCGGGTCGAGCAGAACTTTTTTTAGACCTTTCAATCAGAAATTTAGTTTTCTAAATCCCTAGTTTTAATTTTTTGTAACTAAAGCGAAGAAGCTATGAATATACAATATATGTAGATCAAGAAGCATATTTTATACATGGTCTATTTTAAGCAAGGTTACCAGTGCATGAAATGAAGATCTAACCATCACCAAGCATGGTTACGAAACAATATTTGATGAGAAAAATTATAAACTGTGCAAGTCTAACGACTTGAACATAAAGAGAATTTTTCACTTAGTAACAATTATACAATAATACTATAGAATGTTTTCGTGCAATAACATTTAGAATGTTTTTGTGCGTTGGTCTGGAATTTGTAGTCCAAAACATTTTACAAAACACCCGTGATTTATTTTGTCTTCCACGGAGCGATTAATAATGTCGTTTCGTCATTTCGAAAAACGCTTTACCGCGTGTTTAGGCACGATGACTCCCTATGCTCCGAAATTATGTCAGTAAACTTCACTGAACTCTCCCAAAACGTACACACGGCGATCAAAACATTTATTTTCGCGCCATTAGTCGTCATCTGCCTGTTATTAATGGTCCCAGTCGATTAACGAATGTTGTTTGATATTTGAATTTCATAAACTGTGTCCCTGGATTAAGTCTCTGTTCAAACGAATCAAGTAACCTGTCCATAATCCCAAAGAAATTTGAAAGTGCAAACTTTTTGACCTTTTTAGTCTTTTCGATTTTTACCCTTTTGTTTATTATTTGCAAGCCATTTTCATTACTTCTGAGATTATTAGTTTTTGTAAATTATTTTTTGTTCATTACACCAACAATACCCAAAGGACCACAAACCTTATGGAAAACGGGTTTCGGTGAAATTATATTAATTATTTAAATATTATAGTTCTTGACCCCCTGAGCAAAAGATACCATGAGCACAATCTACTCCTATGACTAGTTTTTCATATTCAACTTTGCCACAAATCCAATATAAAATACATAGGGAAAATAAAATAACACCAAACATATTGAACGTATAACTTATAACTCAAAATAAGACCAAAGTTTTATATAAACATAGGTCCACAAATGCTTTATTGTCGATAAAAGGTTATATTGTAAACGATATTCACCCTATATCCCGGAACGGAGAAGGGTTTTCCCTTTAATTAAACGTATTTTGGCCGCTTCTCTCACAGAAAAAATAATAAAAACAGGAGAATAAGAAAGCCATTCTTCTAAGCCTTCTGATTGAAATTCTATGAAGGTCTACCCCTAAAAAAAGTTGTGCTCGGCTCGCTATCTTTGAAAAATGGCAGCATAAATTATAAGTATACAAAAAAGCTTACAGAACTTTATTAAAAAATGCTGCTGTACCGGTTATACTGACTGAGAAAATATTTTCAAAATAAAAAAAAATTAAATGTTTATATAACGATCAGTTTTTAGAAAACACTGAAATTATGATTTAAAAAATGTATTGATGTAATAATTTACGAAAGAAAAGAACATGTGTATTCTAGCACATTTTTGCTGTTGACGTTTATTTTGAAATGACAAATGGTATAAAGGGAACTGCATAAAAACTTGGGACAATTTCACCGAAACAGGTTTTCCATTAAGTTTTTTGAGGGTTCTTTAAAACAATATTTAAGAATATATTACCCAAAATGTTAAAATATAAATGCATGAAAACATCGAGATAAATCCTTAAACTACACAATCATCCATCCACATTCAATCAATTAAAACTAAATGATAACAAATATAAACCAAAAATATCCAGCAAGTTTTATGCAATTTCTTTTACTGGAACCACTTAAAACACTGCGAGTTCTATAAGAGAATTAGGATACCTTTAATTGGGCACCTTCTTTGGATACACCAAGAAGGTATGATACTTTAGGTATTTATTGGTGGGCAACTTGAGTAGAAATTATTTCTTAATTACTGGCTAGCGACAATATTTAACCAATATGATGTTTAATCACTGTTCGGTTCAATTCGTTAATTCGATTCGTCAATTCAAACGAATGAAAGAATTAGCGATTCATCGAACTGACGAATATTTCATCCACACTATTTATCAATTTTTATTTAATTCGTTGGCATGGATTGCTTTTCAATGTTTGACATTACACACAAAAACAAAAGATTTGATGCGGACGAATGATTCGCGGAAGTCAAAGCCTACTTGCCTAATTCGCTCAAAGATGGAATCGCCGCGCAATGAATCGCACGGGCGAACGGGCGCCTCCGCACTATACGGTCCGGTTCATCCGTTCGATTCGTTGCGTGGCGATTCCGTCTTTTGGGGGAATAATCAAGTAGGCTTTGACCTTTGCGAACCATTTGTCCGTATCAAATCTTTTGTTTTTCGTGTATTTTCAAACATTAAAACGCATGAATTCCATGTGATCGTATTAAATAAATATTGATGAATAATGTGGATGAAATATTCGTCAATTCGTTCATTCATATGAAATGATGAATCGAATGAACGAGTAGTGAGTAGCAGGCTTAAAAAATAAAAAAGTCATTATCATGAATAAGGAAATACAAATATTTTAGAGTGAATAATAAGACGTGACTATTATTGGCAACATGCCGAGTTTCAAGTAGTGCTCACTTCAGAAGAAATATGTTTATTTTTTTTGATGTTTTGCCGCGTTTAGGGGTACTATTAATATTTCTAGGCACAGCAGGCTTGCCACGTAGATGTAGTTTTTAAGTTTATGAAACTGCATTGATTAAATGTTAATTTCATAGAATATTGTTAATGAATTTGGAATGTGCGCGTTATTTTGCTGTTAGATGGGGGTTAGAAATTTTGTTTTTAATTAAGTTTTATATACAGGGTTGTAGAAATATGATGAATTAAAGTTAAATTTGTTTAAATGCGACAGGATGTTGAACATCCTGTATCTTTTCTGCACGCAGACCCTACAAAATACAAGAAAAGTAAGACTTAAGGGCTCTCTAGCAAGAGAACGTTACATTAAACCGTTAATAAGAAGTTAAAGTTTATAATTTAAGAAAAATCTCAAAACAATACTTAAAATTTTAAAAAACTTTTCGAAAATAGCAGCAGATTATGCTGATTAATCCTAAAAATCGTTTTTGACAATTTTTCGGAACAAATAAAACATCGGAAAATTTGCATGCTTGTTTAACAACCTGTATAAAATTTTAATAAGTTTGACCCTTAAAAATGGTAAACGCAATAAAATTTGCAAGATATAGCTGAAAACCGCATCTCATTATCTCTTCTTGTTTTAAAAATATTCGAATTTAAATTTTACCTAAAAATTCCCTTGTTCCGTTTGCTCTGTCCAGCATACAAGTATATTAAAAAAAGATAATTACAAAGGTAACTTGTCAGAAATGCATATTTACAAACCTCCACAGTACATCAGATCAAAATTTTGGAACGTAGCGCCCGATGTCAGGCAACTTCATTAACAGTCTGGAAAATGTGGAAAGTATTAGGGGAATTTTTTCACTAAATAGATTACAAATGTTCGCTGATTGTCAAGTTAAGACCTAATTTATGTACGCCAAGTTAATAAATTCAATCCAGGATAATTCATGCATTTCGTCGGTATTACGTTTAGAAGTAGAACGAGTATTTCTTTGATATTAAAATTTGTAAGCTAGATGTATGAATTATAAAAGGAGACACGTACTTACTTAAGATTAACATAAAGTATAGGCTTCTCATAATTTTCCAGAGCTGAGCTCGGACTTCCTAAACAGCATACGCAAGATATATAAATACGAATGTGTACATATTACCCAACTCAGATCATATTTGTAGTCATCCACTCACCAAGGAGAATCATGTATTACACTGATTGTATGATGGGCCTTTTCCTCAGACTAAACTTTAGTATTACATCAAAGCTGAGCCTACACTTTGTTCCGTAGACGCTTTTCCCAAACACCGAATACCTACCTAGAGTAATTAATCTAATTACATGATCACCCAGTACAGCAAAAACCATCTAAATAAATTTCTAACCCCGGCTAAAAGCAACTTTCGCTTCAAAATTACTGAATTCCTCTTATGTTATAACAAAATTGCACATCCCTGACTAAAAGCCAACAACCCTATCAAATTTCAGAGTCCTTGTTCTATTTCGTTTGCTAGACAAACAAAATAAGTTAGTTAAACCTACTTTATTCTTATAAGAATAATATTTCCCGAAAATCAATTTCTATCTTACTAAAAAATAAACAGTACATCTATAAACGATTTCATCAGCAACTATCCAGCTTAAAAATATCGCTTATTTTTCTAGAATTTCATGTGCATAAAATAACATTTCTTTATCGCTTCTACCAATTTCGCTGAATTTGAACCCGACAAAGCTTTGACAGGCAGAGAGACCACATAAATAAACTAGTCTGTTTGGTTAACACCGCCATTTCTTTCAATCTCAAACATCACTTTCTCTACTTCGGAGCAGTTAAAAATTCCTACATACTATTTATTCTAAAATATGCTGTCTCTTTAAATCAAAGTACACTATAAAACAAATTCTTTTTTTTTTAAGCGAAGTTTACACCAAACATTATTTTCATCATTCTCGCTCCCGTGTATTTGGCATTATTTATATCATAATGAAATATTCCTTAACTGTCTGTATTGACACCAAACACGTTTTTAGCTTATTTCGCAATATAAAAGAGTACCTTTCATTGGCTTAGTTCCCGCGTATGAGTATCACGACGGCGTAGACACACCGACAACCTTTAGCAAGTTAGTCGATCAAGAAATCATCACTTCACTCCTGTCACCCCCATTACCATGGGGCCACCCGTAACAATTAAATAAATAGTTAAGTAAACTGACTGTTCCCACCAAGTATCATATAATTGACCGTTACCAAAGAGGATCGATCATGCATTAAATATTCCCCTAAAAAATTTTATTTTTGTTATTTCAATTATATTTATCTAGTGTACAAAAATATCATACTGGTGTTAATGGGTTGAAAATTCTCCAATCCTATCTGTTGGCGTCAATAAGTGAATTGTACGAGCCCAAATATTACGCCAAACTGAAGGCTTCTATATTACCCAAAGAGGTAATTTTTCTAAATGTGTCAAATGCTATTAACCGCTAATAGATACAAAATAAAGGTAGGGTCTTGGTGTTACAATGAATTAAACTGGTCAACGTTTGAAGACTCCAAACTGCAAGAACTTCAGCTGTTTTTAAGTTGTTTATTCTCCTAGGACCGAAGTAAGTTTTTTTAACATTATTTACGAAAGATTTTAAAGTGGATTTATTTTATTAAAGATGTCCATCTTTGCGATTTAGTAACATGTCAATCTCGCTAATTATAAAAAATCATTGTTTTTAATTTTAATTTAGGTTAGATGACTGAATGATGATGGATGCTTGTTTAGTATTTAAGATCTGTCTATTTTAAATTCTGTACAAGTAATGTAACTGATGTGTATTTCAACTAAATCTTCAATTTGTTACTATTTCTGTGTCTCATTGGTTTTACTATTTTCACTATTTTACTATATTTAACTACATTCTTAGTTTTTATTTTTAAAAAGAGTCATTTTAGTAATCTCAAATTCGCCCTCGAGAACTTCAACTTCAAGTCCAGTTTATTTTTGACAAACGTACATAAACATGGCCGCATCAAACCAGATATTTAATCAAATCTTAAAGGTAAAAAAGTTCTCCATAAAAATAAAAATATTTCTAATATAGTAAAGGAAGTAAAAATAGTTTATTAAAAAATTATAAAATAAAATTAATGAACCAGCAGCGTATGGTCTAAATGTTTAAACAAAAGACCTGACCCTTCGTGTCAAAAACAGCAGCATGTATACAGATATGTGCTGCTCGCTCCTTTATTTTTTATTTATTCACTAAATAAAAATGTCAGTATTTCGTCCACTTTTAGTTCTTAATTACTATACTATTTGAAAAAAGTAATATAGGCTCATGTGAATCAAGTATGAGCTTGCATACTAATTCGGCGCAGTAGAACTGCCGCTCAGCGGCATCGACATGATTGTAGACTGTCCGGCTTGGTAATTAAATTCTTAATTGAGTTCAGTCTTTGAGAGGCACTGCATTCAGATTTTCTATTTAGGATGAGGTGCACTTTTAATGAATTTTAAGCTTATAATATGTTTATAGTATTAAATATGTTATTTAAGTAAAAAAAAATAAATAATTTTCGTTATCGGGAGACACGTCCTGCTCTACCGGATCAATCTGAAATCAGCCTGCAAATTACAAATATAACTTACTCTCCCTAACTTTATTTACTTTTATAGGATAATACTACTAGTAGGTAAATATATATATATATATATATATATATACACTGTGTCCGAGATAAGGAGGGCTACTATGGGGATTTTGGAAACGGTAAGAGATACAACTTTGGTTAAATGGGAGAAAAGTTGCGTAATCAAGGGTCTAAGAAAATGGCGTTTTCAAATTCCTGAAAGATTTTTCGGATTTTGAGATATTTTGAAAAAATTGGATTTTTTGATTTTACGAACTATTTTTTTCTGGCGTTATTATTTGCCCTAGAGCGAAACCAATAACAATTCTCCACAGCAACTTTTAATGCTCTTTAGGACGACGTTATTAGTTTCTTAATCTGACGTTTCGTTTTTGTGGGACCATCATCAACTTCATTTTTTTAAATACGGCCCTGATATTCTGATATCAGATTCTGAAAGCCCTTTCTATTTCGAATTCAACGATGTATAACACTTTATGGTTTAATTGCGTTTTAGTCTTTTTTTCTTGCCTTACACAAGAAAATTCCTATTACGGACCTGTACACACCAATACACATATGAAAACCGAAATAGTATTGACGACTTGACTTTTTTTTTAATGTAGATTAGTTTTAGGCCAATAATGGACATTTCATCTAATATAAAAACATCATTTTATTCGTAATCATACAGTCATATGAAAAATTCAAATTCTGCAGGTATTTTCTCGTGTACCATTCGCAGTATGAACGACGATAATTTTCCAAATACATACATACGCAAAAATTAATTAATAGAAGACATGACTAATTATTGCGCACTAAATTACACAGTAAGCAAATGTGTCAAAAAATCAACGTTACTGACAATTATTAAAGAAAAGCAGGCTCCGGAAAACAAATGAATGTGTTGATGGCCTCTTATACATTTGAATTGTCAGCTAACGTTGATTGTTTGACACATTAGCTTACTGTGTAATTTAGTGCGCAATAATTAGTCATTTCTTCTATTAATTATGTTTTCTAACGAAGAAAAGTTTGACATGGTGGCGTGTTTCATTTCATCCAACAGAAATTGTTCTGTTGCGGAGCGTTTGTATTTGCAAAAATATCCCGAAAGAAGACAGCCAAATCAAAGGACCTTTAGCAAATTAGTGGCAAACCTTAAAGCATATGGTTCTTTCAAAAAACCTGTAGTTTCGCGACAAAAGAAGAGCAATGAAGAAACAGTACATAATGTTTTGTTAGCGGTCACTGAAAATCCCTGTACATCAGTCCGATTGGTCGAACGAAATGTTGGTATACCAAAATCAACGACGCATTGTATTTTACAAAAACAAAAGTTCCATCCGTATAAGTACAGAATTTGTCATGGACTTCGACCAGGCGATTTAGAGCGACGTCGCTCATTCTGTGAATGGTACACAAGAAAATGCCAGGAGAATATGTATTTTCCATATTACATAATATGGTCTGATGAAAGTATGGTTACGAATAACGGTATTTTTAATAGACGAAATGTTCATTATTGGTCTGAAACCAATCCACGTTTAAACAAAACGTCGAGGCACCAACACCGCTTTGGTTTTAATATGTGGGCTGGTATTATTGGCACAAGGATTGTAGGACCATTTATTTACAACCACAACCTGACATCAGAGCGTTACCTACATTTGCTGCAAAATGATTTAGAGGATGCTCTCGATAATATGCCTCTGGCGACAGTTCGCAACTGTTGGATGCAGCAAGATGGTGCACCTGCACATAATTCCAGAGCCGTTCGAGCATATCTATCCATGAGATTTCCAGAGAAGGTGATTAGCACGCATTCGGAAACACCCTGGCCAGCGCGTTCACCCGATATAATTTTTCGTATGGGGGTTCGTTAAGAATCATGTTTATCAGCGAAATTTTGCTACAGAACAAGAACTGAGGGGGTTAGTTTTGGAACCTTTGCTAATATTACTCCACAAATTTTGGCTAGGGTGTTAGAATCAACGGTTAGAAGGTGCTATCTATGCTTAGAAAACGACGGAAATCTTTTTGAACATTTAATATAAATTTAGTTGTTTTGTTCGTATTCCCTTGTTGTTGCTTTTTAATTTTTAGATCTTCTGCTAAATTAATTGTATTTGATCTTTGTTTATTCTATTAAATTAGTGCATCAATTCAACCACTAGATTATTATTAAACACCTAAATGACATAAAGTGTCATATGTTATGGCTAATTGTTTATTCTTTGAAATTAAACTAAACTGAACTTAACTAAACTATGTACAGGTCCGTAATAGGAATTTTCTTGTGTAAGGCAAGAAAAAAAGACTAAAACGCAATTAAACCATAAAGTGTTATACATCGTTGAATTCGAAATAGAAAGGGCTTTCAGAATCTGATATCAGAATATCAGGGCCGTATTTAAAAAAATGAAGTTGATGATGGTCCCACAAAAACGAAACGTCAGATTAAGAAACTAATAACGTCGTCCTAAAGAGCATTAAAAGTTGCTGTGGAGAAGTGTTATTGGTTTCGCTCTAGGGCAAATAATAACGCCAGAAAAAAATAGTTCGTAAAATCAAAAAATCCAATTTTTTCAAAATATCTCAAAATCCGAAAAATGTTTCAGGAATTTGAAAACGCCATTTTCTTAGACCCTTGATTACGCAACTTTTCTCCCATTTAACCAAAGTTGTATCTCTTACCGTTTCCAAAATCCCCATAGTGGCCCTCCTTATCTCGGACACAGTGTATATATATATATATATATATATATATATATATATATATATATATATATATGTATATACATCTGGAAAACAGTATCGTTCTATTTTAAAAATTGTAAAAAAGCTTATTATCAGGATACACTCTCTACACCTAAAAAAAATTCAAAATAAATATTAAACAACCTTAACCTACTTACTACTACAGGGTATTTAAAAACTTGTTTAATAATAATGAATTTTTTTATAAAGGATAATCATTTTCATGTAAATGGAACAAATTAATGAAACTGGAATAAATGACAAGAAGTTTCTACTGTTCATGTGAACTTGGGAAGGTAGGTATAAGTTTGTATTCTATTATTTCTAGTCTTGCAACTGTTAATAGAAGATATCACATTTAAAAAAAATCGGTAAATTTCCTTTACCCGAAACTTCCCTGGTTATGAATCTTTTCTCTTCTTTGGAACAGTGAAATGTAACCCAATTTAGTTCTGCATATAGTCATTTATTATCACATCTACATAAACCATATTTTCAAATATTTTTATTGGGCGCTATTTTGTTCCACTATATTGGATTCGGACCAGTATCTTACCTGTTTCTATCTACGCCACATTTGACTTTTGGACATAATTGAAAATAAACTGAATAAGTAGTTTTAACACTAATTTTTTTGAAACCGCCGTTTTGTTTCGTTTTTCACATTTAATTTTTGTGAAAAATTAGAAGTCAATTGAATAAGAAAATTGTTTTGCGTTGATTATTTTATTAGGCCGCCATTTTGGTTCATACCCAAATGTTACCAGTTTATTTCTATGTAACACTTGATTTTTGTGCCATATTTGACGTTATTTTGATACTTAGTTTCATTAATAATATTTTTTTTAACATTTCGCCATATTGGATATTTACCAAAATGTTACCAGGTCATCCCCATAAGACCTTTAATTTTTAACCAAAATTTGAAGTCAATCGGGTAAAAACTTTTTTAGCTATGCCCCAATTTGAGAGACAGACAGACCGACAAACAGACCAAAGGAATTCAGAAAAGATGTTTTTGGGCAACTAGAAACGCTAAAATTTGAAGCAATATAAAACCTTGGTGGGGATTTTTTTCACGATAACAAACATTGGTTCCGGTTTTACCAGTTTACCTCTATATCCAGCTTAATTCTCGCCGGGGAGGGCGGGGCGAGGTCTGGACCCCCGAAACTTTGAAAATTTGTTAATATAGGCATGCTTTTTACTAATTTTTCTGAGGTTTGACCGTTTGGATTCCCCCTGAAATGAATTTCTGGTGTGGACCCCCCGAACTGAATTTCTACCTATACGTGCCTAATTCTCACACAAGATTTGAAATCAATAAAATAAGAACTTTTTTCATGCTGGTTTCTTAAATATTTTATTAAGCCGCCATTTTGTTTCGCCACCTTGGATCCGCACCATAATTTTACCAGTTATTTCTAATTAATACTTGATTTTTGTGAAAAATTTCAGGTAAATTGGGTAAGTAGTTTTTTAGTAATAATTTTTTAACGTCTCACCAGGCCGCCATTTTATTTCGCCATCTTGGATTCATACCAAACTTTTACGAGGCGATTTCCATGTAATATTTGATTTAATGCAAAACTTCAAGTACAATAGGTAAGCAGTTTTTAGTAATAATTTTTTCAACCTTTCACCAGGCCGCCATTTTGTACTGCCACATTAGATTACCAAAATGTAACCATTTCATTGCCTTATGACCCTCAATTTTTGACCAAATTTTGAAGTAAATCGGATAAGTAGATTTTGAGCTATGTCGCGTACAGACAGACCGACAGAATTAAGAAACAGGTTTTTTGGCATCTAGGAACCCTAAAACTAGAAAATTTGTAAAAACCTCCAAGGGCGAATTTTTCACGATTACAATACTTTAAAAGGTAAACTGAATAATATATAGTATTATAAATTATAACTTAATATATTCCCCATCAATTACTAATACAGCTAAGCAACAAAATATATATATATATAAATATATACTTGAAGCTGATGACTTGCTCTGCACTGGCAAAGTGAACTTAAAAGCTCTTGGGTTATGTATTCATATTGAAGGTTTGGGCCTCATTTTACGTTTGCCGCATTCAATTTTGTCACGTAATAGTAGAGATACTGAATATCGAATGTTAACTGAAAAACCGCATACTTAGATAATTAGGATCGAAAATTAGTTTTTTCCTTAATTAAAATGGGCTGGTCAAAAAAAAATTATTTCTCTAAAAGTTGTAGATATTTCGAAACCTCATCTTTTGAAATATGTCCGGTGGATTGATTTCTTGCAAATGTCAATAACTTATGCAATTTTCAACATATAGATTTGAAATTTCTTACAAATTTAGCCTACATGGTACTAAACATAGCTGCAAAATATCGACCCTGTGACTTCGCTTGGTAACGAGTTATAAAACATAAAAAATGGCGACAAAAATATATTAATTTGTTTGCAATGTCAACGATTAATAACTACTTAAAAGCATTTATAACATTTCCGACCTGATATTCGTAAAGGCATTGGGAATTCAGACAAAATTTGCGGAAATATATCACCAAATAGTTATATTTTATGTACAAAAAGTTTCTGAATTTATAAGTCGCGGAATAAAGCTAATAACAACTGTTAAAAAGAAGGTATACTTGCGCGTTTTCGGAGGAAGTAGCCGCGTGGTGTGTGAAGTAAATGAAAAACAGAGTGGCTCGCGCAACGAAGAACTTAATTTTGAGGATTCTAATGGAGCACAAATGAACTTGTCTATAAAACGCCCACGTTTCCTCGAAAGATCGGTATAAAATTCAGCGCGTTTGTGTTAAAGCTTAATTTTAAGAAACATCTGAAATGGTTTTTCCTGCTTTGAAAGTTGGTACCGGCTCGACGCCGGCGTATCGACGACTCCTGAGAGAAAAACTCTACATTTTTGCTACTATACATAGATTTAGGTTTACATTTTTTTGCTCCCAGGTCCAAAAATTATGTAAATCGAGTTCAGATAAAAAAGTGTTCAATTTCCAAATATCTCCTCGAATGCTTTAAGGGTCAGTAAAAATGAATATGTATCTAAAAGTAGAATACATTTCACGGATCCTGTCCAAATTTTGTTACGTTCTAGGAGGTATTTCATGTCGAATTTTGTATACCAAACGAAAATTTAATATTAAATTATATATTTTGCGTCGTAGTGTCGGTGATTTTATTACCCGGTTTCTTGTGATATATTATTATACGGGGGTTAAAGTAATTCAGACCGGCAAAAAACTTCAGGAGTCCCTATTTTCAGTTTTATCTATAAAACTTTAAAAAGTTTTTATTTAAAAGATATTAACAGTTGGAATTATAAACAAATGAATATATCTTTTCACACAATTTTTGACGTTTCATATTGTGAATTGTAGTATCAGTAAAACAAAATGAGTTCTTGTGGAACTCTCTATCTGCTCTCGTTTGCAGCAGAATTATTGTTTAAACACCTCTCAGGATAAACAAATAGCCATAATTCGTTAACAATTGAAATCACAAGGTCAATTTGCATACATTTATGCATCACCTAGCCTTTATTTGTATGAAGTTTAAATTCATACGTTGTAAGCTGGTAAGATATTGATATTTACAAAAAGGTCCTTTTTTTAAAGGTACCTACTGTAAAAGTATAGCAGTATCGCGCTGTGTTACATTGTGTATGGGATTGAATTTATTTCTAAATTACTAGTCAGTAATTCAAAATAGTATCTGCGGTCTTTTAAATACCATTACTTAGTAATTACATAAGCTTTGACGTTGTATCAGTTGTACCACTAATGTTCAATAAGGCAAAAAAATGTATAATACAAAATATTCAACAGTATACCGTTTTCCAAAGTGCTTGGCAAATAATAGTTTATTTCTTTAATAGAACACCCTGTATGATGTATGATATTCATGCTGATTATACCTACATTAGTTTTATTTATACCTTTCTTTAAAGTCTATTGTGAAAATTGAGAAAAACTAATGTATTCCCATTGATTCCATCCTATAAATACCTACTAGAACGTTTTCTCTCTCTCATAACAAAGAAACGCATTGCTTCTGACAGCATGGATTTTTGTCTTTGACGCTACAAGTATATTAAACCTGAGTTATCTATAATACCCGAAAAGGGTCTCTTTGATGAATAAAATATAAATTGTATATACAGATTAAGAAACAATAATTATTTTTGACACATGGTTTTTAAAGTATTCAACGTGAACTGCCGTTTTTATTTGCAGAAATACAAAACAAAAGTCGAAATGAATTCGACAACCATCTAAACAATAAACTAAATATTAACAATTCAAAACAGGCAACCCGTGCTGTACATGCACAAGATTTTGTTAATCGTCTTATTTTTCTAGGGTATCCAAAAGATAAACCATTGTTTTGACTCCAAGCGACATTAAATAAATACTTATTTTTAAATGGTTCAGAAAAGATACATAAACACATTTTATTATTGTTGCAAAACCATTAAAAAGTTTTTGATTGCCTTTCTTAAAACAGTGAATAAATTGGGTCTGAGAAAAAATTCACTGTAATAAAAATATTTATTAACATAACATTTTCTTTAGTCTTTAAATGTTTTTGAGGGTTTTTCTGAGATAAATATTTTTAAACTTGAATTTTTCAATAAAAAATGTAGCCCTAATCATTATTTCATATAAATTAAATTACTATGACATTGTCTTTAGCATTCTGGGACCCGAGGGAATAATTCTGTTTTCTAAGAAACATTAGTTTTCTTAGAGCAGAACAATATAATTTTTGCCTCCATCTCTGCTTCGGTCTTTTTTGTCATTCCTTAATTATAAAAAATATTCTTCTAATTTTTTAATATTTCTAACAACTTCAATTTCAGTTTTATTGCCAAAAACTAGCACATTTTTGTAAATAAACGGTACAACACACTTTTATTGAAAAATTTGAGCATTCGATTTTATTATAATGTCTGAAGAAGTCACTAAATAGGTACATATTAAATACGTTGCGAATAGCCTCCCGGTTGCGGTGTTCATACCCCACCCGGGTGACGTCATGGTTCCCCGGTATTCATGAAAAACGGTCTTTGTTTTACGGCTTTAACAAGGATGCCTCCACGTTGTTGCGCTCCAACGCCTAACCTGATGTTAACCGGGTACCAATTCACCTAGTGTCTCCGCTCTGCCGCGCTGATAAACTACCAAAAATTGATTTCTACTTTGTAATAAAAATTTAAAGTTCTCCTGACATTTTATTTTAAAATGTAAATCATACGAAACTGAAAATACAAACATTAATGTAATTAGCACCAAAAACAAAAAAATGGCGCCTACACAAAATCGAACCGCAGACCTACGAAGTGGAAACCTAAAGTTCTAACCACTAAATTACGAAACCTTCCATCTGAAAGTAAACCGATTCTCTTTACATTCCGATATTTTAGGAATAACATCTCCAGCCACACCGTTAGATAGCACCTGGGTAAAACAGCCGGAATTTATACGAAAACCTTAACCAGAAGGGCACGCAATGTCTTAAATATAACTTATGAACATTACGATGCATATTTGAGGGCATTAGGAGAAATTAGGGACAGTTTTAACAATATACCTTAAAATATAACAATATATTAGCAGTAACGTTTTCTCAACCGGACCTATGACGCTAGGCAAAGAAGGCAAACAGTAGAGTTGCAATAATAAAGAAAGTCCCCAATTGTAGACAATGATGATTATTAAAGCACAGTTTTCACAAGCCAGAAAACGAATTTAGGCCGCCATTTTTAGTGATAGTGTACTTCTTTTTTACTTCATTATAATTAAATGCGTTAACGTTAAGACCCACTGATGAAAATATAGTCACCACTGAACACGAATCGTTTGATCTGCCACATCTGCGCGTGCCAGAAAAGAATTATTAAGATGACTTGTGGTTCCTTTTTTAAGGTTTTAACTATGGGCATGGGTTAAAATTCTAACAGGGCTTAAATGAAAGGTCACGTTGAGTACTACATGAACTAAAGGGACTGCTAACTTTTTATCTGGCAGAGAAATTAAAAGGCGTATAATCAGCTTTTTGCCACACCTAGCAGTTAGCACCTAGTTACTATATATCGATCAACAATAACAAATGCCTAAAGGTTACTATCAGTAGTAGTACTCAGAAAAACAATGACAAATGAAAGGTGCTAAGTGCCAAAAATAGGTAACGTATTTTTTCTGCTAAAAGGTTTTACCGCGTTCCCCTCTAAATGCACCACTGGTTACTAGGTCAAATTACGTAAAGGAATATGCGATTTTTTAATTTTTTCAGTTCAATATTTAATTTCCAATTATTTTCAACAATAGCATCTCTTTCTAATAACGTTTGTAGGAAGAGTGAATGACAACTTTATTTTGTTCGAAAGGTTGGTTGCACGTGTCGCAATATTTATGAATGGACCTATAGGGGGGTATACCTTCCCCTAATATATTATTCTGCTGGCAAAATCTTATCCTATCGGTAATATAATATACAGTTCTGTCGATACTGAAGAAATATTAAAAAAGTGTTTTTGTTTTCTGTATAAATTAATAGTATTTATACAAAGAAATGAAAATTATAAATTTGATTGTAGCAACAATTAACCAGATCTTATGAGTTAGAGGGAGGCCTTGAAATATTTTTTGAAATCTGCAAAAAAACATAAAATAGATTATTACAGTAGCTGGGGAGCTCGAGACAAATAAATGCAAGAATTTTGTAATGGCTCATATTTCAATATGATGTAACATTAAGGCTGTACATGAGCACCCACTCGCAAGGTCAAGCAGGGGGACGCAGTGGCACGCGCTCGATATCCGAACTTTGAGCGACTGTTGACTGCATCTATCCCATTAAATGAGGTCTGTTTTTTCTCTTTAAATTTTCAGCCATTACAAAACTCTTGTACTGACATCACTGTCGTTTCATTCTGACGACTTTCTCACGGTTTCTTGTATTATAAACAATTTAGTGTCAATTTTCAACTATTAGAAAATACTTGTATTGGTGCATATAATAATTTTGAATACTTCAAAGCCCGTCGCGTCGCCGCCAAGTGTCCCGCTACCTAACCTTGCGAATGGGTGCTCGCGCACTCATGTATATCGTTAATACTACATCATATTGAAATATGAGCCATAAAAATAAGTCTTGCAGTTTTTTGTCACGAGCTCTTGGACTACAATGTTTATACTAAGGTCCCAGATGCTAGTTTCACGTTTTGATAGTTAGAGATTCGAAAAATGTTTTCGGATCTCTAATAAGAAGTGACCATTTAAAAAAGTTTTGACCGTTAAAAATTCATCAGGATTTTATAATCGAAAAATTAGAGAATCTATTGATATTTTTAAACATACAAAACACTTTAATAGAGATACGGGTTACGGTCTAGATCAACCTATCTTAACACAGGGTCACGGTTCAGCGAGCACAAGTCGGGTATAAAAGCACGCCTGCATTTCTCTGAACTCAGCCACTTCCCCAGCACATGGAAAAAGGCAGAAGTCATCGTCATTGAAAAACCAGGAAAAGACAGGACAGTACCACACAACTACAGGCCCATCAGCCTACTCCCTGCTTTAAGCAAAGTAGCTGAAAGAGCTATAGCCAGAAGACTAAAAGATGAATCCCAAGAACTAGATGCCATCCCAGATGAACAATTCGGCTTCAGGGCAGGGCACTCATCTGAGCAGCAGGTACTCAGAACCACAGAGTATATCACCAAAGGATTCAACAATAGAGAGGCCACAGGAGCAGTTTTCCTGGACACCGAAAGAGCTTTCGACAGAATGTGGCACCAAGGCCTGATCCACAAAATGTCGGTGGCTGGATACGAGAGAAGAAATATAAAGCTTATCAGAAGCTACCTAAATGACAGATCATTCACAGTCAAGGTGAATGACTCTCATTCAGCTCCAAGAGGACTAATAGCTGGAGTACCACAAGGGTCAGTGCTGGGACCCATTCTTTACTCCATCTTCTCTCACGATATCCCAATCGGTGAAGAGGGCTTAACAGCACTCTACGCGGACGACACAGCCATCCTACACCAAAGCAGAAGCACCCGGATAATGGACAGACGACTGCAAGAGGACATTGATAACCTTCATGACTGGTGTGTCAAATGGAAGGTTAAAATCAACCCCCAGAAGTCCCAAGCAATCCTATTCCAACGACGGAGACTGGTTCCAACAGCTAGAATCCGAATTGGAGACGTCGAGATCCCTTGGACAAACGAGGCCAAGTACCTAGGGATGACCATGGACAGAAGCTTGACATGGTGCAACCATATCAACGCAGCGAGGAGAAAAACTAGACAAGCAATGGGTAAACTCTATCCACTGCTCTGTCGAAAAAGTGAAATGGGATTGAGGACCAAACTGCTATTGATCCAAACAGTAGCTAGGAGCCAGCTCACCTACGGCTCCACATCCTTCGGATATGCTTCTAAGACCAACCTTATGAAGCTAAAGAGGACAGAAAACAAACTCATTAGGATGGCAGCTGACGCCCCATGGTTTATCAGGAACGAGGACCTGCAGCGTGATCTTCAATGGACACCTATTGAAGAATTCATGCGGCAAAAGGCTACCCGAGCCTTCAGGGCAGCAGAAAATCACCCCAACGAAAACTTACGGGACCTGGTAGATTACGATCCGCTAGCTCCAAGACGCAACAATTGGACAAGGCACAGGAGACCTAGACACGGGCTCCTGCGCTAATATACTCTAGGATGGAAGTGGGCAAGTCGAAATTTCTGAGTCTCCGTGCTCCTCAGGAACTAGATTCTGCTCACCGAAACCCCAAGAGTATCAACAAGAGGCCACCAAACTCCAAGAAGAGGATTCCCAGGTACCTCAGCTGGCTCCGGCGTGAGTTGCAGCTGAACCTGAGGTAAAAGAAGAGGATCCCAGGTACCTCAACTGGCTCCAGCGTGAGCTGCAGTTGAACCTGAGGTAAAAGAACACCCCACCTCAGCCTCAACACTGCCGGATCACGGAACAGCAGTGTCGCTGAGGGCACAGAAGAGGACCAAAGACACGAAGACCACCAGGTACACTGACGGAGGGACACTGGCAGCGGCAGACTGGACCACGGGACAGTAGGACGAAGGCAGCGGCAATCCGGACAGAAGAAAGGAGGACAGCAGAGAAATATCCCACCTGGTAAGACGACACTTTCATTACTAATAATTTCTTTTATTTCAGATGACTACAAGTAACGAGAGGTGGCAAAAACATCCTGCCAAGCGTGGACCTCCCCCCCCCTACGACAGCGAGGACCATGTCCTTCATAGGAGTTTCTCCCGAAAGGACGGCACCAACCCCATCGAAGGATCCTTGGCTAGCCCAATGATGGTCCATCTGATGGGGGCCCGTTGGGGTTTAGTGGGTATTGCTGACTCCGACAGGTGAAAACCTGTCAGAGCAAAGAATCCCACACTGTCTTCCCTTCTTCCGGACGGGAATTCGTGCGTAAATGCATTCCCCATCGACACAAAAAAAAAAAAAAAAAAAAAATCTGAACTCATTCAGTGTTCAGATCTCGTGGAGTAAATACCCCTGGCGATACCTTGTGCAATCGAAGGCGAAACGTTGGATAATAATTCTAATTTGACTCGGTCGAATCCCAAGAACCATGATTTCTTAACAGACCAAAGCCGTGAAAGCTTCCATTCTATGTTATTTTTATCGGTTTCCTTTAGTTTACTAAATTTTTAAGTTCGTTTTAATATGTTAAACATTTTATTCAATGAATAAATATTGTGTTGGCCAAGTTAAAAATCTGTTGTAATATTTCTCTTGAGTCCGTCTCTGCCAATATTCTTTTTTCACAAATAAAATGGCACTTTAAAAACATTAAATAATTATTCTTTCTAATAATAAAGTATATGATAAAATATTAAACAACGTGTCAACACAAAGTAAATTAAAAATCTATTATTGAAAAGTGAAATACAAGTTTAGCTGATCAGAATATTTAGTTCAATTATTTAATATTACATGTTTAAACATTTATAGCAGGATTTGTCGACAGCCTCAGCGTAAAAATGTTGCAACATGTACTGAATGAAAAAGTGGGATCCGCATCTCGGACCGTATTTTTACTCGCTTTCCGGGTCAACAGACCTCTGCTCCCAGGAAGCGCGTGCCAGAACACATTAGGGATAAAAAACGTTCGCCATACGAACGCTCAAAGAAATTATCCCAATTTGTGAAGTAAATCGCTACTCATTTAGAGATTTGCCGTTAAGAATTCCTCGGGAATCAAATTGAACTGATAAAAGTACTTTATTTGTATACAAATCATTACACTATTCTAAAAATAATAGATTAGAAGTCTAAAATAAATTATAAATAATAATAATAAAATAACGAAATGCCAATTTCGTCAAAAATCTTGGTCAACTTATAAAGTTCCGCTAAAATGGGAATACCTAATATAACAAGTTTGAGTTATTCTGCATTGATAGCATCGAATAAAAATTGTCTCTAATAATAAAATATATAACCGATTCATTACGTGGATTTTTAATTAAAAAAATAATTTCGCTAAATGACGAATTAAAAGAATAACCACATTTACTTGCTCTCCAAGAAGAAGAAACCAGTGCTTAGCTCAAGCTTTCGCATCTCTTTTAGGTACTATTTTGAATGATCCCTCATTTCGTATTTCCTTAGTTCTGAGAACAGATCAATCCCTTTGCCAGCCACATCAATGTACTTGCGGCGAAATTGATTATTTGGGTCTGCATGGCCTATATTGCCGCAACAATGCAGGAAGATGGTCCCGCCACAGCAATATTATTGACATTTTAAAAAAAGCGTCGGTACCGGCTGAAATTCCAGCAATTTTAATACCAGTGGGAATTCTCAGAGCAGATAGGGCGTTTGGGAAGAAGGTTTGGAGACACGTTGGTTAAATCATACAGGAGAACCAGCCAGTCGCGGAAATAAATAAAAGGTAAAAGGATTCTGAAATCACTACTTGTAAAATTTCATTCCTTATTTTTGTATTCAAACTTTTGGTCCGTAGAAGAAGACGCAACCAAAATTACCAAAGAAATTGGTTATACATTTTTTTTCTTTAACTAATGTATCAAAATCAACTTCTGACTTGATTAAAAAAATATATATTAGCAATTCAACACTCTTTGTTTTTTTTTCCTTTTTCTCTTCGTTTTCTTGCACGTTCCTGGACAACATAGAAAAAACCTAAAATTTACCAAAATATTTAGTACATTTAAATCAAGAATGACGGAAGATGTAAACCTAATTAATACCTACAGATATCATTACAGTTTCATCATCTGAAGATGTAAACCTAATTAATACCCACAGATATAATTACAGTTTCATCAAATTATGCGAAAGCAGCAGATGTCTATAGGAACTTTCGGTCATAAAATAAACGTAGAATATACTTCCTTCATAATGTTAAGGAACACCCCGTATAGTACAAATCATTTTTGTCGGGGTGGCGATTAAAAAGTATTTAATTCCTACAAAATTGTCTATCGATGTATTTTTTAATACGGTTTTTTTTAGAGGCCGAAATTTATCTTAACTTCTACATAATCTGCATAACTCACATCTCCCTTTATATATTTAACTGTAAAATTGCAACATGGCTGTGTCCCTGCCCCTGGAGAAACGGATTTTACAAGAGAACTTAAATTACATACTGTTTTAAATTAGTTCTATTGAAAACTCTGATTTTAGGTATTTATGACGTGATGTGGAAGTACCGACCGAGAGAAGCACCAATTTAATTTGAAGCAATTTTGATGCAAATATTATTCGATATCTTTTTAGGGAAGCTTGGACTGGTCTAGTACCTATGATTGTTATGTTGATACTATTCTCTTTTTAGCACCTCTATAGCTAATTCGATCCAAATATTCACTAAACAACCAATATTAAATAAAACATTATATTCTTAAAAATAAATATGTGCAAGTATTACTAACATTTATCGTTTAACAGATAAATTTACTTGCATTAATTTTATTATTTTCTATGTTAAACGGTTTTAGAAGGAAATCTATTGCAAAACAAAACAAAGAATCGATAAATTCACCTTTACTCAATTAAGTCAAGTCACAGTGCTGCCACTCAGAAAGAAGCGTATAATACTCATCGTCTGAAGGACTATAGTCCGAAGAACGGATGTTGGGCTGCGACGTCCGAAAGGACCGGGTGGTAAAAACACACAAAAACATATCACCTTGTAAGTGTGGTGGTCTATTCGACTCGTCGGAACCTTTAATATTTGCAATAAATATTTTTGCCCGCATGATTTCTGTAGTCCACGACTCGTGCGACAGAATTTACTGGTTTCTGCAATAGCTGTTAGATTTTTTCGAAATATCCTAGCCGTCTGTAGACGTCCAAAGACTACAAATTCCATAATCTTCGAACATCCTGAAAAAGTTCTTCGTATTTTGTGACTTCCTCAATTTTTTTACATTAAGACAGACATGTCGATGATATATGCCTTTCTAGTTTTATCCAGCATTATGATGTCTGGGCGGCTATGTCCATAGATCTTACAGTCGTCGTTCTCCTCAACTGGATGCGGTTGGTGGAGAAAGTATGATCAATCTTGATGGCAAATTATATTATTTATTCAATAACTCCAAAATAATTATTTTTGCTACCTGGTCATGCCTTTATATATATTTAGTTTTCGCTACGTATTCGTTTAGTTAAGTTTTATTATTATTATTATTATGATTATTATTATATTTTTATAATTTTATTTGAATAGTTTACAAACGAAATTTATATCATTTGCTATTTTGATTCATTAATGGTTTCATTCCAGGGAATGGAATTTTACCGAAAGTTTAAACATTAATTTCATTAAACGGCCGTTTTATCTTGCCATAATGGCTTCACAGCAAAATTTTACCAGTTTACCCCTACAGCACACTTGGTTTATGTCCAAAATTTTGAGGTCCGTCCGATACGCAGCTCCTTATTAAAGATTTTTTTAATATTGTGTGAGGTAACCAAATACTAGATTTTTATCAAAATATTCCCATTCCGTTGATTTTTGACCAAAATTTCGAGTCAATCTAGAGACCCTAAAGAGCAAAGCTCTGCAAAAACATGGAAATACGATTTTTTCACGACTACAATACTTCCCTTTTATGAGGGGGGTAAAATATCTCGTAAATAATTCGGATTTGCCGACTCAAAATGGATGAGCCTTGCAAACACAGCAAGAATTCATAAAAATTTCTTACTCATAATACTAGCAATCTTAAACATTTCAAAAACCTACCTAATATTTTTATCTAACTCACAAGATCCTGGCATCTTTCAGACCTCCATGTCCGAACCTAAGAACATATTCTTACCTGCAAAAAAAGACATATTTTAATATACAATTGTTTGGAGTACAGGGTTTCTCGTATAATTAGACAGCGCCTACCACGTTTATTATAAGAGATAGACAATAATCTAAAATACAAAATTGTAGGGATTGTTCTGAATTACCAGAGAAAACAAAAGAACATTTCATATTAACGAAACGAGCATCAACTTTGTTATTTGAAATGGAACACCCGGTATAATATAGTTCTGGCAAATGAATCTGTTTTTGCTGATTATATATATATATATATATATATATATATATATATATATATATATATATATATATATATATATATATATATATATATATATATATATATATATATATATATATATATATATATATATATATATATATATATATATATATATATATATATATATATATATATATATATATATATATATATATATATATATATATATATATATATATATATATATATATATATATATATATATATATATATATATATATATATATATATATATATATATATATATATATATATATATATATATATATATATATATATATATATATATATATATATATATATATATATATATATATATATATATATATATATATATATATATATATATATATATATATATATATATATATATATATATATATATATATATATATATATATATATATATATATATATATATATATATATATATATATATATATATATATATATATATATATATATATATATATATATATATATATATATATATATATATATATATATATATATATATATATATATATATATATATATATATATATATATATATATATATATATATATATATATATATATATATATATATATATATATATATATATATATATATATATATATATATATATATATATATATATATATATATATATATATATATATATATATATATATATATATATATATATATATATATATATATATATATATATATATATATATATATATATATATACCTTTATCTCTAAAGATACCCAAAAAATTTGAGCAAAATCCTCCCATAAGAGTCAATTAAACGGGATCTACAAACTGTATTACAAAAGACAGAAAAACTGTTAAATAAAAAAGATTTAAAATTTTATCTGAACCGCCAAGATGCAATAAGAAGCACTGTGTTTTAAAGAGAGAGAACATTCTAACTACATATAGAAACACAATGGCTCTTTGGGCAGGATTTTTGAAAACATTTTCGGTTGTCTTTAAAGATAAAGGTATCAAGCCTAGTATATTTGTAATCAGCAAGAAGAGACCACCAGTGGCGGCTATTAAGGTGAACTAGGTGAAGTGCTACTTCACCAGGAAAAATAAACAAGCAAACATCTAACTATATTTATTATATTATATATCTCTTAAAATTTAAGTTTTTACATTCATTTATTCACCTAATTGGCAAAAAATAAACTGTACATCTCGAATAAATATTTTACTTTACCGTTGGCGGCATGTCTTTTTAAAACTTTCAATCGAACTTTATTACAACAACTATAACAGTTGTGCAAACCGCTTCGACTTTACTGGAGGTGATATGTTCAGTTTACGATTTTCCTACTACGTTGCCACGACAACGCGTATTCGATAACGTCGAGCGCATAGAAGAATAATGTTAACCAGCGCCATACAACGCTCTCGATGAATTGCTAACGCAGTACACTATACCCACGTGTTGTTCAGTTTGGGGTGGTTGTTTACTTTTATTTTCGCGGATTTCGCTAAAACCGGTTAATTCCTTTGCAGTTTGCAACATTCTAACTACACATAGAAATACAATAGCTCTTTGGGCAGGATTTTTGAAAACATTTTCGGTTGTCTTTAAAGACAAAGGTATCAAACCTAGTATATTTGTAATCAGCAGGAAGAGACCACATTTAATAAAACCATACCATATAGGGTGTTCCACTTAAAACAACAAAGTTGATGCTCATTTTTTTTATTTTCCAATTGTTATTTGTTTAGTTTTTAGCAAACCCTGACGGTTCAGATAAAACCTTCAAACTTTTGTATTTAATATGTTTTTCTGTTTTTTTTTCAAATAAAACTTGAAGACACCGTTCAAAATATAAATACAATATATTGGTTTAATTTTAAGAGTTTGAAAAAAAATAAATATAAAATGTGTACGTTTTATTAAGTAGTTTATAGAAAATTATTATTTTTAGTACAGGATGTTTCAAAAATGTCAAATAGACCTATCTTTGGTGATCATAAATATTTAAAGTGTGATATCTTTGTAGAAAATTGACATGACAATATGTCAGAGAGAAACTACTTGGTGGAGTCAATGGGAACACATTGCGTCTTATGACTGGCAATTTTCGAGACTAAAGATAGTAAAGATACTGTAAAGATAAAGGTATGAAATCTACTATATTTACATCGGCAACAAGAGGTTCATTTAATGGACTTAATATAATAAACAGGATGTTTAATTTAAAAAAATGTATTTAGTCCTGCTTCAAAATTATGAGTCTATAACTATTTTTTTCTATCTCTTAAAATTAAATCAATATTGGGAGCAATGTGTTGTAATGTAATGTCATCATCAGAAAAAATAAGAAAAATTATAAAAGTCGTAAGAACATACATAGCATAAACACATGTTTCTAATTGCGCATATTTTACACTTTTTCCTATTTTCTACGGTACCATATTGTATGTTCTCTCTAAAATTTTGTTAGATTTTGGAGTTTTTAAAAGTCTGCTACTATTAAATTGATGTGGACGTGACTGCTATAGTTTACGGCGGAGGGTTGTAGAGTTAATTCGAGAATGGTGCAATTTTACAACTAAAAACTGGTATCTTAAAATCTAATATATTTCTACATATATGTTTTGTTGTTTTAATGCTGACACACTCCAAATCATTTGTAAAGAGGGTAAAAGCCATTAAAAACTAATTTACAAACAAATAGAATTTATTTGTCCGTAAAGCAAATTGCCACTGTAGTGTAGTGGCGTGTCTATAGGCAATTAGTAATTTGTATTCGTTGCAATTACGAAAATAAATAGACACATAAAAATAGAAATTCGTTAATATCAGTGTTCTGACCCTAAAAAAAGACGTTTTCTGAAGCAATATCGGTTCGTCCTATCCATCTTATGAGTAGTCGGTTGTACTGTCGTCATTGGGGTCTAGAGAAATAATTAAACGCTCATCAAATTTCCACATTTCTTTATCATCCTTAATTACATGCTCTACAAAATAACTCCAGTTTTGGAAGTAGGCTTGCTTTACAGCCTCTTAAAAATATTTTCAACATCCTTCATCTTAAAAGTAGTGTTATGCCTTGGCACAAAACGTTTAACCTCGGCCCAAAGCAATTTTATTAAATTGGGTTGTTCACAATAATGTGGTGATGGGTAGAAGTCGTTCTAATATTTCGGTTTAAAACCATATATTATGTGAAAGGAGGAATTTTTCGAGCTTCCTAGAATGGTTACTAGCCTTGTCCATAATAATAACGACATATAATCACTAGTGTTCTTAAATGCTGCTAACCTGCCTCCTATAAAGCCATTTTTGTTACTAATAGTTTCTAATATATGTGATTATTAACCGCCTTCTTTTACTAGAAGGCGCTCTAATTCCAATGGCTCATCCTTCTCAGAAAGCTTGGCGAGAACTTGTTAACTTTCTAGCCTTCCGTATCTTACCACCCATGTATCCCTCGTGTGCCCAAGTTTCGCCCAAGTAACAGATATTTAGTTTGTTTTTTTTTTTATTTCTTGATAGAACATTTGTAGTGGCTCTTTTTACAGAAACGAAAACTGAAAAACTAGCCATTTTAAAGAACAATTTCACCTCTTACTAGAAGTGAAACTAGGTACCTAATGGGCTTGGACAGGTGTATATTACATACAGCGGGTAACAAAGGTACGGAAACTGCGAAATAAATTCAGGTACCGCTTATCTGAATTTAATGAAAATATATATACTTATAAAATGTATGAAATGGTATGAAATTATGCCGGATACAATGGCCAGTTCCACATTGCTGCCAAGTTACCTTTTTTCTGTTATAAAAGGAATTTTTTTATATAATGGAACAACCTATATTATATTACTTTTTTAAATTCTGCGTACAATTCTCAATACTTTTTGGTTAAGAGCATTTTTTATGAAAGTCAACAATTTTTGCGAAAATAAGGGTATAATATCCATAATTTAATGTGTTACCTTTTATTAAAATACCTGCAAGCAAAAAGGTTACCAATGTCAGTTTTGTTGATTTACAAATGACAATGTCAGTTTTGTCGATTTACAAAAGTGGATCGTTTAACTGAAACCCAACGAATTGAAATTTTAATTATACTAAGTTATGGGGATAGAATGCGAAACCTGCGAGATGTTTGTAACATTTTTAATGACAAATATTGCTAACAAAAATCCAATAACTAAATTTACCGTAAGTAAAATTAACAAAAAATTTCGTGAAACTGGAAATGTTAAAGATGTTGTACATTCTAGCCAGACCTCAAAGCGCAACAAATGTAGTCATAAGGCTCTGATACACGTATTCACTAAAGAAGTTCATATTTAGACTAAGTCTAACTTAACACTTGTAGGTTTGTGATTACATTTTTAACAATTGAACAAATAATTTTTCTAAATTTTCAATTACAAAATGACAGTGACATAAGCGAAACATAATTAGCGAACTAAGAATTTGAAGTACCACGGGGGTAAATGTTTTGATCAGTTTAAAAGAAAATCCGCTCGTTTTTACCAGAACATTTGGAAGAGAAAATTACTCACACATGTCCGTAAACCGACTTCTAAAAATCAAAAAGTTTCATCCATACAAAATAACTCTGGCGCAAGAACTCTCTAGGGATGATCACGATAGGCGCTTGGAATTTTGTGAAATCATGATGTCCAGTTTTCATTAAAAAACTAAAAATGTTTCTTGTATAACAGAAAAACTGTAAACTTGGCTGCAATACGGAACTCGCCACTGGATCCGGCATAATTTCATACCTAAGTGTACATAATTTCATTAAACTCAGGTAAGCATTACCTGAGATATTTCGCCGTTTCCTTACTTTTGTTACACTCTGTATAAGCGTCCTATAGCGACAACCCAATTCCCAGGTATACTTGCAACACGAGTTAACAAAATTATCACAGGCTAGGATAGTTTTACTAACAAAAAATACATTTATTGTCAGTTTTATCTTTTCCAGAAAAAAAATCTAAACCTTTTTGAATTCTAGTACATTTTTATCATTTTTTATTTTAGTAAATTATTATAAAATACAATTGTGATATCAACTTCTATATCTTTTTGATTTATTAAAACTTAAAACACCTTTTCTTCTAAGATGTATTATATTTTATCGACATTGAAACCTTGACAACAACAACTCATAACTATTAAAACATCCAATCTAATCTAACATTCAATCTACAACAGGTCTAGCAGGTCTACTCCACGTATACTAGGTAACCTCCAACATCCTCCTCGTTAAGAAGACAGCTTGTAGTAGTAGGTGCATAAAAAAGTTAGATAAATCTTACAGGTTTCTTTATTGTTCTCCAATATTTAGACACCCTTGTCGGCATGGCCATCTCTTAATTTCTTCTTTGTTCTATTTTTTACCTTCGCCTATTATCTCTACCCTTTTGTCCCGTTCATCATCGTTCTTATTGATGTTCTTTCATTTTCCTTTCCTGTTCTTTAAATGAAAGTAGCCTTTGAACTGGGAGAGTAGTTACTCTATTTTGGGTGTTCACTTTGCAACTCGCACTACACCTTTATTTCCAGGCTACAAGACATCAATTTTCCCCATTGTGTCCCCATGTAATGCTTTATTCTGCCAATATTGATTAGTTAGTACGAACGTATTCGTTCTAAAAACATTTTCTGAAGTTTTCTTGTAAGGTATTGTCTGTCAATTTCATTTAAGTCCCTTACAGCATCATTATTGTTTAGGTATAAAGGCTTTATGAAGTTTTCAGATGAAACAGAAGTTAGATCTTTATCTGTAGATATATAAGTCAACGGTCTTTTAGTGACAATAGATTCAATATTATATAACATTGTATAAGAGTTCTTCATAAAAGACACAAACATTTTCCAAAATGCTCCTTTAAAAATCACTCTTTCCCATCATCCTCCCCACTTCAAATCACAATATTCTTGAATCTTCTTCCAATTCAATTTTGAAAAATAATTGTTATGCCTTTCTCTTCTACTTATAAATCTTCTTAAAGCACCTATGAAAATTTCTGCATGCAATGACTTTACTAACTCTAAATGTATAACTCGATAACCTGAGTAAACCAATCCAAGCTTGTTCATTTTATTTTAGAAACAATGGTCCCGCTAAATATACACCTCTAAATACAAAAATATTAGACCTGCTTTAAACTCGAAGAAATTGTACATATTTCTCAAAGAGACCTAGTTTTAATAACAAACATAGAAAAGGACTACGAGTCTCGGTTTCAGTAAATTATAATTTTACATTTTACAACATGACAAGTGTTTCGCCCTTTCGGGCATCATCAGACAAATAGAATAAAACACACTAAAGTACAACAAAACACGCAACTACGTATTCATATTTGATTGACACGGAGATACTTACCGAATAAAAAATAATTAGTTTACATAAAGATTAATCATTTCTACATCTAATAAAAAAATATTTAATTTTTAGATTTCTCAATTAGCCAAACGAAGATGTGGTATAACAATCAAATGTAATAATAAATTCAGATTTATTGTAATACTTCATCAAAAATCTCTCTCCCACTGACGCAGAAAAATGCAATCATGCCGCTGCTGTTGCTCTGGCAAGTTAATTTAATCAAATCAAGTCAACTTTGCCTGAGATTTGTAAACAAATTATGAAGTAATATTTTAAAAAATAATAACTTCAAAAACATGTATATCCAGTAATCTATTTTGTGTCAAATTAATCCAGTAATCATTAACTGCTTTTAAAAGACTAAATTTTGTTTAGTTTTAGTAAAGCAAACTTTTAATCTAGTCATAGCGCAAACTGCATATTCATCCTATCCAATTTATTTTCTAATTTACTGCTCGAGATACAAGTACCTAACTCACTTCAGAGGCGAATGTCAATTTAAAAATATCCACGTATACAGAGACCGAACATCGGAAAATGGGGCGCGATCAAATCTTTACCTGCAGAAATAATCGAAGGTCGGCTAATTTTATACTAACAAATAAGTCAAGTTCAAAACAAATAGCAACACAGGGCAAAGATTGCGAAACAAAGAAGTAAAGAAAGCTAAAAGTACACCGATAATCACTGGGAAACAAATTTTACTTTTTTTTGTTTCTTGAACAAAACCTATTTTTTTGGATTCAACTACACCTAAATAACTAAAAAATACCTGTTAAAGAATTCAGTTGGCTCGGAAAAAAAATCTAATACCTATTAAAGAACTTAGTTGGTTCGTAAAAAATATCTAGACGCTTCTTAGCCTGCCTTTTGAAAGCAACTTATGGGGCATCTATCGTAATAATCCAGCAATAGTCGGCTAATAACAGTTCCATTTTCCCTGATACGTTCTTTCCATGTTCGAAATATCCTGGTCAAACCTCTAACCGTGCTCGTCACTTACAGCACCATAGTTTTACGGAAAGTAATCCAGGTGAGATTCCAGGAAATAAATTTCCAACAACGTCTTTATAGTTCTCTACTTTTATGTTTCACAAAAAATTCGTTGCAACCATTTTATTTTGTCATGTCATTGGCCAAATGTTTCCTAATCTGGGGACCCACAAATATTCCCTCTTTAATTTTAGCGTCACTGATTCTAGGGAACTTATCTTTTAAATAACTGAAAGCACGGCCTTCTTTGTCCATGGCCTTCACAATGTTTTTTATAAGTCCTAATTTTATGTGAAGTGGCGTTAGTAAAATCTTTTCAGGTGCAACTAATGACTGGCTGGTTACATTTTTCTTTCCTGGCTCAAAAGACTCTCTCGGTGGCCAAATTTTCCTTCTGTAGATATCCAATCGTGCTCGACTGTTCCATTCGCAGAGGAAGCAGTAGTATTTGGTATAACCTAGCTGCATTCCAAGTA
This sequence comes from Kuschelorhynchus macadamiae, assembly GCA_030620095.1. NCBI lineage: Eukaryota > Metazoa > Arthropoda > Insecta > Coleoptera > Curculionidae > Kuschelorhynchus > Kuschelorhynchus macadamiae. The sequence goes on along the minus strand of JAUTXW010004451.1, from coordinate 666,040 downwards.
AAATCGCCACAACTTTTAAATCCCCACAAATTTACCATGAATATCTTACATATTGTATAGTCTCCAGTAACAATTTTAAACTGTTATACGTTTCTTTCATGTGGAATGCATGACCAAAGGGACTAAAGGCAACTTATTTCTATTATGGAATAACACAGCTTTTAGACTTACTTTTGAGAAATCAATGAAAAATCTCAATATTTTGAATCATAGTCCAGTTTAAAGCAGTCATTAATCCCTCAATGTTCCTACAGGCTACCAAATTGTTTTCCATGTTAAAAAATGGTATTAAGTTTTTCTGACGGCTTCGGTACATAAAAATTCCATTGTTGCAAACGAGAGGCCAACAGTTCTGCTTTTTTCTTGGGCAATTCTAAATCCCCTATAAGGTCGCTTCATTCACTTTAACTTATTTTCTGAGGCTTTCTTACTGAGAAGTTCACAGACATGGGAGTTTACCTTTGAATCCGTTTGATGAACATAAGAATCAAGAGTATATTCCTGAGGTGGATTAGGTACAGATAATTTGTCACTATGAGGCACCGGGCGCATGGCGAATTGTAAATTCGGATACTGAATCGCACACCTTTTTTTTTCTCCGAAAAGCCTTTTTTGATAGGAGGTTTCAAGCAAAAGTTTCAGTCTGGTTCTCACCAGATCATAGCTACCCGCGAATGTTGAACGCACATTTATTGCAGCAGCTATGGGGAGCCCAATTTTTTATCCTGGTTTCCAACTTTGCAGCCAAAAGTCTGTGGTAAGTCTCTTTTATCAAAGGGCTAAGAGTACGTTTTTGTTTCACAAAAGTCACTTCACCACATACATAACAAAAATGATCCGGCTTATTTACACAAACTCGCGACATGTTGCTCAAAACTCTCTAATTTCACAAATACGAATAGCTCTCGATCAACTGGTGGTTGAAATACAACTAACTAACAATTTAGGATTTACATTATATGTGTTTAAACCCCTTGTAAAGCACACCTCGTATAATAAATCCAGGTGTTTTTCATTTAATGGCCGAACTTTCCCATACATTAGGGGCAGGTAGGTAAATTATAATAAAAATGGATCTATAAAACTGGAGCCAACTGAGACTTTTGCAAGACAGATTGTTAATTAGTATAATAAAATAAGTAAGATTTTGCTATTTTGCTCTCCGAAACATTTTTGCTGTTCCTCAGTGAATTAAAACACCATCAACGGTCTTAACTTGAGACACAGTTATTTTGACTTAGTATGACATTAAAGTATTATGATAAGATACATATATAGGTATAATCAAAAATCAAATAACATACCACATATTTTATAACGCTTAAAGAACATTATTCTATAATTGAACTTGAAGTACATCGCAGACAAGTTGGTTAGTTGCTGCAAGTTTTAAACTATTCTGCGTTTTACCAATTTCGAATATTTGGTAATTTTGCGAATTTTGGTAATAAACTGAAGTAATTCATTTTAAATGTAAATCAAATGTAAATCCTGTAGTATTCGTGGTAGCTCATTTGGCTGAATTATTTAATTTGGAAAAAAATTGTTCTGGAAAAGCACAATTTAATATCCACTAAAATGTTCACCTTTTTTCACTGCACTCACATGTAGCGATTAATTAAAGTCAAATTTAGGTCTCTTGAAATCACCACTTATTTGTTAACTTCTGTTTTATTAGAATATTAGTAGGTATTAGGTACAATAATTATTCGATCACCAATTGATGCCAGCAATGCTGCTGTATCTTCCCTTTTAGAAGTGTAACAGACAAAGTATAAAGGATCTCCAGGCAGACCTTAGAAGCTTCAGATTTTTAATTCTTCATCACCTTTTAATTATTTTCAAAATAATAAAGTATACTTAATTAGGCCAAACAAACTCGTCGTGTTTTGCTCAACGTCAACAAAATAATTTTAAGGTTAACAGTAACTGTCAAATCGTAATGAGAAACTGGCCTACTTGACGTCAAAAAATACATGCAATTTTCCATTTAAGAAATGGATGCTACTTCCAACCTTTGTCAGTTGTTTCGCTAAATCACGTGATTTAGCGATTCGTTAACTAACGAAATGATAAGTGCAAAATCGCACCCCCGGTCTAACACTTAAAACTTTTTAGTGAATACGGGGGTTAATGATTAAATACTATACTTGGTCGATACTACAATACGATATGGAAGCATGGAACCTAAAAGTCACATAAATCGTCTCGAAGCGTTTGAGATGTGGCTCCATAGACGAATATTTAGTATTCCCTGGGTAGCATGCGAACCGAACGGCAAAAGTGTTGAATAGAGCTAGTGATGGCTGTTAAAGTATCCTACCTTGGACACATGTTGAGAGGCAATAAAATATAAGATCCTACAACATAAGATAACGGTAAAGATAGAGGGGAGACGAGAAAGAGGAAAGACTAAATCGTAGTAGGTTTACATTTACAGTATTGAGCATGTCTTCCATTTGACAGAGGATGAAAGAAAGAGCTTTACGAAAGTTTCATAAAAAGAGTAAAATGTTCGGAAGAGGTCTGAAGACTGAAGGTAAATTTAGTGGATTCGTTATTTTGGCGGGAGTTAATTTGGCTAAAATTTTGATAAAAGACATATATGTTTTAAGAAAAAACTCTTGAGTTGATACGTATTTAAAGGTTTCGGTATTATTTGACCCATCAAATTCTTTGGTTTGTTTTTGTCAGCTTTAATTTATTTTGCTGATTTTTTTGTCAGATTCGTTTAACTTTAGATATTTTTTAGTGTTCTCACTGCTCCAACCTCTTTAGATTTTAGCAATATTTGATATTTAAAAAACTTTTCCGAACTTTTGTTGACCAAATTAACCCAAAATAACATACTCCAAATTTTCTCTCGACAAAATAAGTTAAACTACAGCATTTTGCATAATGTGTAAATTACACTAACTATGAATTCTGCGCCGCTCCTACTGACTCACCTCCCCTTAATACTAAAATATGTACCCTAAGCAAGACATTATCACCTACAATAATGACATCTTTAATCTAAGAACTAAAACATTACAATTTATATAATTATTTTCCGTTTTACATCAAATATCACCCTACCACGACGAATACGTTTGCAAACATTGTCTTCTTATTTAAATACCATACATGCCTTCAGTAATAGCAGTACAAAAGTGGTTGTTGCTTTGATATCAATTGCGCTAACAAATTTATCTTTATTGGACTAGTTTGCAAATTAAAAAAATATATTATTTAACTATTCAGGTTTGTATTTGTTTATTCGTTAGCTTTTTTATACAACATTATACCTTAATGCTGTCAATATAGAGCTGTCATTTATTACCATCGTTTACAAAATATATTTATAACTTTCAAAAATAAAATAATGAAATCACTTCAAATACCGAAATATCAGTCTTGGCAGTGATATCTACGAATATGTAAACGACAATTACATTAAGAATTGGAGTCCATGTATCATGTTAATACAATGTAGGGTAACAATTAGTCATTCAAAAAGTAACAATGTATTTTGGCCACACAGTTTTCAGATAAGATATATTTTAACTTTGTTGAATGAGTGTAACAATCCTCCCATTATTGGCTTCATATATTAAGATTGTTAAACATTTAAAATATGAAAATTAATACGTTTTAATTAAAATGTGAACATATTCATTTAAAAAACATACTGGAACTATGAAGTAAAACTCGTTTTATACTCTTTAAAATTAAATCATTTCCTCATCCCTCTCTATTTAGGACATAAATGCTCATGGAACCAATTTACTAACCGATTCTTGTGAAGATGAAGTTGAAATAGTTGGAGATACTTAATTTGCTCATTATTTTAACTGACTGAAGCATATATTGGCTCAATTAAAACGTCAAAAGTATTTTATGAACGATGGCGCTCCACCACTCAATATCCCAATTTAATTTCAATATTTGGATGTAATGCACCCAAATCGTTGGCACAGATTACACCTACTAGATTAATATCCGCCATATACCCAAATTTCGTAGCCTTAGCGGAATAGCCGTAAGAAATTTATTGACGATTGGCGCTCGCCAACTGGAAAAACGACAATAATTGGTTCCGCGCTGTATCGATAAGAATAGTCCCATCTGGTAGGTGTAAACTGTACGTTGGCAAGATCGAGGAGACCCACGATCCTGGCCTCCGCAGCTTCCTCACATAAGTTCAATAGATTTTTCTCTGTCTATGAATTAAGAAATCGCGTTGTCACATCATATGAAACAATTCAAACTTAAATAGTTTTATTTTTTCGCTGGCTTTTATTAAATCCACCAATTTCATTAACTCTTCTAATAATTAATTTTTTTGGTTTACTGTGTATTAATACCTGGAATAAATAAGTGCAACGCAAATGGTATTATTTTTTAAAGGAATATCGCGAGATACAACAAAGATTTAAGGGACCAAAAAGCTATATTTTTCATTCGCCTATCAACAAACAGTGACGTACCCAACTTTTCCTCATTATATAAAATAAAATATCTCATAAGGCACTCCCAGTAGAAATAAAAAAGTGAAATATAATGACAAAAATTACTCTCATTATAGCAAAAAAATGTTTCTAAGGCAAGTCCAGAATCAAATAATAAAAAATCGCAAACAACTCCAAAGCATAATCTATTAATGCTCTAGGCGTTACAACTCAATATTTAAAAAATTTCATCGATTTTACACCTGTGCCTTACACATATAGGCGCCTGTCAAAATACCGTTCGATTATTTATTAAGTTTAATACATAGCTGAACAAATGTCAAGGTCGGAACTTAAAAAAAATGATTATTCAATCTCGTGACAGGACGTGCCCAAACCGACCCGCATAGCGCGACAACGCTATGCAATTCCGCTATGAAATATTGGGATCGTATTGTCTTGGCAAACGAAATACACTCTACACACATGTATTCAATTTACATTCGAAACCTGCTTATATTAATGGAAGTTGGCATTTTGTCGCCATAAACACTTAACTTCTTCCAAAACACATATTCCGAAAATGTTCTTGCACTGATCTATAAGAAATAAACAGTGCTGAAGCAGCATAGGTTGTCTGCAAAATAATTATAAACTATTCGCTAATTGTTCTCATATACTTACCAGTCATGAACCATTATAGAAACTTGAAACTGATATCTTCCCTGTACTTCAAAGGTATTAAAATGGAAGTATTACATAATCCTTATTGAATGAAGGCAGTTCAAATTTATTCTGACTTCTTCCTATTAATAATTTATTTACAATTTTTGGATTTATTGCATACTTAGTAATGTTTAAACGAATTACTGCAATAAAAGCGATTTACCTGAAGAATATATCACTACAAAAATGAAATGAGATGAAACTATTGGCGCTCCTTTGTTTTGTAGACCGTTTATGCAACCAAAAAAAAAGACTTATAAAATAGATACATAATGGAGTCAAACTACCAGAAATTTTCGTGAAAAAGGAACTGCGCTTTTCCTCGGATGTTTTGCATAAATATGTTTGTGGCATGACAAAGGAAAGAAATCCTTTACTTAGTTACTGCATTTCTCAACGACCAGAAGTCATATAATCGTGAAAAAAATCACCCTCCCAGATCTTTTCAGATGTTCACGATTCAGGATCCCTAGATGCCGAAATACTTGTTTTCTCAATTCCGGTAATGTTTTGGTCAAAAATTAAGGGTCACTTGTGTTCACATTACACCAACGTAACAACAAAAGTACCATAATCCCTGGCTGGAACATGCCGCAGGCGCAATGGTCCATTTCAGAAAAACGACGATCGCGTCTCCGATCTTTTTAGTTCTCCCAATAAAATTTGGAAATGAACAACGTAATTCAGTTTTCAATGCCGGTCGTAGTATTAGCCAGGGAAGTAGTCGTTTCTGTGATTCCATTTTGTTATTAAGGGTCGTATGGCGCTGACATGGAAACATTTGGCGGCCAACAAATGGCGGCCCAATAAAATGTTACAAAATGTATTACTAAAGAACTACTAATCCAATTTACCTCAAATTTTGTACAAAAATCAAGTGTGATGTAGGACTAAACTAGTAAAATTTTGATGAGGAGCCATTACGGGAAAACAAAATGGCGGCTTAATTGACTGTTTAAAATATCAGTATCAAAAAACTACTTGCCCAAGTTGAAATTTTGCACAAAACTTGGGGTGAAACAGGAATGGGTTGGTAAAATTTTGTTTATCTCATATGGCAAAAAATGGCGGCTTAACTAAATATTTAAAAAGTGGGTAAAATTCAATTATAGAATAGAATAAAGACCTTCTTTTTTTGAAGGAAATTAATAAATGCCATAATTTTCTTTGGTATTATATATTTTCACTATTGAGGGCGAAATGAAATAATCTTTGTTTTTCTTTAAAAGAACTATAGTTGGAATTATATAATGTTATAATTATTAGAGTAGGGAAATAATTAGTTATATTATATTACACAGTACGTGGTGTATTGCACATTTATTGATTATAGCAATATTTTTACTTTTTTGCAGAATATGATCCTAAAAAGAAGGGAATGACACAAGAAATGATGTCAAGTATTTGATACAGTATTTTCATTTACCTTTCACATACTTAGTCAATATAAGGAAGAACAATCACCGAAGCACAATTACAAATTCCTCGATAAGCTATTTTGTTGATTCAAATTTGAACTCGACCATTTTGATTGTAGAAGATATACCTGTGTAAGTATTAATTGTGATTATTTTTTTTTTATAAAGAAACTTACTATAATATTAGACTTAAACAGATTAGGCTAGTATAATTCATAAGCTTATGTTTAGCAAAGTCTACTGCAAAACATAACTACGAGTTCGTTATTATAACAAGTTATCAGTTTACAGTATCAAACAGAATTTAACACTTGAAACCTTGTTTAATTTGACTAATTGTTTTTGCACTGATATTCTGTCGGAAAACAGCAGCAAGATAATGCATAGCAACTCAACTGATGAATGGTGCACTTATTTTTTTATTATGTCATCCATTAAACTTTGTGCTAGACACCTCATGTTTTATATGTTTGTCTAATTTCTTACAGTGTGATACAAATATGTTTGAAATGTTTGTTTTTCCTTGGGTTTTGCTAATTGCAATTTTTAATGTGTATTTTTAAATTAATCTTTTGTTCAAATCTATGAATCGCTTTTGAAGTTTCACATCACAATAAAAATATTCTATTTAAAAAAATAACTATTATATGACTTAATAAGTTCATTATATTTAATAGAATTTATTTGTTTAGTCCTATGTAAAATTGTACAGGGTTACTGATTATATTTTAAATGGTACTTACCCTAGAGGCCATGAGATCAGAAAACTTTAAATACAAATGTTTTTGGGTTTGAACAAAATCATCATTCATTAATCATTCTTGTCGATTATAAATATACTAGGTTTAAACTTTATCTCTAAAGATAATAGACAAATTTTAGAAAAACCCTGCCATAAGAGGCAATGTGTAAGAGATTTGCTTCTTATGATAGGGTTTTTCTTAAATTTCTTGATTATCTTTAGAGATAAAGGTCTTAAACCTAGTCCATTATTAATAATCAGCAAGAAGAGACCATTTGAGGTGTATCTATTATACAGGGTGTGCCTTTTAAAATAACGCAGTCGATGCCCATTTGCTAAATTTCCGATTATCTTTTGTTTGTTTTTCTTGTAAATTGACCAAACCTAAACACTTTTATATTTAAAGTTTTTTGATAACTCATAATAAAGTCTCTAGGGTACTGTTTAAAATATAACCAAACATCCTGTACATAAAATCTGTATAAAATATGAGATGTGTTAAAAATTAAAAAAAACCACATTAATATACATAAAGTAACAAAAGTGAACCAAACTTAATTTTGGAGAAAAAATTATACACCATATACAGGGTGGTCGAAATTGGTCTGTTTTAACAGAGAAAACCTATTTCCTGACTAGATAGAGCAAAACTGACTTAGGTGTCATGGGCTCGATTTCTGAGAAATGTTTAATGGCAAAAACCGCCTGCCGATATTTTCACTGCCAACTGAGATATAGGGCGTTTTTCAATTTTCGGCCATTTTGAAAATTGTCCATAACTTTTTTATTTTGCGGAATATTAACATTCTGCAAAGACATTCTAAAGGCACTTTTTTATGTGCAATCCAGTGGCATACTCAGATTTTTTCTATAGTTGTCCGTTTTATCATAAATAGGCAAAACTTTTTTTTTTCAAATGGAAATCATAGTTGGCTATAAATTATAAAAAATGCTCGCGTTTAGCCCTTTTCAGTGATATAAAGTTGTAGGTACTTATTTTCAAAAATAACGAAAATATTAGGTGTTTTTGGTTTACATCGAAGTAGGCTTTGATTTGTGATGACAATATCTCAATTATGTATTGTTAAGATTTATAGTTTGTTAGCAACTTAAACACAACTTTAAATAACACTAGCTAACGTTATTTTAATTATTTATTATTAATTTTTTTTATTTTTTTTTGTTTACATAGCAAAGTTGAACAAAATTAACAAACTAAACTACTATTTACAGCTACAAGTGAAAATAAAAAATAATTATGAAAATCTAGGTATTTAGTTAGATAGGTTTCTGATAAATATATTTAGAGAAGTTGTTCAAATTGAGCCCCTCCCTGTTGAATACAAACTAAGCATCTTTTGCGTACCGAGTTGCAACTATTTATTAGTTCAACTGGGCTAATAGATGCAAAAGCTTGCCTAGTGGCCTCTTGCAATTCTTCTTTTGTGTGAAAGGTTCTTCCTTTAAATATCAAGTCCTTCAATCTTCCCCACAAAAAAAAATCTAAGGGAGTTAAGTCACAGGACCTAGCAGGCCAAGGTATGGGGCCCCACGTACCAATCCAATTTTCTCGAAATTCGAAGTTTAAAAGATCAGTTGTGATCCTTGCATTGTGCGGGGGACAACCATCTTGTTGATAGTAGATATTTCTGGCATCAGCTAAAGGTATGTCTTCCAACAAAGGGACAATATATGTGCGCAAAATATTTACATAATCATCTGCAGTTAAATTTCCATCGTAAAAATAAGGTCCCACAAATCTTCCTCGGAATATCCCCACCCATATATTGAATCCACACCGACCTTGCCGGTCTTGTTGCACAACTACGTGTGGATTTTCAGTGGACCAGTGATATGAATTATATCTATTAAATATACCAGAAGTATCTACTCTGGATTCATCACTCCAAATAATATTTAATGGAAAATTCTCATTCTCCATGAATTTTTGCTCATACCACTGACAAAATCTCAATCTTCTAGCGGCGTCCCCTTCACGGAGTTGATGAACTCTTCTCGTTCTGTACGGTTTGAATTTATGTTTTTTGAGTATTTTTAAAACGGTGGTCTTTGGAACATTCGTTATATTAGCCAATGTTCGAGAGGAGGTGCCAGGATGATCTAATACCTCACCAATTATATTTAGCTGCTGGATTTCCTTTTCTTCCTTTAGTTCATAATGTCTTGTTCTTAACTTTTTAAAACTTCCGTAATTTACTAAATTACTTTTTAATGTTTGATAAATTCGGTTATCCGGTTGACGTCGCTCGGGAAATGTATTAAAATATAATTCACTAGCTGCTTCAGGAACTTCGTTAGATAATATGTAACATTTTAACATATCATACTTTTCATAATTCTCAAACATATTTTGTCAGCAACTTAACACAACTTTATAAAGATAACACCAAAACGCAATAATTACACCAGACTACAGTAATCTGACAGCAATATATTCAAAATATTGAACGCGCGTCATTATTCCAAGGCCTACTTCGATGTAAACCAAAAACACCTAATATTTTCGTTATTTTTGAAAATAAGTACCTACAACTTTATATCACTGAAAAGGGCTAAACGCGAGCATTTTTTATAATTTATAGCCAACTATGATTTCCATTTGAAAAAAAAAGTTTTGCCTATTTATGATAAAACGGACAACTATAGAAAAAATCTGAGTACGCCACTGGATTGCACATAAAAAAGTGCCTTTAGAATGTCTTTGCAGAATGTTAATATTCCGCAAAATAAAAAAGTTATGGACAATTTTCAAAATGGCCGAAAATTGAAAAACGCCCTATATCTCAGTTGGCAGTGAAAATATCGGCAGGCGGTTTTTGCCATTAAACATTTCTCAGAAATCGAGCCCATGACACCTAAGTCAGTTTTGCTCTATCTAGTCAGGAAATAGGTTTTCTCTGTTAAAACAGACCAATTTCGACCACCCGGTACATTATACCTATATCATGAAGAAACCTTATTTTTTGTAAGTTAAGTTAACTGTGTTTACCATTTTTGACCAGAAGAGGTTATTTCAAATCCATTATTATGTAATTCTGGGATACCTTGTTAGGTACTGGAAGAAACTAGGTTGCTAAAAGTACATTTTGTAAGGATATATTAAATATTTATACAGGATGTCCCAAAAATGTTGTATAAGGTGCAGCTGCTGTTTTTTTATTATGGACTATTTTGTTTTATTAAAGAACAAAATGTCTGGTTTATATGCAATTTGGTAAACTGAGGTTTAATACCTTAAAAAAGACTATACATGAATTTGTAATTCGTTTTGTTTCAAATTTTATTTTTTAAACTTCAATTTACTTGAAACATCTGTATGTTGCCTTTTTTAATCATATCAAATAAAGTATAACTGACTTAAGTCTATGAAAATTAAGATTACTCACAGTGAAAACTGTATTTTGTAACATGAAACATTTTTTTCTCGATTTTTTCTTCAGAATAACTTTATTTTATAAATTCAGTTCTGTCTCTATTTTGTAAGATTTGGAAGTGATCATGGTATCTATTGTTCAGAAAGTCAAGAACTACAACATAAAATATAAAATGTAGGGAATTTCCCTCAAGCTAGTTTTATAAGATTTATGTGTAGTCCTAGTAGCTACCTCGCAATTCACCCTTTCTTATAGGCTTTGTTCAGTATAATTTTTAGAATACCTAGTGGCATTGTGGATTGTGACGTATAAATGACGAACTTAAAGATGGAAATTTTTGGACAATATTCAGATCTCCATTTTTGTTGAACAAAAATTAACATATTTAGTTACGGTTTTCGACACTGTCTAGCAGGCGAGTAACTAAGGGGGGCATAGGGGAGGTAATGTCTTTTTTTTTTGGGATATTGCATGGGCGCCCGCAGAACCATAACTGATGAAAAAAAAAACCAAAAAAGGTCATGCATAGTCCATTTGGTATATAAATGTAATTTATATATGTAATATACAATATTTACATTTTCCAGGGGAGGCAAGCGTCCCCCTCCCCCCTTCCCCCCATTCAGTAACAGGAGTCTAGGGACGCCCCTACGGTGTAGCACTAAGTTTATAGCCTAGAGGATGTTAATGCAGGTCTTCGATAAGTTGTTTTACAGAGTGTTTTGTAAAACACTTGTAAAAAAAGTTTTCCTTGTTTTTTTTTTTAATACTTTAGTTTTTTTTTGTACAGGTTGTTTTCAACGAAATTGTAAAAAAATTTTTTCTCAACTTTTGTATCCCTTATACTATTATTTCTTACCTCAGTTATGAAAAAAGGTAATGTCTCTAAATTTATAAATGCGACTGTTGTACAGGGCTTTCATTTATATTTTGACACCTAGTTACATCTTTAATTATAGAAAATTTAAAAAAAAACTTTAATTTCAAAATTTGTAGGATTATTCCTGTATTATGGTCTAAGAATTTCAAATATTTCTAAAAATTATTGAAAAGTAGAAAAAACTACATAACATGGATTTTTTAAATGTGACACCTTGAATATTATTATCTAATTAAATTAGTCTTTTCATACCGATTATAAATATATGAGTTCAGAGAGAGAGAGAGGACTAATATCTTTGCCTCTTATGAAATGGCTTTTATCAATTTTTTGGATAATCTTTAAAGATAACGGTACCAAACCTGATATAATTGCTAACTTCAGATTAATTTAAGGTTGCATTAAATGGGGCCAGCTAAAAAAAATATAGGTTATGTAATTTCTTCTATTCAGTAATATTTTATATTCTTAGAAAATAATAGTGAAAAAATCCTACAATTATTGTGTTTTTATTTTCTATAGTTAAAGCTGTATCTAGATGTCAAAATATAAATAAAAACATTATACTTATAAAAAACTGTTTTGCATATTTTTTACTTTGAACTAACTTCAAACTTATCATTAGAATTCATTATTATCTATGTAAATTTAGATAATAACAGACCTTTTTACCATTATTTAATAAGTTTCATTAATTTTTAAACTCTCAAATGACCTTTTGATCTGATGGATCATGAAAGTTTAGTTTAAAGTAAAAAGTTCACAATAGAATGGGGTAAGAAACAATTGTTTGATGCATACGGGAGCTGAGAAAAACAACACATCCAGAAAAATTTACATTTTGGTGAAAACACCCTTTATATAAAAAAAGTTTTTTGGTATTCGGGTGTGAATTTTTCTGGGTAGAAAAGAACAATATAATATTTCGTTTTGTAATAGTCATTGTGTGTGTATAAACATTTTGTGAAAATGACAAGGGCTTAGATAATACTCTGTGTAACAGATTTCTTGTGGCCTTTTGCATTTTCGAAGCGATAGATCCAACATATAGTGCTAGGCATTATCGAAAACCACAACTCAATATATAAATTCTGGTTGAAAATTAGTAAACTTGAATTTTGTCTACAAATTTGGACATCAGTACCTAAAATGAATTAATTAATGTAGGGGTTATGGTTATATTGAATAAAAAAAATTGGGTTGAGGTACTATACATGCTGTTGGTTACAAACACAAGTTTAAAAAGCCATATTTATATAGATATTCTTCATATTATCTTTTTAACGAAAATTGGAAATATACCTATTTTATCAATAACGAAGTTTTTTTAATAGCATATTTACAGCTGATTTTTCGAAAAGCAATTTTTTTACAATATTTTTTCTTCTTTTTAGGTATCTCAAGTCACAGTGTGAGTCCTTTGGACCCTTTGTAAAAGAAAATGGTGTGTACGTACATATCACCAGAAATCAGCAGCAATGGAAACTAATTTCAGTTTGTAACAACTTGAACAATAAAAATATAGACTTGATTTTCACTATAAAATATCGCAACACTTTAAAAAAAAAATTAAAGAATTTCATAATAATCAAAATGAAAAATTATTTCATTTATATCTTAAAGATTTATGACTATACTTAAATCTAAAAAAATAATTATATTTAGGCGTTTTATAGATACAGATTTACAGGGATATAGAAAGTTAGAGATTGATACCATTATGAAATTAGTTATGGGTGGTATTATATATGAATCTTTAAACAAATTTCCAAAAGTTAAGGTACGAACGTAGAAATATTTATTTTTCAGTTCCAACTATTTCTTTTGGTAGTTATGTAAACTCTCCAAATGTCAATTTTTAGTTTTTAGACGATAAAGTTACTCTATTAGGTATAGGATCAACTGTGCAGTAATTTTATTATTTTTAATACAATGAAAAAAATGCAAAGTAAATTTTCTTCTTCCCAATCATATGGTAATTATCAGTATCTTTGAAATATATAGCGAGTGACAAAATATCTATTTTTATTAAATGAATACCCTGTCTATTTTTTACACCTATGAAAAGCTAAAAAATATCTTTCCAAAAAACTTCATGCCAAATTTTCTGATATACCCACCTATGATATTTAAAAAACTAAAATTAATACCTCCCTGCAAATGGCCATAATATTTTGAATATATAAATTTCGTAACAGTTACAAATAGAGTATTTCTTAAAAGGGCTTCTTTATACAGAGCATTCCATGTAAAAAATTACACTGTGTTTAATATTTTTTAGTACGAGAAATAATAAAAATATTAGAGAGGGACTACTTTAGATGGCAATCAATTTCCCTCGTACAGATTGTCTGCATATTCAAATAATTTATTAGGCCGTCATTTACTTTTGTCATACAAGATTCGGACTAAACCAGTCTGTCTCTGTTTTCTCACTTGAGTTTTATGCAATTTTATTTCAATAGGCCGCTATTTTGTTTCGCCATATTCTATATACCAAAATGTTTCCATTCCGTTGAAAACTTAAATTCAACTGGATAAGTAGTTTTTAAGCTATGCTGCGTACAGACAGACTGACAGAAGTGGGAAAACATGGGGCCCAAGCACCCTAAAATGCAAAGTTCTGCAAAATTTTAAAGGGTTAATTTTTCATTTTTTACTCTTTTAAACTAATCTAAATGCTAGTGGTTGCCCTTCTTCAATAAAGACTTTTATTTATTTTAAACTTTATAATTAAATGGTAAAAGTATTAACTTCTATTTGTTTATTTTTCTAATGATTTAATAAATCCTATTATGTATTTTAATAATTTTAACACAGAATAAATGTGTAACTTATTTTATTAAGACCATATTACCATTTTATTAAAAATCGTTTTAAAATAAACAATACATTTGGAAAAATAAAAAACATATTCTTATTACCCATTCATTAGATAAATATAGAAAACAAATGTATTAGAAATTAAAGTTGGAAGTTTCATTTTGAAAAAATATTTAATTCAGAATAAATATAACATTTTGACTAGTACGTCTAAAACTAGTCCACTCTAATAACGATATGTATGCATTTATCACTACAGTACATTGAATTTGTAGACAATAAAGACAAAAAACTTAAGCTCTATCTCAAAATATGGCTTACTAAAGTATTCAACAATTGTCTGTTAAAATTATTAGATTTTAGTTTAATGTTGATTCTTTAACAAATGTTTGCTTAGTGTCCTATTTATTTAAAAAGGTGTTATATATCTTAAAATAGTTATTTCCTACCTCGAAATACCTGACACTGTCTTTTAGAATATCATATTCTCTAATGTCTCTAAAATATCTGGAAATACAAGTGCAAAAATATTATATTACGCCTTTATAATAAGATATAATAACATTAAAATCTGTTCTGGAAAAGCACAATATAATATCCACTAAAATGTTCACTTTTTTCACTGCACTCACATGTAGCGATTAATTAAAGTCAAATTTAGGTCTCTTGAAATCACCACTTATTTGTTAACTTCTGTTTTATTAGAATATTAGTAGGTATTAGGTACAATATTATTCACCATCACCAATTGATGCCAACAATGCTGCTATATCTTCCATTTTAGAAGTATAACAAACACAAGTATTAAGGATCTCCAGGCAGACCTTAGTAGCTTCAGATTTTTAACTCTTCATCACCTTTTAATTATTTCCAAAATAATA
This sequence comes from Kuschelorhynchus macadamiae, assembly GCA_030620095.1. NCBI lineage: Eukaryota > Metazoa > Arthropoda > Insecta > Coleoptera > Curculionidae > Kuschelorhynchus > Kuschelorhynchus macadamiae. Next base: position 650,745 of record JAUTXW010004451.1, on the reverse strand, counting down.
AAGTATACTTAATTAATTAGGCCAAACAAATGTGTCGTGTTTTGCTCAACGTCAACAAAATAATTTTAAGGTTAACAGTAATTGTCAAATCGTAATAAAAAACTGGCCTACTTGACGTCAAAAAATACATGCAATTTTCCATTTAAGAAATGGATGCTACTTCCAACCTTTGTCAGTTGTTTCGCTAAATCACGTGATTTAGCGATTCGTTAACTAACGAAATGATAAGTGCAAAATCGCACCCCTGGTCGATACAAAATTGGTTTTTTTTTATAGCAATATCTATCATTTTTTTTTAAAGTTTAGGAGTAGGAGCAATCACAAATGAGACTACCGGTCGTATAGATAAATTTTCGTTGTGGACTTTAATAAAGGAATTTTTCCCATATACAATTTACTGTCGAAATAGAAACTAATAACTCTAGAAACTTTTGAGACTTGAACATAACAACGATGACAAATAAAGAGAAATTTTCGATTTTTCACAAACCTACACATACGGTCACAACCATCAATAATAACTCAATGCATCCATTAGCACACAAACTAGCATTATTTCATAGCATGATACATAGGTTAATTAATATACCTTAAACAAAAGATGATTTATTATTTATTTCCTAATATTTATGTAACATGTATTATATATACTTCTTTACCTTGTAGATGTTTTTGTAACCTGTAAGGCAGGTACCGTAAATAAATAAAAATAAATAAATAAATAAATAAAGAATTTTTATTATCCTTTTTTTTTCGATTCAAAAAATAGAGCTATTTGTCTTGTTTACATCGACCTAATCCAAATGTCTATAGACACTAATTAAATTTAAGTTTTTGTGTTAAAATAGATAATAAAAATTGGCCAGAGGACGACGCACGAATGACTCATGAGTTAGTGACGTATTGTGTTTATATTATAAAAATCGATAAATTCCTGTTTGAGTATTTGTTACATAATATTATGTGGTTGCGTTTTTAAAAATAAATAAATAGTTAGTCATGTATAATCGATGTTTACCTTTCAAAATATGTATTTATTTATTACTGCTTCTACATCACCTATTAAACTCTACTGAATAGGAACAACCAAAATTGTTTGGTTAATTAGTTGTATTAACATCACTGCTCGTTGGAAGAGCCGCATACTCAACAGGATTTACAATATAAAATGGGATCCCAGCAGAGGTCTTTTACCAATCAAATGCACGTTTCTGCCCTTTAGTTATACCAATGGTTTACTGACTTGGAATGTGGGAGTGGGCATCCAGCTGCATAATATACAGTGTATTCCATACTCGATGGTACGTTAGAAGTATCTGGAGAACGAAAAGAAAAATAAATTTGAAATTTTGACTACGGCCATAGGAGGCTGCGCTCTAGCTTTTAAAATTAATTTCGCGTTTGCAGTGTTGCCGGATCTACTGGTAATTGGCATCAACTTTAGAATTTCTAGGGGGGCACCCTGTAGTTTATTTTATTTTTAGATTCAGCTCTTACCATTTCTTAACCGTTAATTATTTTGTGTTTTTTTTTTACCAAAACTATGTGAATTGTTCGTCTCCGTTTTCAAATCAATGTAAAATTTTGATAATATTTAGTCAACATATGGTACTGTAATATTAGCAAAATAGAATCGCCTACCTTTATAAAGTGTCCTAAAAATTAACTGCAATTCATATTTTATAATTTTGATCAAAAGTGACTATTTTTAAATCGAATACCCTGTATATTATTGAAGCATTGGATAGAGTGGACAATTCGATTTTTTTTATGTAAGGTGTTCCTATACCTATTTTAAACCTCTTTCGATTTATACACGATTTTATGAATAATCACTATTAATATTCAACAAGACATTACAGATCTAAAATCCTGTGCTATGATGTAACAACTGCAATACGTAACGATAGTGGCATGATATGTCTCACTTTTTAGTTCATGTTAGATTAAATGCGGATATTTTAAATTTGTTTTAAAGTCACGGCGAGTGCCAAAGAATTGTTGCAGAAGATTTAACGCTCTTTTCCCAAATTGAACCTAAAGAAATTTCTCAGAATTGAACGTAACTTTTTGAATTTCGGAACTCTGCAGGGTCCAAAAATTCAATTTCACCTTATTACTGAAAACTAGAAAAATGAAATTAATGTTTTGACGTATTTTCACGTCTATCATGCTTCAAAAACAAGTGCCAAAAATGATTTAGGAATAACTCGAACATCAATATGGAGAATTTTAAGTAAACATATTATGCATGGCTACAAATTAATTACATTACAGGCTTTACAACCGGATGATCCTCCCAAACGTGTGGATCTTTGCGAAATGCTATTAATTCGTACACAGGAGGATCCAGATTTTCTGAAAAATTATTTGGACTGTTTAACCGTCAAAATAATCATTTTTGGGCTGCAAATCCACACTTTATAAAAGAAAAAGGTTACGAACAAAAATTTAGTTTTAATGTATGTGTTTTTGTTGATGGATGGCAATTTTCAATATTCATTTATGAAGAAAATTTAACTTCTGCAAAATATATTGAAATTCTAAGAATGCGTATATGACTTTTTGGATAATCTAATATAATAATAATATCGATTGAAGAAATTGTTGGAATCAACTGGATGCCTATTGTACCCATGAAGTTTCCTCCGAACTGTAAGATAGGTGGATAAGACGTGAAGGACCATGGAGTTGGCCACCGCGATCTCCAGATCTTCTCCATTAGACTTTTTTCTGTGGGGTAGGATTAAAGAAATATTTTATAAAACACCAGTAAATTCGAAAGAAGATATAGAAAATCAGGTAAGCGCGGTTTTGAATAACTTGAACCATCAGAAATTCAAAGAGCTGCTACCTGTCATGTAATGAAATGTATTACCAATTACATGAAAACGGTCAGTACTTTAAACATCTGACGTATTAGGCGAGAATTCCAAAAATTTTAATCTACTGACATAATTGGTTCTTTTCAGAACCACAATTTATATTAAAAGAAAATCGTTTGGCATTGCATAAGCTGTGGTTACATCATAAAAGACTTAGCGTTTTATATATTATACCCGTGTTCACTAAAGAGGTTTAAATTAAGACCAGGCCTAACTTAACAGTTATAGGTTTAAGATGACATTTTTAACAATTGAACAAATAATTATTCTAAATATCACAATTACAAAATGATAGTGAGACAAGCATAACATAACTGGCGAATCAAAAGCTTTAAGTACCATAGCAACTAGACCTGGTCTAACTCTTAAACTTTTTTAGTGAATACGGGGGATAAATGTCTCTTTCTCGAATATTAATAGTTATAACTATTTATAAAATCGCTTATAAATCGAAAGCAGTTCAAAATAGGCCAAGACACCAAAAACGGTGAAACATATTAAATTTTATCCCTTTATATATTAAATATTTTCTACATTATACAGGGTGGAATAAAAGCATACAAATATTTTTTATATGCATAACGCTAGCTTTTTAATAAAACGGCAAAACAGGACAAAGTTATTTTCTTTTTTTGCATACAAACGCAATTTTTTGTATATAACAGGTTCACTCTAAGGAGATGAAACAGATAAATAAAAACAAAATTAATATTTTAGGTTAGGTGAAGATATTTTTTTATTTTAGAAACTATTAATATTTTTAAAAATAATAAAACAAATATTTTATTGTATATTGTTTGCATATTGCTTTGAACTTCCGTTATTAGATGGACCTCTCTCTTCAACGCTTGAATAATATGCAGGATGTTCCATTTAAAAAAGTCACTTTTGATCAAATGAAATGCAGTTAATTTTTAGGACACTCAAAATTATAGTACCACATGTCGACTAAATAATATTAAAAGTTTACATTGATTTGACGCAAAACACTGAAATTTTATTTCATATAGTGGTAAAAAAAATACACAAAATAATATTTAAGAAACGGTAACAGAAATCAAAAAATATCCTATACAAAAAAACTTAATTGTTTGGCAGAATCTAAAAATAAAATAAACTACAGGGTGTCCCATTTAAAACTCCAAAGTTGATGCAAGTTACCAGTAATTAGATCTAAAAACACTGCAAACGCGAAATTATTTTTTAAAGCTAAAGCGCAGCCTTCTATAGCCATAGTCAAAATTTCAAATTTATTTTCCTTTTCGTTCTCCAGGTATCTGAAGAACGCTCTAACAAGTCCAGCGTTGTTGATGTCTGCACAGCATTGTGTTCTGCTGTAGTACAGTAATATTTCTCTTAATCAAGAGCATACTTTGCTGTGGTTCGGCTGATGCAGGCACAAAGATTATACTTCAGTGATTCGTTTCACAGCCGCCATTTCTGCGTTGAAAGATTTAAACGAACTTAAATCAGTTTGTAGTAAAGACGATCTGATTGTAGAATATGGCTACAAAGATATCAATGAGATCATGCTACGATACGCGTTAAAATAGAAAATGTAACGCATAACAACAATAGTATTATAGAAAATTGTGTGATGATTGGATAACAATGTTTAGAGTTATTAGTATATAAACGTATCCCTCAGATAAAAAAAACATATTGACAAAGCAAAATACAGAAAAAGAGTTAGTTGATTCACGTATGCAGCTGTTAAGATTAAAAAAAAGGTAAATATTGCTATTACAATAAATTATTTTTTCAAGCTTCTATTTAAATTCGCACTTGTATATTAATCTAACAATCAAATCTTGTAAGTCGATACAGTGATACACTTCTTCATGTTCGATTGAGCTGAAATTTTGCCTACATTTGTAAGTTTGATTACAATACAATATTATAAAATTATAATATATATATTAAAATAAAAATAATAATTTTGAATTAAACATTGGACTTGAAATCAAGCGTCAAATTACATTAATATATTTTTAAGTTACTGAGATAATGTTGTCTTTTACATCAAATGTTTTTGCCCTATCAAATATATAATGTACTTATTAAAACGTTTTGTAACGCATAATTATTTCTTGATGCTATTACTATTTTTTATGTTACACAAGAGGTATTTCATGATATGTATTTTCGACATATGATCCTTATTACACAAAAAAATAAAATAAAAAACGAAAACTTTTCGAGCATGTCTAGGAATGCATGTTCTGAATAGCATATCTTCAAATTGTCAAGCGGTAACTATAGTAAATATTGTAATTATTCTTGGGCCATTATTTCAAATTGATTGCTTACCGCGATACTGAAATAGCTCTCCCTGCATCGCGGTAAGGGATATATCACATTAACGCCTAATATGAAATAGAAAGGTTACTGCGTTACAGGAAAAATATACTTCTGTACCGTAGTAAACAATGCGTGGCTTTATTTATTATGCATTCTTTACTGCATTACAGAAGTCAGCATACCTTGTCATGGTAAGGAATGTATTTACACATCCGGGACTACCCGGCCTCGAAATACCAGCAGCTAATACAGATACATTGTAAATTCTTTCCTATGTAGATTTATCTCGGCCCGCGTACTTGATGTCGTTTATGTCATCTAGTTTTTTTCAATGTGTAATTGTATTTTTACAATTTGTCTTGAAACGTTGGTTAAACTTTTGATTATTAGGGATTTAATTATAGAAAACGAATTACCAAAAAACAAGCCCGTTATTTTTAAATATAAATAAAAAAACCGTTATCGTTTATACCATTTTTACCAATCACTGATCGAGTGTCTACCCACATTATCTAGCTAAAATATATATCTGTCCTAGTATTCCATTTCGGCGTTAGACCGTAGATAATTATAAAAGAAAATCCATGCAAAACGACCTTCAGCACCTTGAAACAAGCATTTTTCACTTCATCAACGTGTTATTTCGGTCATATTCAATTTAACAAATCTTGTTTACCGACGAACGATGGTGAAGTTGTAGTGGCTATGGACCTCATTCATCATCTCTCGCAAATTATTTTATTCAGCCTTGCACAACAGGTGAAAAACTCGTTTTGATTTATACGGTGTCAGAATGTATTTGCTGTTTACTTTTTGGATATCGCTGTAATTTGTCTTAGTTTGTGTTTATTTTCAGCACAGAGGGGTAGAATACCCCTTGACGGATAATCTTATGAGGGCAAATCAATTTTTTTTTTACCAGACTGGGAATGCAAATGAGGATAATGTGTTTAACAGTCACATGTGAGTATATTTGTTTTATCGATTTTCATTTATTGTCTAAAAAATATCTAAAAGGATATATCTACAATATGTTTCTAAACAAGGAACTAATTCATCACATAGACAATTCAGTTAAATTTATTAAACCCAGAGTTGGACAGTTATTAAAATATTGAAGTTCGGAGGTAGTTATATTTTTAAATCACATCTTTTAATGGCTTATTTTTTATTAAATAAAGGAATCAGTCAACCATGTTTAAAAATTGTTTATATTATTATAGAACGATTTTTCAATCAGACCTAACTTTTGATATATTATCGAAATAGGAAAGAAAAAAAATAATAAATTTCCTTTACATGGAACTTCCCTCGTTATGAATATTTCCTTTTATTAGGAATAGTGAAGTGTAACCTAATTTAGTTCCGAAAATAGTCATTTAGTAATTACATATAGTAAGTTTGCAAACAATTTTTATTGGACACAATTTTGTTCCACCACATTGGATTCGTACCAATATTTTACCAGTTTCTACCTATGCCACACTGGGCATAATTTATATAAAATTATATAAGCAGTATTTACACTGATTTATTTAGAGCACCATTTTGTTCAATCCTGTTGAATTCGTACCAGTTTATTTGCACAAAATTTGAAATTATTCTAATAAATAAATTTTTCAAGCTGGGTTTTTAAATGTTTTATTAGGTGGCTATTTTGGACTCGTATTTAAATTTTAACACTTAATTTCTATGTAATACTTGATTTTTCCGTAAAATTTTAGGTAAATTATAAAATTAGATTTTTAGTAATAATTTTTTTAACATTTCATAAGGTTCCGACATACTAGATATTTACCAAAATGTTAACAGGTCATCCCTATAAGACCCTTAATTTTTTAACAACATTTGAAGTCAATCGGTTAGTAGTTTTTTAGCTATGCCGCGAACTGACAGACAGACCATCTGAATTGAGAAAACATTTTTTTTTGGCATCGAGAAAACGAAAAAACGTGAGGATAGGTCAAACCTTGGAGGATGATTTTTCATAATTATAGACTTTTTATTTGTGCGCCATTGTTTCCGCCATCTTGAATCCTTACCACAATTTTACCAATTCATCTCTATATCCTCGTTAATTCTTGCACACAATTTGAATTGCACTTACTTACATAAAAGAAATACATTGAACATAAACCCTGTTCAAAAACAAGTCTAATACAAGTTTTTTAAAACTGAATAATTAATCCGAGTTGGTTTTGGAACATTTATCCAATACAAAAACAAGCTGCTAAAATTTTGAACTGAAAATAGCTATGAATTGATGTTGATTGGGAGAGTTATGAATTGATATTGATTTACGATTTTGTTTCAAAATAACTTAAGTAAGAAATAAACTTAAAATAAACATGGTTCAATATCAAGTTTATTATAAGTTTTTAAAACTTAACAATTAATCCGAGTTTGTTTTGGGATACTTATCCAATAACCGCAAAAAAGGAGAAATTGTAATTTCTGATATGTTTTGTAAGTACAATGTTATCCAACGACGACTAGACAAGCGGGTTTCCTCGCCATAAGTGTTTTGATTTGAAAAATTAAAGTAACCATTTATTATATTTCTTCCCATGGATTCCTAAAATGATGAGTAAATAACCACTGAACATCAATTAAAACTGCTACGGCCCATATTGATACTTTTTCAAATTAACAACTAAAAGGCCCTTAGATTTTATAGGCACTTACTTACCTCCAGTACTTCCAATTAACTAAATAAACTAGTTAAAAAAGAAAGCTGTGAGATAAATAAAACAACAAATAAAAAAAACATCTATTAACAAAATGTTGTTAGGTTAGTTTAGGGTTAGGTTGGTCCTAAAAACCTTCGTCTCCGTAGCGAAGAACCATGTATAAGGGCTGATGAACTATTTAAAAAAACTAAATGGCTGCAGGACAACGTGTCATCACAAATCCATATTTTAGAAAAATTCAGTGGCCTGTGTTCACGAAACAATATCAAACAAGATACTAAAAAGGCTAATATAAATTTCTATTCACTCCACGAGTTTGAGCTGAAGCCTTGTCGATCTTTACAGAAAGTGCCCTTCCCTTCCTCAAAGGTACTCTTTGCCCTCTCCTCGGCAGTTCCCAAAAATCTAGCAAGCCGTTCATTACTTGAAAAACTAGCAGTCATACATTTGCCAACAGTGAGAATCGCTACAAAAACAACCATGCGCCCACAGAATGACAGATGTCGACCGAACACGACAAATGACAGCCTAGAGGCATTAACACGTTCACGCATAACCCAAAATTACAATTATTATTATGTAGTCAACAACATAGCCATAAGCCAAACGAAATAGTAAATAATTATTTATCTCCCTAAAACCTGGATGAAAATATGATGAAACCTCTTATTTGAGGCCAGCATTTATTGTGGGCTTAAGATATGATATATTAATAAAGAATACCAAGGGCTGATGGAATAATCGATTTGAGAACAGGTTAGTGAATTTGTTTAGGTAAGTTATAAAGACAGCTGCAAAGTATAATATAAAAATATATATTATATCGCAGTTATAATAAGTATATTAATTACAGAAATATTCTAGTCACACACAGCACTGAGGAAATAAACACGTCAAGACAATATATAGTTCAATCAGAGGTATAATGTTTGGGCACATAATAGATGTTAAAAGTAGAGAACGAGGGAATACCAAAAAAAAACATATCCCAACAAGAGAAAAGGAAAATTACGTCATTACTTACATAGACAGAAGAAATCAAGGTTTTCAAGAACACTACAATTTATGTTAGTTATTTACTTTGTAAAATTTGAGTAATAAATCAACTTAACTTTGTGCATTTTTCCCGTTTCCCTTTTTTTAAATAAATACTCCAAAATTGATTTTTAACTTTAAATTGATATATGCAGTACTGCCATCTAGATGACAACGATCGAACTTGTAACATCGCAAAGTTAGTTACCTTTTAAAATTCAAAATATCATCTCACATAATTTAACAAATCCGGATTGACAGCGATGAGAATATTGAAGACGCATACGACCTACATTTTGTATTATAAAATTACAACTTAGTCGAATACAACATTATAGAAAACATACTGCTAAAATAAAATGTTACAATCAAATGATAAAATATCAAGGGAGAAGCTCACTTAACGTTTGTTGTGGGATGTTAGCAAATCAAATTATTGGACCATTGTTTCATCACGGCTCTCTAGCAAGCCAAAGATATTTACAGTTTCTTTACAACGATATTAACGACCTCTTAGAAAAGTTGCCAATTCAAACCTACAATAATATTATTTGGCAGCAGGATGGCGCTTTACCTCATGCCGTTCGAGAAGTGATTGAATATTTGAATGGTCGTTATGACAAGTGGACTTGACGTCCAGGACTAGCTGGTCATCCAATATAGCTCAAGCATCACGCCAATGGATACATTCTTATGGGGCCATTTAAAGAATTTAGTACATCAATAGCCCAACAAAAATATTGGAGACCTCCAGCAAAAAATTTTAAATGAAATTAATCGAATTAACCAAGATGAGAATAGTATAAGCGACTCTCTGGAAAGATTGAAAAGAGGGCATCGGGCCTGTTTTGAAACCAGTGGAGGTCATATCAAACATAATTATCAAAATATTTGCTGTTCATAATTATATCATTCGGTTTTTATTTTGTTTCTGTTTTATATGAGTCGAAATACGAATTTTATGATTACAGTGACTATATTTGTAATGTTCAATGTAACAAAAAGATATAAATTATAAAAAAATAAAGTTAATTTAATGTTGATATTTCTTGAATAAAAAACTTTTTGTTTTTTTGTTATAATGATGTTTAAGTACATTCCATGATGGAACAGGTAGCGTTATCAATACTAGTGCCAATTTTAGATTTAATTGGAAATATCACGGTATACGAACATTTTCTCAACTGCGGAAAATCGACTTTATTAAAATAAAATAGATCACTTTAGACCAAAAAATATATCATCAATTATTTCAATCCATTTGAAATTCCATTGTTTTTCACTCATCATTTTCAGATTCCACGGAAAGAAATATAATAAATGGCTATTTTGGTTATGCAAATCAATACACCCATGTCGACGAAAACCCGACTTGTCGACTCCTCCTTGGGTAATCCTGTACAGGGTGTCTGGTTATATTTTAAACGGGGGTCTACAAGCTTAACTTTTAGAGACATCTAAAAATATTGCATACAATTTTTGTATGGTTTTCTGTGAACCGTCAGAAGATATTAAGAGAAAATACACAAATGACAACTGAAAGTAAAAAAAGCATAGACTTTTTTATTTTAAATGGAAGAGCCTGTATAATATTATTCCCATAAATGGGCTTCTTGCTGATTATAAAAATACTGGGTTTGGTATCTTTATATTTAAAGATGCGAGCAATCTGACAAAACCCCTGCCATAAGGAGTAAGTAATCGAGAGATCATATATACATAAATGAAGTCAATGAAAGAAATGAATACACTACTTTCCTATGGCAAAGCTCTTGTCAATTTTCTCGGATGTTTTTAAAGATAAGGTATGAAACTTGGTACTTTTATAATCAGCAAGAAAATACCCATTTAATGAAATATTATACAGGGTGTTCCATTTAAAATAACACAGTCAATGCTTACTTCATTTTTTCCAATTGTCATTTGTTTATTTTTATGGCAATCCTGACGCTTAGGAGAAAACCATAAATCTTTTTTAAACAATATTTTTTGATATATCTAAAAGTTAAGCTTGTAGACACCGTTTAAAACATAACCGGCACCCTGTACATACTAAACTCAATATAGCTTTTAATTTATTTAATATTTGCATGCAATTCACCAACCACTTTGTCAAAGAAGTAATCTAAAAGTCGAGAAAGAACTTATTGATGCTATGACGGGAACATCCAAATTTACCGGATTATTGTTACTGGAGGGATTTTCGAAAGGCAAGTTTAGTTTCCAGAATCGGGAGTAAACTTTCAAACTTTCCCAGTCATATTATAATAAACGCTTGAGGGGATTATTACAGATCGTAGATTTATACATTTAAGCTGATAAAGGACCCCTCACAATTAATTTTTCTAATTTTTTGATATAATGCACTTCTCAATGTTCTAATCAACAGTTCTCATAGGCACATTCTAATCATATGACTAGCTTTTAAGTTACAGGGTGTTGAACTTTGCCCAAATCCCATATAAAATATATGGGGAAATCAGGATGACACCGAATAAGTTTTTTCAACAAATCTCACGTATAGTATTTCCTAAAATAATATACTTTGAACAAAACGGATTTGAGAGATATAGGGAGAATAAACATCCTGTATATCGAGCTTTATTTTGGGAAGTTCTATATCTATACCAATAATACAGTTCCGTGACCTGACTAGCTGAATGACTAACTTACAGACAACGCATAGCCTAAACAGGTAGACCAAGAGATTTGAAATTTGAAGGAACTGGAAACTCCACTAAGGAGGGATTTTACAAATTCCATCCGTAAAGAGGAGAATAGGGGTGGTAAAGACTGTACGAAAAAAAATTTTTTAAGTTACGATGATGACACTCACGTATATAGTCTTCAAAAGAAATAAAATAACACGTATTTCAGTATTTTTAAACATGTATCTTCTAAGGGGGTGAACAAGGGTGGCAAAGTTTGTATGGAGAAACAACGCACAGCCTAAACCGGTGTTCCCGGAGATTTGAAATTTGGAAATATACCTTGACTACCATAGGGGTGCATTAAGGAGGAATTTTATAAAATTCCATTCGTTGGAGGATCGAGGCAGTGCTTTTATTTGAATAGTGAATGAATATGTATATTTATGTTCATGTTATCTCTGTATTTAAAGATGTTAACAAATAAAAGTTGTAGAGATAAAAAATGTATACTGGCTTCAATCTAAAAAAAAAATGTTAGAAACGTGAACGAAACAGATCTATTGTTATAAATTCTTATTTGCATATGCGTAAAATAACTATAAAAGACGCCTTTCGGCTTGAAAAAAACACAACAAAAGGATGTAGTAAAAACGGTAAAAAATATATATACAAAAGGAGTAGGTAGTAAAAGTATAACGTCCTTTATTTAGATATTTTAAAATTTGCTTTTCGGGTTTAGAACAATGAATAAAAGCTCCTTTAACTATGAAGTTACCGACGCCCACGTTTCTACCCTATATTTGGTCTCTTTCAAGGCTATTCCAAACGACAAGGAACCTTGTGTCAACAACTAAACTAAAATCGTGCTCCAATATATGACTCATAATAAAATTTCAGTACAGTATTTTCCCTCAAAACACTTAAAACAATATTGACATTAAGTTACATATATATAAGTGACTTTGAAAACATACAACGGGCAACTAAGTTGTACGTTTTCAAAGTCACTTGTATATATGTATATGTAAATTAATGTCAATATTGTTTTAAGTGTTTCGAGGGAAAAGACTGTACTCAAATTCTATTATGTGCGATATATTAGACACGATTTTAGTTTAGTTTTTGCCACAAGGTTCTTTATGGTATGACATAGCCTTGAAAAAGACCAAATATAGGGTCGAGCTTTTATTTATTGTCCTAAACCCGAAAATCAAATTTTAATATATACAAAAGAAATATCAAGAAAAAGAAAATTTAAAAAAACAGCCAATTGGCCTTTATGTGGAATTTTCTTCGTAATGATTTCCACGACATTCAGATAACATCGTTTTTATGCATATAGTTATTTGGCAATAATTATAAATACTATAGGAATTGCAATTTATTTCACTGTCCTTAATAAAAAGGAAGTTTTGTTGATGTAATTTGGTAAAAAAATAGGTAAACATCTTATTGATAGGTAGAAAAGGGCGGGGTGTGTTTTATGTTCATTGTCATTTATTACAGTAGTACTACATAGTTTTCCGAAATTGAAATAAATATCCTAAATCCTAATCGAAATTTCTCAAGAAATATTATTAGTTTCCTGAATACTAAAAACATGTAGTTTCGTTTTTATTTTTCCCGGAAGTATAAGTCCGAAATAAATTGTCTAGCCGGTAACAGTTAATTACTGCTATATTTTGCCGAAACCGCTGCCGTGCAAGAATCCGAATTTATAGTCTCGGTAATACCAATATAGCAATAAATTTCGTACCTTTTCAAGTTTCCTTTTTTATATAAGGCCTTAGTTTCTGATAAACGCTTTATGAACAATTGGAATTAACAGCAAACTACCTAAGATATGCGTGAGTTACAAATGTATAAGTTTGGAGCTTGGGGAAGACACTAAAGTGGCTAGAAGGAATTTGCAGAAAATATCTTTAAACTTAAAACTTCATTTATAGGACCAAGATGTTTAAGATTTTAAAGCCTTTAAAATTTCGACCAAAATCCCAACTTAAAAAGTTTGCACCACTGAAAACCTAAGTTAATTCTGTCACAGTAGGCTTTCATATCCATATAGAAAAATTCTCCTATTTTTAATGAATACACAGGTTGTCCCAAAAACTCCTAGGGATTCAATTCAATTCATATATTACATAAAGTTACAATAACATATTGTTAGATTCACAGCCTACTAAAATGAAATAAAAAGTTGAAATTTCACCAATAATTAACCATTTTACAATTTTGTCTCTTTTTGAATCTAGATGTATAGTTAAAAAGAAAATAATATAATAATACAGTTGTTTTTGAAGATAACAATGTAGTTGTTTTTAAATATTTTTTATTTTGCAAATAATCTCTTAGAAGTATCGGAAGAATATTGTACATTTCTGGAATATAAATTTGAGAGGGAACTATTTATTGGTTTTTAACATTTTATTAAACGAGATAAAAAAGAATGTGACAGGGTACTTCCTCGTAAGTCCATATCTTGAGGTATTTATCTTTAAATAAGAATTCTTAAGAAAATATTAAATTTACGCAATTGGCCTAAATGGACCTAGACAAGTTTTGTTCCTAGTTTTATTCAAATTGGCGTATTTAACATTTAACTACGCCTCCATAAATAAATCTCACTCCACTAGCGTCCATTAATGTTATGATCTCAAGATCCTTACATTTTTTTTTTATTTTACTGAGATCAGATTAAGCTTTGTCAAAGTACATGTTTTCAAATTTTTAACCATAACAAAATCTAGCCAATGATCAGAGTGATCATAAGATATTTAAATACACAATATTTCTACACAATACGATTTACATCCTTACACGTGTTGAATGCATTTTTTAATAATATATAGCCTCAAAAATCTCAATTATCTATACGCCAATGACTCCCACAATAATATTGTTTAAATACATTTCCAATCTATTTTTTTTTCAGTTTAATTAAAATCGTCTCGCATTTTCTCAAGATGTGATTTTTAAAAATAGATATCAACCAAGTAAAAATCAAGTGCCTACGCCAATTTCTTTATGTTCAGATATCTCTCCCAAGTTTTCAACTTGAACGACATTATTTTTATACTTTTATTTTTTTATTTGAATACAAATTTGAATCGAATAGGTTTGACCTCAAAATATTTTTGTTTTTAGGGGATTATTTCATTACTCTGGAGCTACCCTGTATCGGGAAAAAAATGTTTTTCTACACAAAAAATAAAAGAAATTCGAAGTGTTTTTTACAAAGAACGATTGAAATTTCGATAAACGATTTGAAATTTCTTTTTTCCTTTTTAGGCGAAGTCTAGCATATACAAGAGCCACTGGGAATTATTATACGTAAAGGCGCAATAAAAGTAAAGGTCTTCCTCGCGACCGAGGGCTGTTTCATCGTCCTAGGGCTACCATGTAGAGTGGAAAATAATGACTTTTGTATACAAAAAATAAAATAAATGTTAAGTGTTTTGTTTTTGGAAATATTTTATTTATATTTTTTTAAACATACAGGGTGTTTAAATTAAAATTCCAAATGGCGTTTTCTCGGGAGCTAACCACAATTTGTTAAAAAGCGTTTAATTGATGGGGTAAAATATAACTACTTACGGCTAAAATAAAAACGACACACAATGTTTATTTCTCGCAAATTAACGGAGGTATCAAAATTTGGTAAAAGATAATTTTCTAATTGAGTAAATTGTAATTATTAGAAGCAAAACCAGAGTATAGGGTTCGTAACGCCAAAAAAAACACAGCAATTATTGTATAAATTTTAAATCTGCGTCTGTTTATACTTTTTTATTACATTTGCACCAAACTGATTGCTAGATTGGTTTCATAGATATAGCGAGTCTTGAATACTGATTTTTTTTTAAATAAAGTAATGGTTTTAGGACATATATTTTTTAATAAAAAATATTACATTTTTGTTTTATATTAAGTCATGATTGAGTTCAAAAGTTTAAAAAATATTATGTTAACAAACTGAAAAAAAAACTATTATTTTACTAAAAGAGACACTATATCTCAAAGACCAATATAGCAACCAATTTGGTACAATTGTCTTGTTTTTTTCCTTGTCGTCGCGACGCCTATTCCGGTGAAGACGTCGATTTTTTCTAAGCTCTTAATAAGTTGATACATACAGCAAAAACTATCAGAAATGTTGTGTATGTTTTGTTTTTTTTTTGGCGTCGCGAAACCTATAGTCGTGACGACATCGTTTTTATTTTATCCCACCAAATAAACGCTTTTTACCAAATTTGGATATTCTCGTTACTTTCGAAACAAAACAGCATTTGTAGTTACTAGTTGTAAATATCTAGGCCATTGACTTCCAGAATTTTTGTCATGTCATGCGCATTATCAAAATATGGTTTTTCCGCACTTTTGTTACTCTTCAAGATATCAAAGATCTAGGCCCACGACATCCAAAAACTAATCCACTCGAGATCTTGACCTAAACTAGTTAACTCAATAGCTACATTAAGTACTTAAAGTTATGTGTTGCAAAATCTATCAAACAGTAGGAGACTTGTGGTTAAAGTAAGAAATCTTTTAAAAAAATCATGAAATAATAACTTTTGAACCGTTCAATTTTGGATATCAACCCACTGCGTTAAAATATTGGTAATTGTGTGCTCTATTTCTCAGATTTTATTGGACTACTGTCTCTTGGACTCTATATAAATCAGACAATGTCTGCAGCCTGATAGGTTGATGAAGGGTTCCGACAAGAATCGAGATATTAGTGTAGTACGTGAGGATATAACTTTTTTTTTAAATTACAAACCAGTAGGGACGTTAATATCCGCATCGAATCAGTAAGAGATCACTTTTCTCTCAAGAAAAAACATTTTTAATATTTGGCTAAATTATATAGAATAGTCGATTCCAAAAAAAAACAGTAATTTTCAAAAATTTAAATCTCACTGCTGTTATTAAATCCTGAATACAAGTTAGTAGAACTCTTTCAGAGATAATTTCTAAGATGTTGAAAAATATAAATTTGCTATTATTTTTAATATATAGGATTCAATTCAATTTAATTTAATTTACTCACGTCTTGAATGTGGGTACTCAGCTGCGTAAAGAAATTTTATGACATTCGCAAAAATTATAATTCTGCATAATTGTGCTTTGTTACTCAGCCATGTAATTTACCACAAATATGATTCCTGGCAAACATTAAATATGTGACTATTCTAAACACGACTCTTTTGCATCCAAAAAACGGCGACATCTAAAAACAACTTGAATAATAATTACTGTTATACCACTCATATTGTAGATTATTCGTATTATATATTATCTCGAAACCTAATGTTGCAAAAAATATTTAAGGAAATCATGCCAAAAATCCACAACTTACATTAAGGTAATTGCTAGATGACAAATAAACACGATAACTTAAACTGATTATCCCTCTAGAAAATATTTGTCCAAAATGAGTAGTCAGAAAACAAAAAAGTTATAAAAAATTACATTTTGTAATTGCTAATTAGAACAGAAAAAATATAGGCAGTAAAGCATCCTCCGGAAGAGCGGTTTGTTAACAGGTTAACAAAATCTTTAGCTCCAATAGAATTAAGGTTTCTGTAGTTTTCAATCTATTAGGGGTATCGCCCAACGATTTCCGTCTAAAAATGCAGTGGATATTGGTACACATTTGAAACACTGGTTCACAAAATCGCTTCTAGTTTTAATATGATTATTTGCAGATAGGGTAATTCAAAATTAAATAAAATAAACCTCTACAGAAACGTATGCCACTAATAAAAATGTCCTATTCGGATTTTGTTATATCTTCAACTATTTTTACGACTTAAAAAGATCTTTCTGTTTTAAACCGCTAGAAGCAACCGTTTATTTAGATATTTTTTAATTTAAATATGGAATCTAAACGAATATTTCACAGATACACCAAAATAAAAAAAAAATTCCTTTGCCCGGAATTTCCCTCGTTATGATTTTCTTTCCATTTGTTAGGAACAGTGAAACGTGACTCAATTTATTTCAGTTATAGACATATACTGTCATTTCAAACATTTTTATTGGGCGTCGTTTCATATCATATTGGATTCCTACTAATATTTTACCAGTTCCTTTCTACCTATGCAACACTTGATTTATGGGCATAATTTAAAATAAATTCAATAAGCAGTTTTGACATTGACACATTTTGTTACGTCATGTTGAATTCATACCAGTTTATCCCATTTTTAAATTTAATTTTTCGCCATATTGGATTTTTACCAAAATCTTACCAGGTCATCTCCATAATAAATAATTTTTTAGCTATGCCACGAACATTCAGTCCGACAGCAGACAGACAGACGGACCGACGAAATTGAGAAAACCTATTTTTCGACATCTATGGACACTAAAACTTGAAGATCTGAAAAAATCTCAGAGGGTGATTTTTTCACGATTACAATACTTTATAGAGTGTCCGATTAGCTTTCAAATCTCGTTTCCGGCGATGATTTTTAACAAACTTGTAATTTTGAATGTAGTTGTGTTTTAAAAATCGTACTACCTATTGGTTAGCCCTGGTTAGATCTTTTTTTGGGTTGACATTAAAAAGTAAATTTATATAAAACAAGTTATGAAATTACTTAGCATTTATCCTGTCATTTAATTGTCTGCGCGAGCGGGAGTAAAGAGCAAAAGTTGCAGGAGTGCCCTAGATTTTTGTCTCGCCGAGTGTCGAGCACAGATGTCCATGCATACGGTTAGACCAACACGCTTATTGTCTACATTGACTGACTCTGCCCAAAATACCGACATCAATCAGGAAAATATCGAATACCGAATAATCGGTATAGTAACCCCTCCACACTAGTATAGGAAATCGCCGATTAACAATTAATCATTGCTCGCTATTCACGGAATACCCCATGTGTGGCGCTGGCATTAGGTATCGTTTGCGAACCGATATCTATAGATTTTTTTTTATTTCAATGTAGGGAATCCACTCCCATCCCAAAGTCTTGACTATCGTTTTCCATTGACTAAAAAGGTTTAAGGGTTTTATTTCAAATACTGTGTCGATATATTTCCACAGTTTCGCCGAAAACAGTGGCGTGACTGTTTCTTGTATCAGGTATTAGTTAAAACTTCTCTACATTTAAACCTCTTTAGTGAGTAGTTGTTGAAGTTGATCCTAACGTATTAAACTAGGAATGACGAAGAAATTGTACAAAACTATTAAAATTTCCTTTGAATATATTTTTACGATTTTTTTCTTGTACAATTAAGGGCTAGTACCATTTCACTGGGCTTTGGTCAGTATGATTTCGCTCCTAGAACATGACATTATATAGTAGGACAACCTAAAAAAGCGTTATCTATTGCTAACAAAAATACATCATGTTTGACGGCGCCTTTACAGCATCTTAGAAATCGAGTATGATAATTCTCCTTATAAATTCCATATTAATGATTACACACTCTTGCTGTCGGTCGCATTCTTGAAATAGGGAGCTCGATGCCCGTACCAAAAAAAGGGAGGTTGATATCATAATTATACATTAGCGATGAAGATCAAAACTAATAATAAACAGTTAAAAACTCAAGACAAGTGTATGTGGAACAATTTAAAAAGCCATTGAAACCAACATGTGGGTAACATTACCTTCTCAGATGGTTTGTTTGACTTGAGGAAGAGGGGGACACAATTACGAAATGAGTAGTTCGGATCTCTTTCAGAGATTAGAATACAGCCAACATAATGTTTATAATTTTGGTAAGGCTTCTGATATGGATTCTAACAATATAATTTTAGAACAATATAAACTTCTAAATAAATTTGAGCATTTGTCTGTCGTTAAAGTTAAAAAAGCTACTGTATGGCTAACAGTAATTTTAAGATGGTTTATTTGGTTTTCGAAAAAGGGAGGCACAACTGCAAAATGAGTAAGATTTATTTGAGGGTTTAGAATACAACCTATATAACGGTTGTACCTATGATATATATATATATATATATATATATATATATATATATATATATATATATATATATATATATATATATATATATATATATATATATATATATATATATATATATATATATATATATATATATATATATATATATATATATATATATATACATATAACGAAACCAGTAACGGTAAGGATTACTCCTTCACCATTTTGTCGGGAATCGACCAAAACATGACGCTATGTTTGTTTCCAGGGCCAAGGTGCCAATCTGCTACCGTGGTATCTGCCCCGGCAAGGCTCATCAGGCAGTTTCCTTGGGGGGTATCGGTATTAAAACCGAAATACCCAAACCCTGAAACAAACAAGGTGTCATGTCATTCGACTTTGAAAGTCGACGAGGGAAATAGGCAACCAGTGGCGCCATCTGTAGGTACTATGGTGCAACTAAATCGCTTTAGATGCGACCTACTTTGGAGCACAAGACGACACATCTGTGCAAAAATAAAAGAGAAACAGAAATTTCAATTTCTGTGCGGTTCTTGGTCGTAAAAAGTTATACAAAACGAAACCAGTAACGGTAAGGATTACTCCTTCACCATTTTGTCGGGAATCGACCAAAACATGACGCTATGTTTGTTTCCAGGGCCAAGGTGCCAATCTGCTACCGTGGTATCTGCCCCGGCAAGGCTCATCAGGCAGTTTCCTTGGGGGGTATCGGCATTAAAACCGAAATACCCAAACCCTGAAACAAACAAGGTGTCATGTCATTCGACTTTGAAAGTCGACGAGGGAAATAGGCAACCAGTGGCGCCATCTGTAGGTACTATGGTGCAACTAAATCGCTTTAGATGCGACCTACTTTGGAGCACAAGACGACACATCTGTGCAAAAATAAAAGAGAAACAGAAATTTCAATTTCTGTGCGGTTCTTGGTCGTAAAAAGTTATACAAAACGAAACCAGTAACGGTAAGGATTACTCCTTCACCAT
Source organism: Kuschelorhynchus macadamiae (assembly GCA_030620095.1). Taxonomy (NCBI): domain Eukaryota; kingdom Metazoa; phylum Arthropoda; class Insecta; order Coleoptera; family Curculionidae; genus Kuschelorhynchus; species Kuschelorhynchus macadamiae. The sequence continues at coordinate 630,253 of JAUTXW010004451.1, read as the reverse complement.
TTTGTCGGGAATCGACCAAATTTAGTTGCACCATAGTACCTACAGATGGCGCCACTGGTTGCCTATTTCACTCGTCGACTTTCAAAGTCGAATGACATGACACCTTGTTTGTTTCAGGGTTTGAGTATTTCGGTTTTAATACCGATACCCCCAAGGAAACTGCCTGATGAGCCTTGCCGGGGCAGATACCACGGTAGCAGATTGGCACCTTGGCCCTGGAAACAAACATAGCGTCATGTTTTGGTCGATTCCCGACAAAATGGTGAAGGAGTAATCCTTACCGTTACTGGTTTCGTTTTGTATAACTTTTTACGACCAAGAACCGCACAGAAATTGAAATTTCTGTTTCTCTTTTATTTTTGCACAGATGTGTCGTCTTGTGCTCCAAAGTAGGTCGCATCTAAAGCGATTTAGTTGCACCATAGTACCTACAGATGGCGCCACTGGTTGCCTATTTCCCTCGTCGACTTTCAAAGTCGAATGACATGACACCTTATTTGTTTCAGGGTTTGGGTATTTCGGTTTTAATACCGATACCCCCCAAGGAAACTGCCTGATGAGCCTTGCCGGGGCAGATACCACGGTAGCAGATTGGCACCTTGGCCCTGGAAACAAACATAGCGTCATGTTTTGGTCGATTCCCGACAAAATGGTGAAGGAGTAATCCTTACCGTTACTGGTTTCATTTTGTATAACTTTTTACGACCAAGAACCGCACAGAAATTGAAATTTCTGTTTCTCTTTTATTTTTGCACAGATGTGTCGTCTTGTGCTCCAAAGTAGGTCGCATCTAAAGCGATTTAGTTGCACCATAGTACCTACAGATGGCGCCACTGGTTGCCTATTTCCCTCGTCGACTTTCAAAGTCGAATGACATGACACCTTGTTTGTTTCAGGGTTTGGGTATTTCGGTTTTAATACCGATACCCCCCAAGGAAACTGCCTGATGAGCCTTGCCGGGGCAGATACCACGGTAGCAGATTGGCACCTTGGCCGTGGAAACAAACATAGCGTCATGTTTTGGTCGATTCCCGACAAAATGGTGAAGGAGTAATCCTTACCGTTACTGGTTTCGTTTTGTATAACTTTTTACGACCAAGAACCGCACAGAAATTGAAATTTCTGTTTCTCTTTTATTTTTGCACAGATGTGTCGTCTTGTGCTCCAAAGTAGGTCGCATCTAAAGCGATTTAGTTGCACCATAGTACCTACAGATGGCGCCACTGGTTGCCTATTTCCCTCGTCGACTTTCAAAGTCGAATGACATGACACCTTGTTTGTTTCAGGGTTTGGGTATTTCGGTTTTAATACCGATACCCCCCAAGGAAACTGCCTGATGAGCCTTGCCGGGGCAGATACCACGGTAGCAGATTGGCACCTTGGCCCTGGAAACAAACATAGCGTCATGTTTTGGTCGATTCCCGACAAAATGGTGAAGGAGTAATCCTTACCGTTACTGGTTTCGTTTTGTATAACTTTTAACGACCAAGAACCGCACAGAAATTGAAATTTCTGTTTCTCCTCTATATATATATATATATATATATATATATATATATATATATATATATATATACATATACATATAATTCTAGTAATGCTTCTGATATCTAACAATATATGTTTAAAACAATTAAAAAAAAAACTAAATAAATACCAGCATTTTTCCGCCGCTGATAGAAAAACTTAATACAGACGAGAAGGTGTACGTCCAAACAGGCCTCTCTCATCTGCAGTTTTACACTTTTAAACCTGATGTGTGACAACGTCAGTTTATTTAAGTCTATGTATGTAATGTCCTCTAAGTTAATAAGTAAGTCGTTTTTTTTTTTGATAATTTATAAATACATATATAGTTGTACTCAAAACATAAACATAGATAACATGTAAGATCTGGTAGGAGGTCTGAACTCTAAGCTGAAATGTTTTAAAGATTAGGATCTAGTTCAGAAAAATTACAGGAATATTAAATTTGGTATTTCAGTAAATTCAGCCTATGCTATGACAATGAATTCGGAACTGTAGAATGTTGGATGATTTAGTGTGCAGGCTTTGTGGAAAAGGATAGAAGACAATTGAACATATAGTTTGCCATCATCGGTCTCTTGATCACAAGATTTTAAATTTTCAGGAAAACCAAACCATAAACGAAAAAGATACTAAAATGTAGTAGGAGTAGTTACATACGCCCATTCTGGCTGCGGTGCTTGGGGTGATGGGCAAGGCCTTGAGGAAAAAGGACATTTTTCTATATTTATAGGTTTGCAAGCATCTGGTTTTCGCACAGTCCTTTCACCCACTTACAAGTCCGCAAAATGTAAAAAATACAAAAATATATATAAAAATAATTCTATTTTTGCTTGCTAGAATGAATCCAAATTATGTTTATCAATTGTTACCACGCTTTTATTATCTTCATTTCTCTGTGTCTGTCTATTTAAAATCTCGTAATGGATTTTTCACCCACTTCCAAATAATCGAATAACTTAAAATTGAATATAGGTACACAGATCGCGTCACAAAACACTTTGACACCTTCGTACATAAAAAATATCAATGCTCCAAATATAGCGCAGAAATAATATTATGAATTTTAGTCAACATTTAGAAAATTAAAATAGCCGATAATAGCAGACGAATTTTGTCAGTTGGGCAGATTCCACTAAAAAACCGTTTCTAAACAATTGAGAATGTTTGTCGACATTTCAAAATCAAAAGTGGCGGCGTCAACATAACGGACGAATTTCGAAATGTGTACAGGTTTAATCGTATGTAGGAATAATTAAAAGTGCAAATTATGAATTCTCAATCAATATTTAAAAATGCAAGATGGCGGCGCCAGAGATGAATTATGCCACTGTTGTCATGTGTATTTGGAGGCATTAATGTTTTTTTTTGTTATTTCCAGAATATCTTGGAATGCTGTATCCTTATTCAGGAGTTGGAAATGGACAGGGCGTGCCTTGAAACTCATGTTCCTTTAATGCACTTTTTTAAACCATTACAGCACGGAACGTGCTCTACATAGTAGTTTCCCTTTGCCTTCTATGACCCCGAAGGTCCACGAACATAATCGTTATTTTATTATCTCAGCGTCTTAAAGCACCACGGAAGGTACCTGACCAGGCATACCGAGTACTGGGAAAGTGCAAAATCTCGAGCCCACATTCTTCCAGTCGAAAAGCAAGTGCTCTCACTACTTCGCCAACAGGACTAAAAACTTTAAAATAAATAATATAGTCCACTTAAAAAAAATAATAATAAAATTTGAACACAGATATAAAAATGTATAACAATAAATTTTGGGCCACAGATATATAAATTTATTACACGAGCAAAAGCGTGGGGCGCCAATCATATTACTGGTCCAGATAAAGTATATTTGCCAAGCTTTTATGTCTCTAAGCAATAAAACCCCATTCAAACCAAGACGCGCACTTACTACTTAACACGTCAATAGCGGGTGTTTGCTAATTGGCTTTAGTTTAGTCGCAACAACCTTTGTAGCAGTGTTGCCAAAGAGCGGATAAACTCCGATTTGCGGATTTTTTAGAAGTCGGCCGATATTTTTCGGATTGAAAATATTTGGGACATTTTAGCAAAAATTCTGTTATTTAGGTCAATATCCGATTTTTTCAGCTTATTACTTCTTAATTTAAAATTTGATGCAGGCGGTTCGATAATTCGAAAAATAAAAAAACCGTCGACCGTACATTGAATTAGGTAATACCAGCAGTATTTAAATTGTCATTTGATAATTCAAATAATCAAAATTAATCGCTGCTGGTTGTAGGGTTGTCAAACTGTTATCTGTGGGGTTGTCATCCGTCCTGGATTGACCTGATTGTCCCGGAATGAAATGATGGCTACGGCAAAAAATAATGCAGGCAGATTTCCGGGACTGTTCCGAAATCGTAGGTTCACCGAGTTACCCAAATACGAAAGGCATTACAGTCCTTTAACGTCACTTATTCAAATAGTTTTTCTACTTTTCTCCATCCTTCAGGGCTGCTGGGGGAAATATTCAAGGTGAGAACTTTTTTTTTTTAATCAGCAGTTGATTGTTGCAGGTTTATTATATATATATATATATATATATATATATATATATATATATATATATATATATATATATTTTCAACTTTCTTCTTAAACCATATTCCATATTTAATGAATTTATTTTCTTTCTTGGGTATAGGTTTGGTGAAATTAATGGTAAATTTTTTTTTTTTTTCCTCCACTAGCTCGACGTTTCGCTTCTTGTTTGGAAGCTTTTTCTAGAGCTTTTTATTTTATTTCATCTAAAAATTTTATGAACAGATAAAACTAGAACATTTTTTAAATTACAGTGCGTTAAAATGTTTACAATGTACACAACAAACAACATTTATAAACCTTGTTACATAATAATTTATACATTCAAAACTCATAATAAAATAAGACATTTATAGGTAAAAGTTCTTTAAGTTAAAATAAATATATGTACTATACCTTGGAAATAGCAACAATTCAGGTGAGCATTTTTAATGTTTCTAACCGATGGACAATAAAATCATAAATTCCAATTTATAAAAACCTATTTTCTTGCCATGTTTTTATTCTTTCAATTATTAAAAACGTATATATTTTATTTTATATAGTGGATGGTTGAAAACATTTAGAACTCCGATGTTACCCAAATTACAAGTGTTGTTCAAATTGTAAATTATAATGTTGGAAAGTTGTTATTAAAAATTTTGTTTTTTTTTTTATATTATTTAGTGTATATCAGTTAATTTTATATATTTATTTAATTAAGTTATGATAAATTTGACTTAAATGATAAGAAGGACATTCAGAATATAAGTAAAATTTATCATAAATTAATTAAATAAATATATAAAATTAAATGATATACACTAAATAATATAAAAAAAAAAAAACAAAATTTTTAATAACAACTTTCCAACATTATAATTTACAATTTGAACAACACTATAAAATATATACGTTTTTAATAATTGAAAGAATAAAAACATGGCAAGAAATAGGTTTTTATAAATTGGAATTTATGATTTTATTGTCCATCGGTTAGAAACATTAAAAATGCTCACCTGAATTGTTGCTATTTCCAAGGTATAGTACATATATTTATTTTAACTTAAAGAACTTTTACCTATAAATGTCTTATTTTATTATGAGTTTTGAATGTATAAATTATTATGTAACAAGGTTTTAAATTTGTTTGTTGTGTAATTGTAAACATTTTAACGCACTGTAATTTAAAAAATGTTCTAGTTTTATCTGTTCATAAAATTTTTAGATGAAATAAAATAAAAAGCTCTAGAAAAAGCTTCCAAACAAGAAGCGAAACGTCGAGCTAGTGGAGGAAAAAAAAAAAAAAAATTTACCATTATTTCACCATATATATATATATAAATTCATATATATATATATATATATATATATATATATATATATATATATATATATTTGCTCCTGTTGGTGACCCTGGTATTGTTTTGTGTATTCATTTTGGCACTAGTTGTACTCGTCTTTCAACTAGTTGACTGTACTGATGAAGACCTTAAGTCAGAAACACGTGTCTATGGTTAGCCAAATTCCATTGCTTTAGCGGTCATCCCAAAGAATCCATTTTCTGCTATATACTAGTTCTAACCGCGTTATATATTTACCTTATTTTGATATATATATATATATATATATATATATATATATATATATATATATATATATATATGTGTTGATTTTTAGTCCTTCACGGATGGAAAAATACAATGTGTTTTCATTCCGGGTGTACATCCGTTCACTACTGTCGTTCTGAAAAGAACAGGTTTGCTGACGTTTCGCCAAAATCACATTTGGCATTTTCGAAGCTTTCTTTCTCGCGTCTGAATAGAGAAGTCTGCGAGCATGCTCTAAGGCTTTAGGAACAGCCGTATCGTCGGCTAATACATGTTACTATTACTATAGTAATAGTTACATAGGTATACCTCATGTACTCTTCACTTCATTAGTCATAAATTCATCTACACCTGTGCCCAAATTGTATTTTCTATTTTTTAGTTCAGTTTATTAGGGCATGTTTTTATTTTTTCCTCATTTATTATTAAGGTGCGTATTGGCACGCGGAATACATGGAACCATATATAATAATCTAAAATAATGAGTTTTTTTTTCTGTAAAATGCAATGACATCATTAAAGATAGTAAAAAAAAATCAGTGGAAGCAAATTTGTATTTAAATCAGGCGAACGCGATTTTCAGTAAAGCCATCGTAATGGAGCATGGAGCCGTTCGATAGGTAAATAACGTGTCGGTAAATCACAATTAAGGCCCAAATCGATGTTTAACGGGTAATATGGGTAACAAGAATTGAATTTAATCAAGTCAAGAGTTTTCCTTTATGTCCGCTAAATCACGCTCTCTCTCTTTAATGCTACAACTGATCAAAATGTATAGGGAACAGTTAATCTCTATTAGAACTATAAAGTGTTGGAAAGTAAATTTTTTCAGGTCAAATCGATTTTTTTTAGCATTATGTGGTTAGTACCTGTGTGTCTTTCTTCTATTATTACTTCTTGTACTTCTTAAATTACTAGTATTAGAATATTCATTCTTAAACATTTTAGTATATTAGAACACCCAAATATCATAATGATTTTGAGCACCAAATGGGCAACCAAAACTGTGTTTTTTTATTTTTTTTTATTTCCTGGAATCTTTCCACATAGGAATAATAATTAACATCTTGGTTATTTTTTGCACAAAATAATTTATAGATTTGCCTTTTCAATACCGAAATACTAGTGCATGTATATATATATATATATATATAGCACAATCACAAAAGCTTATTTTTATGTATAAAGAAATGAATATTATTTAATAATTATTTATTTACAAATAAAATAAATGTCGTTTAATTTTTAAAAAATATGGTTTTAATAAAAATGTTTATTATTAGTTGTTTAAATATAACATACAATTTATTTTATTTAAAAATACAATTATATTAAGTATAATTTCTTTTTTATTTTATTAAACAATAAATATTTGTAACTTTTTGGTTTTTTGTTGAGTGCAATAGTTTTTTTCTTTACATTTACTTATAAAAAGAAATATTTAAAAAAAGTTAAATATAATTTCTTATTTAAAATACAATTTTAGTGCCATTGTAAAGAGAATAAAAAAACCTATATTTAAAAAATAAAACATTCAACTTGCTCGATTTGCATAAAAACTACAGACTAGACAATCTTCAAACGGAATTGCAGTTTTTAACTGTTTTAATAAATACAAAGAATAAAAATTTGGAATGCTTATTAGTGATTACCAGTAGTATATGTTCAAGAGTTTTGATCAAAATTCATTAAAAACAAGTAAAATTAAAGAATATTCGAACAGTTTTTGTCCTGTCAAACCAGCGAGGTTCGGCAATTTGTAAATGAAGAAGTGTTTTTTTGTTCCGATAGGACCAATAGAAGGTGTCTACTTATGTCTTTGTTAAAAAAAATTGTCAAAAGTGGCTTCCAAACATTGTGCAACGCAAAGACTCACTCCCTTTGGTTGTGATCTCACCAACAGGTTTTTATGCAAAAAACACAGGAGAAGAGCACATCGTTTCTTACAAAAATGTCTGTCCAGTAGATTGAATTCACTAAATAGGTTAGGTTAGGTTAAATAGGTTGACTCAGCGAATACATAATTATTATTACACATGGCATAAGTATTATTACACATGGCCTATTGAAGTCTAGCAGTTCTTTTTATATACTAGTTTAATTTTTCTAAAAAAATATCGAGACAGTTTCACAAGATATCTACACAGCACATTTTTAGAAATAACTATTTAACTTTCCACTGCAGAAGTACTAAAGGAATATAATCACAATAAGCATTTACATAAATTTTTTATATTTTACCAATAAAATTATTAGGAATATGGTAAATTAATAATAATAATATAAATATATATATATATATATATATATATATATATATATATAATTAGAAACAAACATATGATAAACAATTATCTCGGGCAATTTTTTGGTAACAGAAGTTTTTTTTCTTATATTTATTGTGACCTCCCCTTCAAATCTTGAATTAATCAAAAATTTAGACATTACGTGGGGAGTAAAATACCATATTTTTTCAGAATTGTTACTTTACACATAAGTGAAACGGTTAATTTTAAAAACTACAAATAATTTTAATACATTTTATTCCGAAATGTTGCTGTACAGTCAACTTATGTTAAAAAAAAATTCGCTCCAAATTCCGGTACACAATATTAATTGATACGCAAATTAGCCAAGGACGTAAATTTTGCCCAATCACTGTACAAATACGAGTTAATAAATATTTCAATACCAACGAGACAATTTCTACGTGTGGACTAAAATATCAAACTGAAAACAACATATGATAAATCAACATATAGACAAACAGACACATCCCTGAAAGTTAGGTTCTTTGGAGAAATGCCAACGGAAATTCCAGAAAAGAGTCACAAAAGTAAACATCAAAGGTAAGTACAGTCGCCCGAATAGAACAAGGTCAATCAGTTTGATCAATTGCAGTTTTAAATTTATTTCGAGGTGCGTCAATTACTAATTACCTACCTCTAAACTACTTCGCAGAAACAGTTTCTGCTTCAATGCCACCTAAAAAAGTGTATGCATTAAATTATATATCTACGTGCACAATTTTTCTACTACAAAGAATCTTCGTTTAGACTTTTATATATATTAACATTAGTGTTGAAAAGTTGAGTAACTATTTTGATTAATTATAAATAAAATAAGTTAAATCTAGACTTTACTTTTTCAACTTACTTTTGAAATAACATCTTACAAATACTCTTGTCTTGGAATAGTTATTTACCAAACAAGTGCGGAAAGAGGTACCTTTCCACACGCGACGGCAGTTAACCGAACGACTCGAAAAGTCGTCAAGGGCAGAAAAGACTCTTTCCGCATGTGTTAGGTGCAAATTTTTTCCTACCATCGATATAGTCCTCAGAGAAACGTCAATTAGGTTTGAGTTCAATAATAATATATTGTAATAACAAAAATTTTGGAGCATCTTACAAAAAAACATACTTACTTTGCAAATATTTCACCCTATAGAGTGTTGTAGATAAGATATTCAATAATTTAACAAATCGCGAGGAAAAGTTACTTTTCAATGCTAGTAGTCCTGAAAAGTTACTTTTCCGCCCGATTTTTTTTCGTGTGGGAAGAAACCAGAAACTTCATAGGAAAACAAATAAAAACGAGTGGTAACCGGGAAAGCGTCAACCATATATACAAATAAAAACGAGTGGTAACCGGGAAACCGTCAACCATATACCATTGCAGGAGTAAAATATTTTCTTACGTTGTATTGCTTTATGATAAATAACATACTTTTTGATAAATAACATACTAGGTGTATAAATAAAAACGGTGTTTATTTCTATGACTCATTTCAAACCAGATTTTTAGGAGAAAATCGCTTTTAGAATTATTTTTGGAACTTTTACAGCTTCTTTTTATCACGAGGCGCATTAAGTGAATCCATGACAAATTTCGGCTATTTATATCGTACAATTTCAGACCTATTAGAATCCCAAGTTAGTAGTTACAAAAATATAATCTTATATATATTTCATAAAGAAATAGCGCTACCAAATTAAAAATAAAATGTCCAGGATATAGAAAGTTGTTAAGGTATAATGGGACACCACGATATACCACAGCTTCAATGTTAACATGGAAAAAAGCTGAGTCGTGTTTCCCAGTTCTTAAAAAATAATAGTTTATTCCTAATTTTTTTATTCATTATTCGACTACTATACAAAATAGTGAAAAAAATGTCGAAGTTTTAAAAATAATATTAAAATATTTAAATTCCAAGTAAATAAATTATACTTATCTTAAAAAAAGCTTTAAATTATAAGGACCTGGAAGAGAAGGGAAGTACGTTCGAGGAGGCGATTCTTTGGATCATTCTATTTTTTTTTTTCGAGATATTGGTATTAAAAAAGAAAAAGGTATTAAAAACGGCTAAAATTATTTTAATTAAAATTGATAGATTTTTTTTTTCAATTATTTAGAAATTGTCTTTCTATCGGGGAGTGCACAGGGGTAACCTCTCATATTTTTAGTAAATCGAATCACATAAATGAAATGCATCATAATGGCCTCGTGATTTTTGATACAAAAGCGCTGTGTGTTTGAGAAACCTATTAAAAATAACATCTAAAATTTGACAAAGTCATCATAGTTTGCATTACGGAGAACAAAAATAAAACATCAAGTAAACTATTCTGAAAAATAATTAATATTCACTTCTATACAGGATCTTAGTTCCAGATAAATAAAATAGCCTATATGTGCATTTACTTCTTTCGTGTCCTGCGTTCCTATCTATAAACAAGAATCCATTCCAGGGTAGCACTGTCCCCCTAAGCCACATTATCACTTTTTTGTAAGAATAGGTGCTGTTGCTTTAATGGGCACCTTTTCCCCAGTACATAATACAAAATTCAAAAAGAATCAATTATCTGATGTTTGCTACAAAGCATACTTTTTGAATAAAGTACTAAGCTGGTCAGCAAATTATCAAAGACGCCCTCTTTTTCATTGAAAATTTTACAGCTGAATTTTTTTTTATTTTTTATCCTATTTTTGAACTTTTTTCCAGAATCGCAAATTGTATAGGCTATAAGCCGTCAATCGCTTAATTTCTAAAAATTGCCTTACGAAAAGTAATTAACTAAACGGACACAAATCAAACATACCCGAAATCGTTAAAAATCTTCGGCTGTTTTGGCCATCTAAATCTAATTCTTGGAGTAAAAATAAGAATTTTTTAATCATAGCACCTGCGAAAAATATACATTTACATTCATTATGAATAAAAATAATGAAATTAAGTAAAAAGTAAAACGGATGTTAAAGGGCAGCACATTTGAAAAAAAAAGACAAGGTTTTGGCCATCCCTGGCAATCTAAATCTAAATCTGACGTGTACGTTATAGAGTTATTCTGAAGGCCCAATACAGAAGTTTTTCTAAAACTCTCTAAATACAACAGTCCTTTCGCACAGCGAAAAAATATGTTTCAAGGGCCGACTCTATATTTCTATTCCGGCTGAAGCTCCGTTTCATTCTCCAGATAAATCGACCTACCGCGCTAAAGACGTCAAAGGATTTATGATAAAATAGTCGAGAATTTTAATTCACTGCCAATTTACTTAACCTCCTAACCTTTATTTATTATGTTATTTTTTTAAATTAATTCCAAACTTTTTCAAATTCAACTGGCAATGCTGGATTCGCATATAATAAAAACCAGGGTTCAAAAGAACTTGTTTTGCGAAATTTAAAAATATGTATGTTATGTTATCTTGATTTTATTTTTTTTATTAAATGCCAAGGAAATGAATTCAATAGGTTTAGAATTTTCCTTCTTGCTGGGCTAAACATAATAATTTTGAAAACAAATAAGCTAACTTGATTTATATTTACTTGGGATTTTTCGAGTCGTAAATTACTCTTGTAGTATCGTCAAAAATAGTAACTCATTACGTTTTTCCCGAAACGTATGGATTGGTCAACCCACTGTTTATAGTTCGTATAAATCAGTACATTCTAATTCTTTATAAAACAAACCACAATTTCCTTTATTCACAAAAAAAATATCTATCAGACTTTTCTATTTTTACACGAAATAATAATTTTTCAGCGAGAAATCGCTTGTTACTCATAGAAAATTAAATAAATATTCGGAAAAGCGTCGCTGACCTTGAAAGCTACAAGTAAAATAAACTTTATATAACGTACGGGTATAAACACAGAAATGTACGTGCTTATTACATGTTGTTGGCGTTTGTTCGAAGTAAGTTCCCTAAAATCCACGATTTCAGGATATTATGTCTGAACATAAAGCAGATAATCCAAGATTTAAAAGTCCTAGCGAGGTACTTTTTCAAGGATGCAATATTGGCTCCTTATGAAAGAAGTAACGAAATCTGGGTTGCTTTGTTTAAAATGACTGATTTTAATCGCGATTTACATAATTTTTTATTGGTGAACATTCGATAACTAGTTCGTCAATAATGACTTTTTAAACATTTTGTGACGCCGCCATTTCACCAAAATGTTTTCATTTCATCCTTATATAACTCTTGATTTGTCACCAAAACTTCAAGTATATTGAAGAATTTTGAGCTATTAGGCCAAAAACTAAGCATATTTTGACCCAAACCTTGGACTAATTCGCTACAAGCTAATTTTTGCGTCAATGTGTTTGTTTAGGGTTTTATATAACTGACTAAAAATCCCAAAAAAATCCGATGATCACGAAAATCACCCCCATAGGTACATATTTTTAATTTTTTTGAAATTTTCTCTAAAACGATTAATTTCTCGAAAAATGTACAAGATACATTGTAAAGCATAAAATTTCCGATGCATTAATATAATACTTTATTATTTAAAATGTCTAATAGTCTTATTATAACGAAAACTATGACTAAAATTAAACTATAACTAAAACCTTATTGTAAAAAAACAGAAAATCTTAATTTAAAATCAAAACTTACATTCATCCTTTTGAGATAAAAACACAACTGTCGCCTTTAAACAGGATTGCCCTACACAATAATTACAGTTTGCTGTGTATTTTAAATTATTTTTTCTGCAACTGTAAGATTTTGTGCAATCCGACTTACAACCACAAAACAAAAATTTTAAAACAAAATCAGGTGCAATATATTTTGAATTTTTTTGGGGCAGTAGGGCGTTGGCAACTTTTACCCACCCCCAATTTTCTGGCTTCAGTTCTTTGCCCTTCCACAACTCCAAGTTAAACTTTCTTCGTGTGAGGAGGCAAAGTTGCTAGTTAAAATTTTATAATAAATGTTGACGTGCGGTTAGTTGGTTATATTTAAAATACCAATACTCGTTCAAATTTTGGGTTTTGTGACTGCCGTACCACTCTAAAATGAAGTTTTCGCCAGTTTTTATTAAAGTAGGTAGATCCCACTTATCACTTTAAAACATAAGAAGTATTTTAGACAGTGCTTCATTATTTTTTAAAGCACATAATTCTTTTTGTCGTTTTTCAAAAAACGCCTCTGTAGCATCACAGCCAGACATTGCGTGAAGAAATAATACATTATCCAGTACTGATTTTTCCAACGTATCTTACAATTTATGCGTATTTGTCAGCCTATCTGGTTTCCCCGAGATACCAGGTCTCAACATATATAAGTTTTCCGTGGTGCAATGTTCAGTAGCAACCAAGTCTGTGTCTTGTCCAACAACAATCACAGTTTTGCTGGTTTCAGTAGCGCACTTCACAGCTGTTGCTGAGATCGTACAGTCTGCATCAGATTATTGTGTTATCTGCATTTTGGAAATTTATTTGCAAGAAATCAATAAGCTGTTCCTTATTTCTTGATATTGCTAAACAACCTCTTTGACTTATATGGATGGAAGTTTTAGGTGTAAAGTTAATTTCTTGGCCGGTTGTATATCTAATTCTTAACTGATGTTCAGCAAATTTAGTTCTCAAATTGTCACTAGAGTATCCATCAAAAATGTTATAGACCTAGTTCCGTAATGATATTTGACGTAACTTACATATTGATTGAAAATTTCTTTACTCGTTGCAGAGGATTGTCAAACCGCTTTTCTGAAAATAAACCCACCATCAATAACGTAAACATTTACAATACTATGAAAAAATGTAAGAAGTGATTACTTCATATTTTTTCGGAAAGACGTATTATCTAAAATACTGGTAGGATACTGTAAAAGCTCAGATTTTAAGCATTCTTCAAGATCATCTTAACTTTTAGTTGCACAAAAAATCCGATTAAATAATTAAATAGGATTTACTACACATTTTTTTTTATTTTATCGTTTTTATCCATCTATGCAACGGGCAATACGCAGTCATTTCTTTTTAATTTCAACTGCGCAAAAGTGTTTCAAATATATTTATTCAGTGTTTCACATCCTTCCCCATACGTTTTGCGACACCGGTCTAGACGCTACAATTCGAAGGCGATCCCGGTCGCGTTTTGATGTAATTTTGGTTGTTTCGCTGTTGCCAGTTATAATAAGTGACTTAATGATTCATAACAGATAATTTTTAAAAATAAAATGCCTAAGAACCAATACAAATTGCTTAAGTTTAAAAGACTGCATCAACTCTTAAAGGTTCTTTAAATATTAAAGTACGTATATCAGTGGAAAGGTTATGCTCTACAAAAAAATGTAGTTTGTAAATTTTTCGAAAAATTTATCGTTTTTGAGAAAATTGCAAAAACTTTTAAAATGCGGTACATTTTAAAAGTTTGGGGGTGATTTTGAGGTCGCATCCCTTATCGGATTTTTTGGGAATTTTAGTCAGTTATATAAAACCCCAAAAGGTATACAATATCGCAAAAATTAGCTTGTATCGAATTTCTTCAGGGTCGTCCACCTAGTTTTACTGGCCAATATACCGCGCACAGTCCTACGAAAATGTGAGAACATATTTTCCGGGATCTAGGGAGCTTAAAACCTAAATATCTGCAAACATCTTTGACTGTGATTTTTTCACGATTACGATACTTTCCTGTTATGAGGGAACTAAAAACATGTTATTGAAATAGAATAAAAATAATACAATTTTCTACGTTACTAACTTAAAAAAATTATGACCCATTTGTGTGTCACATCACTGTGTATGTACTTCTTGCCTCCTTTTTTCGGTTCGCTTTTGTTGCGTAGATTTGGATTCCGTGCTTTATTCCCCTGCCTACAAATTACAATTTCAGCTTTTTTCTGATACAATATTTTAAAAAAGAATAATTAATTAGGACGTTGAATGAATTGTGTTTGGAATCCTTATACCAAACCTTTTTTGAGCTTGCAGAATTCTTATTTCTCTTTTTTTGTTTGTTTTTATCCATCTTTATGTTTTTAATTTGTTGTTTTGATTAAAATTTTACTGTTTATTTTCCTTGCATTAAATAGCTACATTTAAAATAAATTTAGGTTGTATATACTCCTTTCGATAATCCTGCATTCATGTAATGTCAAAAAAATATGTTTGTAATAAAAAATTCCGATTTCACTAAAAACCAATAGTTATTTGGTAATAATTTTATACTTATTATATAATTATTAATATGTGTCACTCACTTTTCTTGATAAAGTGACTATCATTATGAGGAAATTTTTGTCAAAAGGACTTTACCTACTTTTGTACATCCACTTTTCTACCGTTTTTGATACAAATTTTGTATTGTTTATGATAATAGATCTATTTTATTTTGTTGTTGAAAGTTGAAAACAAATATAAATTTTTCATCTCAACAACTTTTTTTTGTCCAGATCTAACATACACACATACGTGAATACACACATTCGTTTACTTACCTATTTAAATAAAATCACTGGTCCGATAATCCAGCATACCGTTTTTTAAACTTTGTTTTTATTTTCTATTAAATCATTTTTATTTTAGAATTTATATTGTTTAATTATTTTTTGAAAAGGTAATTACATAATCTATAAAAAAATCAATATGACATTTACGATTTTCATTCATTCAAAGTTTAACCAGTTTATATTTATATCACATTTGATTTAAAATTTAAAATCAATCGAGTAAGTAGTTTTCAAATATTTATTTATTTTTTTAAAATATATAATTACCAGTTTATCCCAATATAAGACTTGATCTTTGTTCAAAATTTGGAAACGATCGATAAAGTAGTTATTTAAACTGATTTTTTTAATATTTTATTAGGGAGCCATTTTGTTTTACCACTTTGGATTTGTACCGAAATTTTACTAGATCATCCCTATATCACAACTAATTTTTCTGTAAACTTTTGATTAAACTGAATAAGTAGTTTTTTAGTAATAATTTTTTAACATTTCGTTAGGTTTGTTAAGTCACAATTTTGTTCCGCTATATTAGATTTTTACCAAAATGTTACCGTGTCATCCCCATATGACCCTTAATTTGAAATCAATCGGAGAAGTAGTTTTACAGCTATGCCGCAAACAAACAGACAGGCCGACTTACAGATAGACAGACAGACGGACGGACAAATAGACAGATCGACGGAATCGGTAAAACATGTTTTTGGGCATCTATATACCGTGAAACGTGAAAAAAAATCTTGGAGGATGTTTTTTTTTAGGAATACAATGTAATGTAAAAAATATATTGTCTACCCTGATCCCTGGGTCCCTAACCTATGAGAAATTTCTTAAAACTCTATACATAGACACTAATTCGACAAAAAAAAACAAGTGCTGTACGGGGACCACCCTGTACGTTCTTAGTAAATATGCTGTGTCTATGTCACTATTTCGGTAGCTAATTATTTTCGACCGACATATTTATTTAGAATGTAATTTGGTTGATGCGAGGAGCAGCAGCAGCATTCGGACACTAGAAACACCGTTTTGTTGTATATTTTATTGTAAAAATAGATCAGGACCAGTCAAAAATAGCGTCATTCAAATTTCAACACAGCATTAGCTACTCGGTACTTGGAAGACTTTTCTAATGACGAATAAAAATAATTGATGTTATTTTTATTTGACATAGTTTTTCTTAATTGTTTTTGGATGTAATCATATGGTGCGGACGGTATTATATATCTACGTCCGACATACTTCTATGAGTTGCCAAACTGATATTAGTTGGAACAAGTTTGTACCTTCAAACAAGATGTTTTACAGATAGATCTATTTACCCATACCTACCTTGTTTTTAAATATACATTCCGACATGTAGAAAATTAAATTTTAGTAGACAGCAACAAGAAATTCGCCAATGCTGGCGTGAATTTAGAGGAGAGGTGATTCCCACCTCCACTGACTTGAGGTGAAAAAAATAGGAAGAGCAATATAAAAATAAAACACCTAAAAATGTATTTAAATCCCATCTGCATTAATTGATTTTATGTTAAATCCTTTATCAAACCCGAGCAGTAAATAACAAACACTATGTCAACAACCACCGCCTAGCATTTGATCGATAAAGATATTATGTGATTGTCTCACGGTAGATAAGGCCACAAATCGAAAAGTAAGAATTATTTTTGGTGCGACGATGAGTCAAACTAAATCCTCCCAAGAAATTTAGTCTCGAATAAACTCTACCTGTGTCGTGTCAAAAAACTAAGAACGGACCTGAATTCACTTACAAGAGAATCGAAGCCCTTTATAATATCAAACCAATTATCTTCCATACTAATATATAAAAGACTTAGACTTACTTAGACTGACCCACTCATCACGCTCCAGCTCAAACCGCTTGAGGTAAATGGCTGAATTTTGGCATACAGGTTGATTTTAGAGTGCAGAGGTTCGATAAGAAAGGATTTTTCAAAAATTCTAAGGGGGTGAAACCACATTACAATATTTTTTATTTAAAAAACGGTCAGTTTTTCGGAAAAACGCTAGAACACGTGTTTTTTAATTTACTTTTTTTACACATTTTAGGATTTTTTTTAAAATTCATACAGGGTGTTCAAAAGGGTACAACCACCACTTAATTAATACAATATTTTTTTTATTTAAAAACCGGTTAGTTTTTCGAAAAAACGCTTGAACACGGGTTTACATATTTTTGGATTTTTAAAAAATTCATACAATGTGTCTGTCTAATGGGATAAAACCATCCCTTAAATATTATAATGTATTTTATTTAAAAAATCGTTAGTTATTCGGAAAACCGAGACAGTGTGTCCAAGGGGCTAAAACCAACCTTTTAATATTATATTTTTTATTTAAAAAACAATTAGTTATTCGGAAAAACACTTGAACACGTGATTTTTATTTTATTTTATTACATATTTTAAGATTTTTTATAAATTAATACAAGGTTTTTGAAACAATCGGGTCATTGATTAATTTTTGCGATCTTTCTCAAACCGTTTGCCGTAAAAAGCTGAGCTTGTGCAAATAGCTTGATTTTAGAGTGCAGAGGTTCGAGAAGAAAGGATTCTTCAAAACTCAGTTTCCAGGGGGTGAAACTAACCCTTAAATGTTTATAGTGGACTCGAAAGTTGTCAAAATAAATCCGCTTCTTGGTTTAAAGAACTAGCTATACTAATTAAAAAAAATAACACAACAGATTAAATAAATCTAGCTTTATTGGGAAAAATTACTGCTCCACAATTATACTACCCAATAGATGTAGTTACAGACCAAGAAAATGCGGTTAATTATCTTATCGAGTTCCTACACTCTCTAAACCCTTCAAGAATCCCTCCTCATGAGTTAACCTTAAAAGTGGGGCACTAGTGATGCTTATTCGAAATTTAAAACCACCCAAATTGCGTAATGGAACTCGGCTACAGGTTAAAACATTACAAAATAATGTATTAGACTCTACTATTATTTCTGGCCCTGGTCTGGAAAAAACAGTTTTTATACCACGTATCCCTTTAATTCTGTCAGACTATCCTTTTTAGTTTAAACGTGTACAGTTTCCTTTAAAGCTTTGTTTCGCCATGATAATTAACAAAGCTCAAGGGCAATTCGGAGTAGACTTGCGCTACGATTGTTTTTCCCATGGTCAACTCTATGTCGCATGCTCTAGAGTAAGTTCGCGTAGTAGCTTGGCTATAAAATAGCAACAACAAACGTGGTTTATAAAGAGGTACTCAAATTAAGCGATTTAAGTACCTCTTTACATCCCTTTCATTATAATCATATATGTGAACGAAGTCGCGGGTACCCACTAGTCTGTTTATATAATTCTACGTACTAATCAAACTGAATTTTGCCTCCATTATGTAAAAAGAATTCTTTCGCGGACCGGCTAGATTGTATCCGGAATAGGTTTGTCAAATAACTTTCTTCAATTTTTTCAACCCGTCGAACGATGTCTCTCTTACCCGAAGTTAGATTGTCTAAAATATTTCTTAATCTGGTACAAAGCAGTGATATTCGCGAACAAATTACTTCACCTGACATTCATTCACACTGATGCAGCTAGGAACTCACCCGTCTGTCGAGTATTAAGGCGCGGTAAGGTGCATATTAGGGAGTCAATAAGCCGAAAAAAAAACGGACCGAAAAAACAATCCGTGGGCGAAAACAGCCTCGACCTAGCCAGTTGTCGTGAAACATATAGTCAAAAACAAGCAGGCTTGTAAGGTTTCTATATTTTAGACTAACACTCAATGCAATATTCTGTGCCCCTAAGTGAATCGAAATGGGTTAGCACCAGGTTCATAATTTCAGCCATCATTAAAGCCATAACAGCCGTAATGATGTAAGATTGCCACTCAGATCAACAATAGGAAGGTGCATCCGCCCCGAGTTGGCAACAGATTCGTTAATAAAGTCATCAATAAAGTCATAATAGAAATATGACGACTCCATTTTCCATACTCACTTATGGAAAAGACTCATAGTTTAAGGTAAAATGTAAAGTTTCATTTTTTAATATTCAGATATATTATACAATTTTGTTTTTCAGCTAATTTGTTTGTCGGTCAATTTGTTTTTCGGTCAATGGTCGACTTTTTCAGTACATCTCCGATATTATTAAAACGTACTGAATATTCTAGTGGGTGCCAATACCTGTATCCTATACGACCTATAAATATATATTTTAATTATTAATTAATAATTTAAAATAATTTTTTAAAAAATTCTTTTAAATTAATTATTAGAAATTAAAATGCTAAACAAAATTTCGTTTTTGAGAGAGAATTGCTAATTATGGGTCTGAGGCTCGGCAACTCTGGTCGTGATATAAGTCGAGCTCCACGGAAATATCTCGATGAATCTCAACTCTACTCAAAAATAGCAAAGTTGGGACCCACTAAGGGGTGTTTTATTTCTCATCTGTTGTACCGTCTATTTATTATCATCAGTCTTTGTTCATACTCCACTTCCATTGTCATTATTTGACATTAAAATTAACTTTTTTTGCTTTTCGTCATCTGGTAAAGACATTGCCCGTATTTAACAAAAGAGTAAAGTAAAATGAGCTCGGCCCGGCACCGAATTATAAAGATTTTAACTTCCCTTTAGCTTATAATATATAAGCTTACTCTTGTGCTCTATTTAGAGATTTTAAAAGTCTGATCCCAGAGTACCAGATACATAATTTTTATTATCTAAGGAAAAACAGTAAGTTACAAGTTGTGGTACTCTCTCGCTAATATACTAACGATCTTTAGAGATCAGATCGAAGGATCGTTGGAATTCATCTACCATCGGCATTTTGTTTCGTATCGTCATAGCTTTATGATTTGTTTGGTGATCACTTAAGTGTTCTGAAATCAACAAAGGCATATATTACACTTGAGAGAGACTCATTTCTCTCTACATCTTAAAAGGCAGTTAGATTAACATTAGTTCTAAAATGACAAGGGGCAATTTTTTTTAACTGTTGATTGTGCCAATTTGAAATCATAATTTTTTTTTAGTAGAAAATGTGGCAGAATTTGTTTTTTGTATATAACGCTTTTATTTTCATAAAAAGTTTGTATTATTAGGTTCAGTACGCATGTATCCCTAAAATAATTTTGGTTATAAAAAAAACAAAGTTTTGATGAAGATATTATTTTAGTGGAGAAATATATTAAGTTATAGTTATAAATAAATATAAAAATTGAAAATCGTATTGTGTTTTCTTACTTACCGTAACTATTTCTATCAAGTAACGACCTAGTCAATGATCAAATAAGCAATTTTAATAATTAAGAAAATATTAAATTAAAATTAACTTTCACTAAACTTCCTAGTCAAGAATTATAAAATTTCCTTCTTAATTTTCCTTAGTATTTATTATAAGTGCGAATCCTTCTGCTAGAAATGATTTTTCCTCGTCGTCCTATTGTGAATTATCTAAATTCACTCTAAAAGTTCTTCTTTTTTTTTTGTACGGCAGACTAATTTTTGAATTATCCCAATCTTATTATCATCCGTAAATGTTTGCGACCTCCCCCCAACGAACTTCTAGATCCGCCCCTACGTAAATGTCAGAACTGAAAATATAATTTCATAAAGTACAAATAATTAGGCTACTATTAACAAATACTTGTTGCAAGATTGAAATTGTAATTGACGAAAGGTAAATAAGCTGCTCTGATGATGAGTTAAATTAGTTACTCGAAGCCATCAGTTGCAACAACCCAATTTCCTATCTACACCAGCGATATTACAAAGGAGACTACATTATTGCAGACTGACGTCAATGCACTAGACCGATAGAGTTGTACATCTCCCTTCCAGGGAAGTAATTGCGAAAGTAAATTAAATTTAAAGGATTAATTTTGTCTTTGAGAGTATTTAGGTTATACAATTAACAAAAAAGAAGGAAAACTGTTTTTGCGCAGTAACACTATTAAAAGAATCCTTCGTTTTTTCATGTAGATGAGAGACAACACATATTACTATAAAATTCAAATAAGTTGTTTTTCTATCAAGATCTTCATAAGAGTCGTTTTTTTTTAGAAAAAATTGCTTATATCTATCATATTTTCTTTGAGCAAATTTTTTCTGAGCTTCTTCAGTGAGGTTTGAAATGTGATAAAATGTATCTCCAGCTGGACTGTTATGCCAAGTTTGATATTTTTTTATTCTATAGATTTTCGTATGTAAATTCCAAACATCTTTTTTTTTTCTTACACATTTTCGAGATGATTTTCAACCTGGCGTCAAAGAAGGTGGCACTTTACTGACGTCCTTAATAATCATGACACTCTTTACCAATATGTCAAAATATATGTCTTCGGGATCAAGACATCCGAATTGACAATCAAACTAGACGTATATTGAGTGTTTAAGTGTTCCATGTAATGTGATGCAAATAAAACAGAAGATATATGAATTGCATTATATACAGGTATGTTTTATTAACCAATTAATAAATACAAATACAAAAAAAGTATTTAATGAAAGGCATAAATAAGTAGAGATATTGAACAAATTTATTAAAACAGCATTTGTATGTATTATACCGGATGTTCCCAAATGTCATGTACATACTAAAATAAGCCAATGGTAGGTTAACAAATTTTAAAAATCAGCTTTTTATTGATATTTTGTGTGCCATTTGTTTTGTCATTATTTTTAGATTAAGCACGTTAAAATCGCCACTTTTTAATTACCTCTCCCTTTTATACATACATAGATACACATATATACAACAAATACACACAATACATACATAGATACATGCATATATACATACATACATACACACAATACATACATACATACATACATACATACATACATACATACATACATACATACATACATACACACATACATACATACATACATACAAACAAAAAACATACATAGATACATGCATATATACATACACACAATACATAAATACATACATACATACATACATACATATATACATACATACATACGTACATATATACGTACATACATCCGTACATACAAGCGTACATACAAGCGTACATACAAGAATACATATACGCGTACATACACGCGTACATACACGCGTGCCTCCACGCGCATGCATCTACGCATGCAATCACGCATGCATCCACGCAGTTATTCACGCATGCATTCACGCAGAACTTCTGGGATGTTTACTGCTCGAGTTCAAAACATAGCTGTAAGGAAATGCAAATGCCTCGTGCAACCGAAGGTGAAATATCATGACAGGAAGTAGTACCAATTTGATACGGTTTAAACACCAGTTGATACGGTTTAAACAAAATTTCTTGATTGACTGAAATCGGGAAAGCTTTCGTTCTATGGTAAGTCTAAGCATCATCATCGAAGCCTTAGTTGTTTTCTTTATTATCAGAAAAAAATATTTAATTACACCTTTTATTAATTAACAGTTATTATATTATGAAGTTATAATAATAATAACACTGATTAAATGCGAATGATCAAAAGAATTTTCCAACATAAATAATAAGCCTTTCAAAATTAGCGCTCTTCCTGCCGATCTAAATAAACCATTAGCGGGCGAATTGCGTCCAAAAATAATGAAAAAAAAACTGCGACTTGTTTTCAGCAGCTAATTAAACTTCCCAGTGTGATGTGTTTGGCTTAGACACTCTACGTCAAACTCTAACTAAAAAACGAATTCGTATTAAGTCGATAATGAATTTCATTACCTCATGGATGATTTCTATTTCCGCCCACGACTGAAATGTCATTAAATTGTAGTAGTATTAGAGAGTTGTTGCAGATACGTTATAATTTTATAATAAAATTTTAGGAATTGTTTCAAAACAGTCTTCAAAATTTGAAGACCGACATGATATAACATATTTTATGCCTATCTTCAATTGTTTTTGAGATATTCACATAACGAAAATTGAGAAATTCCGACTTTGAGAGGCTGTGCAATTTGTTTTGCCTTAGGTCGAACCGTTTCGATCGTCGATTTTAGAACCTCTTAAAACTAAGAATTCTCAAACGTGAATGTCTAGAAAACAACAAGGTAGGTTAGGATAATATATTTTATCAAGTTGCCCCATAATTTTTCACTGAATTAAAAAGGTTTATAAAACACAGGGTAATGCATTTATAATAATGCTTTTTTAAATTCTATTATAAGTTGTTTTTAATTAAATAATAAAAAAAGTTGCGTATTTAAAGTTTTTTATTATCTCTACTAATAACAGAGTCCCGTTCAAAGACCACCTCCCGTCCTAACCTACAAATGACTGACTACCACAATTCTTCTTTAAATGCAATACATAACCAGGACCTGCAAAAAAGGTTTCAACCTTTATAAATTCCTTGAATTACCTGGATATTCACGACACATTTGACAGCGCACCGATGCATGACCCCGATCCTAATAAGCTCTTGACTGATCATAGTATGTTCATTTATACCACTACTATAATCGAGTGTTAAAAAGCCATTGTCAATTCAGAAACTTTTTTGGCTCCAGGCTCTCCGACTATAAGTGTGACTATCTTGATAGGGATAATGCCCCTCCTTCCCGAAGAGACTCAGTCTTAAGTAATTCGTCTATGATCCCCAACCCTTAAAGGGAAAAATTTATGAACTTAAAATTAAAATTTGTCGAAAAAATTCAATGTCAATTTTTACAATATATTTAAGAGAAAAAATATATAATAACTATAATACCTTCAACATTAAGGACATCAAGCACTGTAACATTACGTTATTTCGTTTAAGATTCCTTATAATATCACTGACCTCTTTCCTATTTGTCCCCCAGAACACTTAAAAAAAAACCTTCGTCGCACAATATTTGATCAAATCCTACATTGGTGTTTGAACTATTCTCCTCTGCCTCGACTTAACTGACAATATCAGAACCTACTTGGAAAACGTATTCATTCAAGGTTTCTGCAATGACATCTCAATTTGTCT
The DNA here is from genome assembly GCA_030620095.1 of Kuschelorhynchus macadamiae. Classification (NCBI taxonomy): domain Eukaryota; kingdom Metazoa; phylum Arthropoda; class Insecta; order Coleoptera; family Curculionidae; genus Kuschelorhynchus; species Kuschelorhynchus macadamiae. The sequence continues at coordinate 605,875 of JAUTXW010004451.1, read as the reverse complement.
CTATAGACCCCACCTCTTATACCCTTTTTTTGATGACATTGTAGTTTTTCTGTTGACTGAGAGTGGTTTGGCGCTTTATGATTTTAATTAAATCGTGACAGTTACTTAAATTAATAAGTTGATTATGAAGGTTTTGTTGTTTTTGAATGTATACTTTTTCCATACTTTATGTGGTATTTTTTAGTTAAAACACTACTACAAATTGCATGGTGATGCGAGTGCAAGTAGAGTCTGTAATCCTAGTTGCACTAGCATTAGTTACTGTATTGGATATCTAGTACTGAGAGCAAACCTATATAGTCCCTGCTAAGAGGATAATCATTTTTTAACAAATTAATATTTAAGTCTTCTACAATAATACGTTCTTTTGGATACTTGTTTAGTATTAATTCCAAGTTCATTCAGAAACTCGCCACCTCCATATGATGGAAGTCTATATATTAACCTGAGATTCCTGTTACCGAGTGACACACATATCCATCTAACCTACTCTATATAAATTGCTACTTAAAGCTCTTAATGTTAAAAAATGGTATTTCTGATGCGTATAGCCACGCCTTCACAACAACCAATAATATATCACAAACCGGGCTGTATTGAAGTTGATCTATTTTTAAGTATAAAAGTATAAAACATATGTTTTAAAAAAGTTTTTTTTTAACATAATTATCCCCTTAGAGTTTTAAACAAAAAAAACTGTTTTAAATTAAAGAAAACACATGTTTTGTTTAAAAATAAAAAAGCATGTTTTTCAACCCTGATACGAATTGCTTTAAATTATCTCACTCAAAATGTGTTTTTTTTTTCATTAAAAGTATGTTGTTTTCTCATGAAGATTATAGTAAAGTTGGAATGTTTTTATTTCGATTTTTTTTTAAAAAGTTCTATCAAATTAAGATAAGTTTTATTCTTAATTTTTTAAAGTTTTTTTTTATTAAATAAAAACCTGCTCGACAGATATTATCATATCGTTTATATTCACTCTTATATCATCTTAACTACGTTTACACCGTAATTCGTAAATAGTTTACCGGACGTTACCAAATACGTACCTTACCTTACACGTACGCATTCCACCGCGACAGATAATTTTGGCGGCGAATTCCGAAAAACCGGTAAAATTTAATAGTTTATTTCTTCTTAAAGTAATATTTCGCCCATGCATGTTGCCTTCTAACTTATACAAATACGAGGAAGAATGAAGCAAACCATATAAATACGGATGTATATACGTAACTGCCGTATGTGTTTATGGTAAATTTAAAAGCACATAAAGTCCGACAGAGCAAAAACAAGAACCAAAGAATTTATGTGATTTAACTTTTACGATTGTACGAAATGATCGTTACCTAATTATTGCTGTTTTGTTCTCTGGAACATTTGTTTTTCAAGGTAGTTAATCGAAATTCTAAAAATAGTATATTTAATGATCGGTAATTTGGGCTATAAAATAATTATTTGGTTGATTATAATACGTCAGGAACTTAGGCAACATCAATTGATTCAGGCCAACTCGTCACCACCCAATTCATCTAGCTCGTTTAAATAGAAAAATGAGCCCATAAAATTATAAACCATGACACTTTTCAACAACAACATATGTTGCATAACAGGAACGAATTGGCTTTTAAAATCTTAGTGGGAGAAGAGTGTCAAGGTTGGCCCACGTAACTCAACTCACACAGCACATACTTCTAGTAGTCTGTGGACTGTGATCAGCTGTGCAGAAAAAAGTTCATCTCATAGTTTACTTGTACAACACTACAGTTACAAAATTGTATCAATAAACTCTAGATATGCGGATATTGCACGCACTATTATTCTAAATATTAAATATTTATAACTGATCGATTATTACAAGCCAAGTGTTTCTTCCTTAATTCCACGCTCTAAAGACTTACTACATCTATGCGAATATATTACGTAAGTTGCAGGAAACCAAGATACGAGGGTTGCCTAAAATTAAAATATTTTAATGTCCCTCTGTACCTCAAAAAAGATAATGATTACGGAAATTTTATTTATTTACCATAAATGATACAAAATACAGGAGTGTAAACCCCAATACTACAAATAATAGATACATATACATACTTCAACACGAATTTCTAAACAAGATGTGAAGTTCAGAACTCACATTAAGTAAATGTCGACTTTTTCCAAATAAAATTGTCTTTTTTAGTTTTCTGGTACTAAAAAATCGGTAGTCATAGGTTTTGAAAATATCTCATAACCTAGCATTTGCTAAAATTAAAATAGAAAGGGTTCTAGTGAATAGAAAATGCATTTAAAATAATTCTAAGATAATTTTTGCCATTTAGGGATATTATTTTTTTTTTAATTTTATTATAACAGTTATCACCGTTTATATGACAAATTGTGGTAACGTATGGAATTATGAGAGATTTGTCTGTTTTTATTTTAGTTCCTACCAGTTTTCAGTCTCCTAGCACAGCTGTAAATTGGAAATATTCGTAATTTTAAACAAAAAGTTTAAAAATGTCCTTAAAAGAACAAAGAAAGTAAATCATTTCACATAAAATAAAATATTTAGTAAAACATGTATAAAAAATAATATTCACTTAAAGAATATACGAGGCATGTTTTTTAAGTAAGTACCGTTTTGCGATTCCGCCGCCGCAGCGCTACGGTCGGCGCTCCGCGCATGCGCGCTGGTTACCTACCTCTCTTGTCTACGCACAGACGCCATTACAGTCTGATTCTTCATTGTATACGTTGTTTATTGAGTGTTTAAGATGCCTCCGACAATCGTGAGTCCCGCCGATTGTGAAGTACGTGCTGTTATACGATTTCTTAGTGCTAAAGGCGTAAAACCGATCGATATTCATCGTGAGATCTGTGAAGTTTACGGACAAAACATTATGAGTGATGGAATGGTAAGGAAATGGGTGAGAGCATTTAAAGATGGCCGCACAAATGTGCATGATGAAGAACGGAGTGGGCGTCCTTCGATCGTTAATGAAGATTTGGTGCAGAAAGTGGACGAAAAGGTGAAAGAGAACAGACGCTTTACAATTTCATTATTGTGCTACTACTTTCCTCAATGTTGTCGTAGTGTTTTGTATCGCATTGTGACCGAGAACTTGAATTACCGGAAATTGTGTTCACGTTGGGTTCCGAAAATGTTGACGGATTTGCACAAAACCCAACGTTTAGGCAGTGCATTGACTTTCCTTGAGCGGTACCACAATGAAGGTGAAGTTCTTGCACTTGAAGAAACACCTGGGCGGTAAGCGTCTTCAAGACGATAACGAAGTCAAAACAGTTGTGACACAGTGGTTAACCAGTCAGGCGGCAGAATTTTATGAGGAGGGTATTCAAAAACTGGTGCCACGTTATGACAAGTGCCTCAATATTCACGGAAATTATGTAGAAAAGTAGATTAAGGTACAGGCTTTCATGTAAAAATAAAATTATTGCGATATCTTTGCACGTTTTTTTTAAATTCCAAAACGGTACTTACTTAAAAAACATGCCTCGTATCTTTCACCAAATTTTTTTTTAATAAACTTGCACTGCTTTACCCCTTCCTACAAATGTCCTCCGCAAAAGTAAGCAGACAACAAAAGCTGTTTTCCTGCGGCAATAAACGGACTAACTGGCCGGAGAAGATTTGTGAATGACCACACCTAACAACGAAATACAGGCACAAACATTTATTTTTTAAGTTTGTTTAAAATATTTTGTTATTAATATTTATCAAAAAAATCGGTAAATTTTCTTTACCCGGAACTTTCCTCGTTATGAATATTACCTTTTATTAGAAATAGTGAAGTGTGTCCCAATTTAGTTTAGTACATAGTCATTTAATAACACATGTCTTTTCAAATATTTTTGTTGGACGCCATTTTGTTCCATCATATTAGATTCCTACCAATATTTTACCAGTTTCTAATTATGCCACACTTGATTTTGTTACGTCATGTTAAATTCGTGCCAATTTATCCCTATATCACATTTAATTTTTCTGCAAATTGTAAAGTCAATTAAATAGTTTTTTTATCTTGATTTTTTTTAAATTTCATTTGGCCGCCATTTTGTTTATCCATCTTGAATCCGTACTACAACTTTATCAGTTTATCTCTATATTACACTTAATGCTCGCACACAATTTGAAATTAACCTAATACATTCCTATGTAACACTTGATTTTTGTGCAAAACTGGAGGTAAATTGGATAATTAGTTTTTTTAGTAACAATTTTAAGCTAAGCCGCGAACACAGACAGACAGATAAACCGACAGGACCGACGGATAAGATCTTTTTTGGCATCTAGGAACGCTAAAATGTGTAGATATGTAAAACCAGAGAGGGTGATTTTTTCACGATTAAAAATATTTTATTTGACTGACATTTTGATCCGCCATCTTGAATTCGTGCCACAATTTTACTAGTTTATCTCTACACCATAAGTAGTTATGGCACACAATTTGAAATCAATCTATTAGGAAGTTTTATACTTACAGCCCGACAGAATTGAGAAAACATGTTTTTCGGCATCTAGGGACCCTAAAACGTAAAGATCTGAAAAATCTAGGAGGGTGATTTTTTTCACGATTACTACTTCCCTTTTACGAGGAAAGTAAAAATATTTCCACTTTCCACGACTTTTTTGATAAATGGGGTAGAAAAAAATATTATATAGAAAAAGTTGTCGGGTTTTTAAACTAATTTTTAATGAATTAATTTGAATATAACTACAGTGCCTCAAGACGCTAACCGCACCGACAAAAATCTAGACTTATTGTTAAATATTGGCCAAATAGAATCGGACCTAGAAAAAATCTTAGTAGAAGAGTGAGTCTTCTGGTATTACCTGGACTATATTCACAATTGAGTCTTTTTTTCGAGAAAAATTTAAAAATATATGTGAGACCCAAAAACGTATGACATACCAGACAAAGTCTGACAAAAAATCATGACTAGTCTTTATTCATAATTGTGTATTTCTCACGAGAAAAATTTGAAAATATTGTACAATCGAATGTTTTTAGCCAAATATATAATTATGAGAAGTCTAATGAATTCCGAGGTATTATTATTCTTTTTTTTTATTTCATCAAATATGTTTTTCAATAAAGGATAATAAAACGTTATTACAGATAATATTCAATTTTCCTAACAAAATCAGTACAGCTAATCAATATAGTACGAGATCCGAAACATTAAAACAGAATAAATCAAAACTAAAAAAAAAAATAAGTTGGAAAGAGTTTTTTTTTATATTATGACTTTACCATTAATAAATAAATGGCAAGTATTAATATCATTCAAATATGTTTCAAAAGTTCCTTATTTAATTTACAGCAAGGACAGCCAAATTTCTCACTTCGGGTACGTCAAGAAAATTCTCCTTCTATACTGACCCCCTTGTTATGACATTGACATCAAGGCATATCATATTTCGATGAAAATTAACCCAAAAATGCGACTAAATTGGAAAATAAAGATATTTTCCTCTTCGAAAGCTTATTTCAAGGATTTTTCGAAAACCTAGCAAAATAAGTTAAATACGGGAATCAAAGCCAATTAAATGAACTACATAGGTATATAATAAGTGCCGCATAATCCCACTATCTTCGACAAAAGTTAGAATTTACCCGGTAAAAAAATCGTATCTCTGAAACCGTTTAACCCTCCAATATGAATTAAAGGTTTTAGTAAAAATGTAGACCAACATTGTGGCAAAGTTCGATGGGCCGAGCGGTTATAGGTCCGGATATTAATCGATACTGAAATAGTATCTCAAAACACAGTTTAATAATTCATAAAACGTAGAGAAAATAATATTGTTGTTGGAATTTATCGGCATAACAACACCTCTTAATATTAACAACCGGAGCAGCAAAAGATA